>CM053628.1:1476346-1502476 GCA_028646595.1 Phalanger gymnotis | reverse complement strand
TTCCTTCCTTCCTTCCTTCCTTCCTTCCTTCCTTCCTTCCTTCCTTCCTTCCTTCCTTCCTTCTCCTTCCTTCCTTCCTTCCTTCCTCCTTCCCTCCCTCCTTCCTTTCTTTTATCTTTTCTTTCTCGCTTATTTTCTAGCTTTCTTGAATGAATAGCAAATAATGTTACATATTATATGTATAGATTCTAAATGTATTGATATAATTTGATAATAATCACTAGTATTTCTACGGCACTTAAAGGTTTGAAAAGTGCTATATCTGTGATCTCTTTTTTCAGAAAAAGGAGAGATTATTGGGGGTTGGACTAGTTGGGAAGATTCTAAGGAAGAACTGAATCCTCAGAGAATAGGTGGAGTGAGGACCTTGTAGGCAGGAGGAAGAGCACGAGCAAAGGTGTGGACACACGAAGGCATAAGGCATGCTTGGGGAAATCATAGCATTTGGCGCTGGAAATAGCCTTAAAAGCCACAAGTGACTTGCCCAAGGTCACTCAGGTAGTAATTAGTAGGAACAGAATTTGAATTCAAGTCCTCTGACTCTAAATCCCATGCTCTGTCCCCTCTACCATGGGAACAATGGAGGTGTAAGCCAATTTTCCTGAATTAGGAGGTTTCTTTTGGGGAGGAGTGGGAAATAAGGCCGAAAGATTCGAGAGGACTTTGAATGGCAGGCCAGTAAGCTTGGACTTTATCCTACAGACCATAGGAGTTGACCTAGCTCCATCAAGAACATGTTGTACATGTCCAGAAGCGACCCTGATGTAAACAAAAGGCACGAATAACCTTTATTTTTTAAAATAAGAGTGGGTCATGCTTGGCTTACATCGTTTCCTTTTTTTGACAGGGTTACTTCCCTAATAGGCCAGGGATAAAGCTGTAGATATGGGTTACCTAGATTTTAGCAAAGCATTTTCGAAAGAAAGGCATGATGAGATGGTAACTAGAGAGCCAGCTTTAATAAGTCCCATCTCTGACATCCTGGCTGTGGGACCCTGGGCAAGTCAGTTCTCTGAATTCTTGGGAACTCTGGAAGATTTGAAATTGTAGAGAAGGAATGGAGCTGCATTTGGAAAGGGATTTCCCTCTCTTGGTTCATCTATACCTATTTGATAAAGAATCTCATGAAATTCTATTGGCCAAGACGGAAATGTCAGGGCTGTCTGACAATGCAACTAAATGGCTTTGGAATTGGTAGAATGAATATGCTCATACCAACTAGGAGAGAGGCCTCTAATGGACTGCTCCAGGGATCTGTGCTTGACCACCTGTTGTTTCACATTGTTATCATTGACTTGGGTAAAGACAAAGATGGCTTCCTCATTCAATGTGCAAGCTCCATATGGATCAATAGAGTGCTAATGTGTTATTAGACTGTACTAAGAAACGGGTGACATCTGGGAATAGGGAGGGATGCGTGCCCCTCTGCCCTCTGCCCTTTGCCCTGGTTAGACCACAGCTGGAGGATCGCAATGAGCATGGGATACGTTTTAGGAAGGCCATAGAGAAGCTGGAGAGAGTCCAAAGGCCAGCCACTGAGGAGTCCATGCCATATAAGGCCTGTTGGAAGAACCAGAGACATGTAGCGGGCACCATGATAGCCATCTTTAAATATTTGGAAAGGAGAGGGATTAGCTTTGCTCTGTTTGGCCCCTTGGGTGGGAAGGAGATCCTGCTGGGGAAGAGGGAGAACTATCCCAAAGTGCAATGGCAGGTAGGGAACTCCCCTTCATCGGAGGTGTTCAAGAAAAGGTGAGGATGTTATCAAGGGCGTCATTCTTCTTCAGGCCCAGGCGGACCTCAAGGCGAGGCAGTTGAACAAAGTTCAGGATAGATCAGAAGGGGGAAAGAGCCAGAGGTGATAAGGGCCCCAACTGGAGAGAGCGGCCCCAAGACTAAAATTGCTCTTCAAAGGATTTGTAGGAGGCTGAGCACATGGGATGGTGGAAACCTGGGAGCTGCCCTTCCTTTAGTCACTCTACAAATATTTATCCAAGGCCTTCTCTCCAGGAGGCCCTATTCCGGGGCAGCTCCTAGTGAATGTGGTGCTGGGAGCGAAGAGGGGAGAGGAGCAGAGGCTCCCCCGGGGCCCACCCCAGTTCATCCTCCACTCAACTGCCAAAGTGACTTTCCTAAAATGCAGGGCAGACAATATCACTCCCCCTCTCCATAAACTCCAGTGGCTCCCTAGGCCCGCTGAGATCGAATCCAGACTCCTCGGAATCTCATTTCAAGCCCTCCCCAACCTGCCTCCAAGAGCCCTTCTAATCTAGTTAACACATTGCTCCCCCTCATGAGCTTCATCGTTCCTCCCAGTCCCAGCACCTCCTGCCTTCTCACCGCCTCTCAGAAGCTTCAGTTTCCTTTAAAACCTACTTGAGTGCCCCCTTCTACAGGAGGCCCAAATGGCCCTCCCAGCTGCTAGTGCCTCCTCCTCCCAAATGAACTTGTAGCAATACTCTGATTTGGCGCCTGCCTCACTCCCCAGTTGTGGTGACAGAACCTAAGATCCTTGAGGGCAGGGGCTGTTTTGCTTTTGGCTCCCTATCCCCAGGGCCTGGCATAAGGCCTGGCAGAGAGTAGGCCCTTAAATACGTGTGCCTTGATTCATCAATTGCTCAATACCTCAATACCCAGACTTTCTAACTCGGAGAGGGCTACCCTTCCTTTGAAGAACCTCCTTGTTCACTCTGCCCCCTAAGTGGGGGCATTCTCAAAGGCTCTGTCTTTGTCCTTCCATTTTTATGCTCTCTTTCATTCTCAGAGCTTCAAGTCTTGCTTCTATGGGGGTACCTTCCCAAAATGACATCTCCAGGCCCGACTTCTCTCTTCAACATCAGTCCCACCTCTGAAGCTGTCTGCTAGACAGAGATGTCCACCTACTAGCACTTCCCACTCAATATCATTGTCCCCAAACCAGCTCCCCCTCCAGACTGCCTTAATTCTACCTCTCTCTCCCCACCCAGCCAGTCAGTTATCCAGTCTTTTTCAATTGTCCCTTCATAAAATCTGTCCCTTTCCTAATGTCACCCATGTAGTTGAGGTCTTCATTTTATCCCACCTGGTGACCTTTCCGGCTATGGTTATGAAGTTGCCAATGATGTCCAGCATGGGTCACCCACACTGTATCACGTATGATTCTCATTCACGTCTTCCCATAAATCCTCCAAACGTGATTTGTTGTTGTTTGTCCTTTGTTTTTAAAGAGGACCAATGACATCATGGGATGATGTTTTGACTTGCTCATGAATTGGATTTAAATGAGGCAGAGTTGTACAAAGCCCCACTCTTGCTTCCACAGTCATCAGAGTCCAATGGCAAGACAAAAGTCAAGATGACTGGGGATGGTCCAGGTTGCAGTGGATAACCTTGGCATCTTCGATGTCTGACCAAGCTGCAAAAGCTTCACAGCAGCTGCTTCAGCCACCTTCATGACCATTGGAACAAACTGTTCTCATCCGCTCATTCTGCCAGGGAGAGTCTTCACATGCTTGGAGTAGATACCACCTCAAGTCACTAATGGGTTTGAGGCCTGTCAGTTACCCTCAACTTAGTTTAGTCTATCTGCTGAAACCAAGGTGTGGAACCACAAGCGAGAGTTGAGCGGCAGGTGGACACCAAAGGTAGATGAGCGGCCCTGAAAAGGTCTTGGTAGCCCTCACACCAGACATGCTAGTCCTTCCCGAACATCTCATACTCCCCACAGATGATCTACACAGTATGCTGGAGGCCTTTCTTTGTCTCTTGCCATATTTAGGGAATCTCAATACTTCCCTCAAGCCACTCACCTATTTTCCCTGGATCTCAATATATGCGACCTGCCCACATCCTTTCCCAGTCATCCATGACCTTTGTTGAATATAATTTGTATTGCATTATGATCTGTAAAAGATTCATCTAATATTTCTGTTTTTCTGCATTTGTTCATGGGGTTTTTACACACTAATGTGTGGTAAATTTTTGTGAAGGTACCATGCACAAATGAAAAACTTCTTTTTTATTCCCATTTAATAATCACTAGAGGTCTTTCATATCTAATTTTTCTAAAATTCTGTTCAGGTCCTAATTTTTTGGTTAGATTTGTCTAGGTCTGAAAGGGGTATGTTGAGATCCCCTGCTAGTATAACTTTACTGTCTATTTCTCTTTGTAATTTTCCTTTAAGTATTTAGTTGCTATGCCACTTGGCACATATGTTTAATGTTGATATTGATTCACTGTCGATGGTATTTTTTAGCTGAGGAGTCTTGACATGAAAATTAGGGAGGCAAGTATCTGGGTGAACTCCTTGCTTAGGGATGGACTGCATCTAATGAAGGCTGAGCAGAACATGATTTTCCTGGAGATTTGTGGATCAAACAGCCTTAAAACTGAAAAATGGAGGTGAAGGGAGCAAACTTTTCACATCCAACTGCCGGTCCAGGTACCACAGACAGTAACAAGGAGAAAAATGTCCATGGAGAAGTCAGTAATGTAAAGGAAGCAATATCCAAAGGGAAGGGTAGTAATAATGCACTTGGCCTCAAGTGAGTACATGCAAATGCCCAGAGTGAATAATAATTACGATGATAATAAAAGCTAACATTTATATAGCACTTACTGTGCACTAAATGCTTTACAAACATTATCTAATTGGATCTTCACAGTAACTCTTGGAGGTGGGTGCCATTATTATCTCTATTTTACAGATGAGGAAACTGAGGTAGACAGAGGCTAAATGACTTGCCCAGGGTCACACAGCTAGGAAGCATCTGAGGTTAACTATGAACTGCGAGTCTCCTGATTCCAAGCCTGGTGCTCTGTGCACTGTGGCGCCACCTAGCTGCTGCAAAAAAGTGAACTACAAACTCAATACAACCTTATAGGTATCACAGAGACCAACTGGAGAAGATTCATGACTAGAACATGGCAGTGGGTCTAATCTAAAATGGAAAGATGATATTAAAAGGGGAAACGGAGGGGCATACATTAGGAACATCTACTCCTATAAGTACATGCACGGACCACAGCAGAGAATTAGGGAGAGCATTTGAGTGAAGGAAAAGATGATGCTATGGTGACAGAATTCTACACATCGCCTAGTCAGAAGAAGAAAACAACTTTGAGAAACAGTTCAGCAAACTGGCCTGGTAGCATAATGCAGTAGTGAGAGGGCACTAAAATAATCTAGTGCGGTGCTAAATTCTTGGCTTGCCTCAATCATAATTTCATTTTGCAATCAATAGGGCAAGGATAATGGGTACACGACAGAAGTCTGCCGACTCCAACTGCATTTTGCTGCTGTCGCTTGCCCCAAGAATAATGAGTTTTATGTGGAGGTAGAATAAAGAGAATCGAAACCCAATATAAGGGAGCAGATGGTAAGGAAGCAGCGAGATGCCTTCAAAGAGTTCAAGTCAACAGCTCCGAAAGCGCCACATCCCAGAATAATGAAACGATGCGCTCAGTCATGATACAAGAGGTTCTCAGAAAAATCGTGGTGCACACCTGTGGCATGGCTAGAAAGGAACAAATGTGAGCCTAGTTTTCAAAAAGGGGAAGAAAATGTAGGCCCGTAGCTTAGTCTGGATTCCTGTCAGACCTCTAGAATATGTTAGCAAAGGGATCACTTGCAAGCATTAAAAAGTGTTACCTATGACTAACGCGGAAATATGTTTAATGATTGTACATATATAGCCTATGTCAGATTGCCCGCTGTCTTGGAGGAGGGGAGAAAATTTGGAATTCAAAATCTTATAGAAGTGAATGTTGAAAACAAAAACAAGTAAGGAAATAAAAGAAAAAGAAAAGGAGTTACATAAGAGTCTTCATGGGGTCTTCAAGAACTGGTACTTCCAGACTTCCTTGAAACTTACTACCTCATTGACTTTGGTCAAGTTGCTTAACTTCCTGGGGCCTCATCTGCTTTTTCTAGCCATGGGTCTAGGAGCTCAGGAACTGATGACCTTGTTCCCCTTGATCTTCAAGTTACCAGAATAGTAGATTAAGGTAAAACCTAGATTTCAAGCAAGGCCTTTGACCAAGTGCCTCATGGCATCCTTGAGGACAAGATAGGAAGATATGGATTGGGTAGATTCAGAATGGAATGACTCTCTCAAGGATTAATGGAGTAATGTCAAGCTGGAAGAGTTGCAGCATAGAGAAAGGGCTACTGGCTTTGGGAGTCAGAGGATCCAGGTCCCTTCTAATTACCAAGCTCTCCTTAGGCTCTCCTGAGCCTCAGTTTCCCCTTCTGTAAGATGAAGGCTTTGGACTAAATGGCCTCTAAGCATCTCCTAGCCCTACAGCTATGATCCTGTGAGTAGCCCAGGGGTTTTGTGTTTATTTTGGCCTCATTCTGTTCTGTTCAACAGCTTTTCTCAGTGACCCATATGAAGGCACAAGTGGCCCAAAGCTGGAAGGGAACTGAGGCTCAGAGAGCATAAGGGACTTATCCAGGGTCACAAGGGTCTGGACAGGCTTGAACAATGTAGAACTACATCTAATAAAGTGAAATTTCATCAGGACGAACCAAAAGCACCACACTCTGGGTTCCAAAACTGAACTTCGCAAGCATAAGGTGGGGGAAGCATGACCAGACAGGGTAGCAGCATATCTGAAAAAGACCTGGGAGGCTTTGTGGGTGACAAGCTCACTTCATCTCAGGCTCAGCTGAGCATTCAGGACTAGGGAAGTGACAGCTCCCCTGCTCATCCAATTGCAGGATCCCAGATTTCTGGGAATTGGATATGAACTCTGGAAGATCACTGACTGCAGCCACTAGAGGCTGGGGCCATTTGGGGTGTCGTGTTATGCTCTGGGTGCCATATTTTTGGGAGGAAATTGACAACCTGGAGTGTAATGAGGGGACTGGAAATTGTCTGTGCCATATGAGAAAAGGTTCGAGGAATCAGGGATGTTTAGCCTGGAGAAGAGAAGGTTGATAAGGAGTGGGGATATGATCTGATGCCCTTCGAGGTTTTGGAAGGTCATGTGGGAGAGGGATTAGGCCTGTTTTGCTTGGCCTTGAAGGCCACCCGAATAAGGGGTGGAGGTTACCATGCAGTATATTTGGTTAGGTGCAAGAAAAAGGTTTCTGGCTGTGAAAGCTACCTCCAAACAAACTGGGCTGCCTTAGGAGAGAAGGAGCCCCTGTCATTGGTATCTTGAAGCAAAGATTGGATGGTCACTTTGTTGTCAACAACTTCTCAGGGATTTTGTCAAGTGCCTGCCACCTCTATCCACTCCAGGGCTCACAGAGCTGCCAGATGTGCTATGAGCCTGGGCTGGCTACAGATCTGTGTTTCCAGTGGTCCTGTACCAGTTCATACCTGCTCTGTGTGTGTGTGTGTGTGTGTGTGTGTGTGTGTGTGTGTGTGTGTGTATCTAACTGGAAGGGAGAGGGTATCAGGGAATGCCAAAGCTGGGAGCCTTAGAGAAAGGGCAGGCCTGGCCCCACCCTCTCCCTATGCTGACATCACTCAGAGCCTGGGCCTGAAGAGGAAACAGGCTCCACCTCCAGCTCTGAGGCATGAGGCATGGCAGCACAGACCTGCTAGTTTCCAGTTCTACCACAAGATGACACTAGACCCTGTCCACAGTTGACAGAGGGAAAGAGAAAGTCATCCCAGGGAGCCCGGGAACTCCTCCAATTCTCCCCTCCTTCCCTCTCCCTCAACAACGGGCCTAGCCTACCTGGCCCTTAGGGGTCTAAGGAATCCTCCATCCACAGGCCAGGCCCAGCATCTGCTCTTCCATTTGAGGCCTACTTATGACGTTCTGAGACACAGCCCTGCCTTGCATTCGGGGAGCTGTTGGTCAGATGGCTGGAGGTGTTCAAGGCCCCAGATTGAGCCTGGGAAGTGCCAGCCCAGGGAGGCCCTGTCCTAGGTCTCTACAGAAGGATGTAGTGCCAAAAAAGACCATGGCCAAACTTAGCTGGAGCTGTTCTTGTCAGGCTTCATGGCCTACAGCTCCAAACCGTATCCCCGGCACTGGCGGCTGGACCCTGGGCCACTCTCAACTCAGAAATCTGCCCTGTGGTTTAAGGTCCCCAAAATCTTGCCTGATGCCTTGGATCAGAAGTGAGCTCTCCCTCTTCCCAGTACACATTCAACTTGGTGATATTGTTGTCTATGGCTTTGGTATTCCCCTCCCCCAGCCAATCTTTCCTAGACTATAAGCTCTGTGAAGGCAGGGAGCCTCTGCGCATCTTTGCACTCCTCTTCATTCCTTGCACTTAATGTTTGATGAATGATTGACTTCTCTGTGCTGTGCAGGAGGGAGCACTGGTTGATCCCAGCCTCCTTTTCAATATCCCAGAAATGGTCTATAGAAGAGGGCCCTCCAGCTGCTGTGCAAACAGGGAGCCAGACTGAGGGAGGCAGCACGGTGTAGTGGAGGGAACGTTTGACCTTGGAACTCAAGCCCCTGGGATGTTGGGTTCAAATCCCAACTTTGCCACTCATGGCCATAATCAACTTGAGCCTTATCTATAAAGTAAATGAGTCGGATGATGGAGCAAGATGATAGAAGCCCCCTCTGAGGGCCTTTCCAGCTTTAGGTCTGAGCCTTTGCTTCTTTCCTGCTTCCTAGTTTAGTCATCAGGTTCCTCATCTGGAAAATGAAGGCATGGAATGGTATTGGCCTCTCCAGACTTCACTCGGTAGGCAACGATGAATTTGTGAGTGTTTGACAAGAAGAGGATGGAGCCCATTCTTCTCACTCATCTCTGTAGTCTTTGGTAAGAAATAGTCTCTGAGAAAAACCTGGTTTTGGTCATGGTAATATGAGGACTGCAGAATTCTCTCCAATTTAGGCCCATTTCCTAGCCCCTTTGGTCTGCAAGAAGGAAGGCTAAGAAGTGCCCAGACTGAACCCTCTACTTTGGGCTCCCTGGCTCCAATTTCTCGCAGAGCCAAGCTATATCTGAACAACCTTCCTAAACAAAGCAAAGCTTGGATCACGTGAGAGAACATCTGTAAATTGCACAGTGCAGTAGCTGGCACATAGTAGGTGCTTAGTAAGTGCTTGTTTTCACATCCATCCTCCCCCCACCCCACCCCATGCCACATTCACTAGATGAACCATGGATTCTTTAACCCAATATTCAAGGCCTGCTGTAGTCTGGCTTCCATTTCCTTTTCAGCCTTATCCCCTAATACTCTGAAGCACAAACCCTCCACTCTCAATGGGAGCAGGGAGGTAGGTCATGACACTGTTGCCTCCATGTCTTTGCTCATGCTGTCTCCCTAACTCCTCTTTTCTCTCCACTGATCTGAATTTGACCCATTGTTCAATTCAATTCCAGGATGGCTAGATGTGCCCAAGGGCCTTTCTAACTCTGAGACTCTGCCATCCTGTGACGACCCTATGAGTTCCAGGCTGCTTTCCTTGGAACGACCCTGGGACATGGGCAGGGCAAGTGTTGTTAGCCCTTTTTTGTAGATTAGGGAACTAAGGCTCAGTAACACCCCCTTTATCCATGGTGCCAGCCAGTGGCCCCGCACTCACACCATCTCCTTGGCTGGACAAGGTTCTCAGCACCTGGAGCATCATGTAAATCAGCCCGTTTCAGAGCCCTGGTCTCCAATTCTGATGCATCAAATGCATCCTGGAGCGGCAGACTTGGGCTAGGCCATCCAGCGTCACTGAGGTCTCTCTTGTCAAGCCCAGGGGCCATCCTGCAGTCTCTTGGGAAGATCTATATTGCCACATCAAAAGTGACATTGAACAGCCATATGGGCCATCCCTTGGCTTCCAGGGAAGTAAGTCCCCATAGCCTTTCTTTTTGGTCTATCCCAATGACTCCTCCTTCTCGCCATCAGCAAATGTTTAGTTTGAAATCTGCCCAGCTGCCATGTGTCCTCTGAGAGACTGAAGGCTAACCTCTCAGTTCTGGCTTTGTCTCAGAAGCAGAATGAACAAGACGGGTTAATGAAATCCTACGTCTCTCTCCCTCTTCTTCTCCGCACCCTCCTTTCTTCATGTCTTTCTTTAAATGAGATGACCAAGAGTGGATGGAACACTTCAAAAGTACAAAGACAGCATCAGATATTGCTGGTCGAGTTGGATAAGCCACTGGCCTCCAGCATCATGACACTAGAGTCTCGACTCTCATCCTCAGCAGCTAGGTGAAATGCCTTCCCTGCTTGGGACTGTTTCCTTCTCGAGAAAATGAGGGCGTTTGGGAGCAGAGGCAGCAAAACATACTTCCTTTCAGCAGGAGGTGGATGGACACCACTGGGCCAGAACATCGTCTATGTTACCGGAAGAGGGGCTCCCTGTGGCAAGCATTTGTCCTTAAATGTTTTCCTTTGTTACAAGAGAAAGCTGATGGGGGAAGAGGGTGTGTCCAGAAATGACTGATGCCCAAAGGCACCAAAAACCCAGCGGGGATTGGACTAGCTGATCTCCCAAAACCCCTCGGAAATCTGACATCATTCTATGGGTCCTCGTTGGCTCTCCCATGTTATAGTCTTCTCCCTCTAACCCAACAGTCATGTGAGATCCTTGTTTTAGTAAAGTCCTAGACAGTCACTACCAGCACCTTCACCATGTGGCCCGTTCTGGGCTAATAAATTCAAATGCAGCACTTAATGTGGTGCCTGCACAGAGTAGGTCTTTCTTGATTGCCTGGTTCCAAGTCTGCCATTGTCATTCTTCCAGCCCTGCCTGGGAAACTGTTTCGGGTTTGGGTCCTTGGCCTGACTATTTTACCACCTTGTTTTTACCCACCAGTCGCTTGAGTCTGAAGGTCTATTCCTCAGATTTGACACGGCATCGGGGCACAGTCAAGGTCTCTGAAGTATTCTAGGATGTTAAGTAACTAGGATGGGCCATCTGCAGCTGGGCCTTAAGGTGCCACTATCTATGGGCGCCAACAGCAGCCTAGAAACAAGGGAGCTTAGCACCAAGGGAGCAAGAACAATTCATTCAAATTGGAAGTTGCTAGCTGGAATAGAATGCAGCCCAGGGATGCTTCCCCCCAACACACACACACATGTGCACACACAGCACGCACACGCACGCACGCACACACACAGTGCCAGGGAGAGCCTGGGCATCTCTCAAGGTCAATTGAATGTCTGTGAGCGACGATTTGAGGATGCTTTTGGTATTGATTGCCCCTATCTTGGGAACCTTTTCGGAAGCTTGCCTCAGGTGCAACCTCTGGCAACATCTCAAGTAGACCTGTGAAGTTACTGGTAACATGAAAAGCCATGTGTGTCCTGTCCTATCTAGTCTCCCTACAAGAATGTGTCTTCATGTTTGGAGCTCCATGGGCATTCTGATGTAACTGTGGATGGGGTAAACCTGAGGGCAAGCCAAAGTACTGTCAGGGAGGAAGCTAGGCATTTCCGCCCGCCCCTGCCAAGGGGGAAGTGTTCATTTTTGCCATCTCAGGTCCTTGCTGCCTGAGATCCTTAGAGTTGGCGGCCACAGCTCCAGGACCTTGGGAGAGCTCAGGGAACAGCAGCATCACTAGGGATGGAGTAATCTGGCAGCAAGGGCACAGAAGGCCTAGTCCTGGGTTGGGGGGCTGTTGTAGCAGGGCCTGTACAAGGGACACAGCTTGGGAGCGCTAACCGGAGTTTTTATTTTTATATCAAGACACCGTGTTTAAAATCTGTACAAAGAACAAACTCCAGGGGTTTCCATTAGTGTTTTAAGAACTAATTTCTTTTTTTTTCTTTTTTTTTCCTTTTTTTTTTTAAAAAGTCCTTTTGAAAGAGAAATGACACAAAAGAGACTCTGAAAAGAAAAAGGCGGCAAGCTCCTAACAGCAGTAGCCCAAGGGTGGGGAAGGGCAGCACCCAAGGGTACACTTGGGTGGCCTGCAGCGGGCGGGTGGGCGAGTAGTCCAGGCCTTCGATGTCATCTCCCAGGGCCCAATACCAGGGCCAAAGCTGGCCCTGCTCTAAAGCAACCCCTTCCCAGTGGCCCCTCACCCAGCAGGCCTAGGTGAGGAGGGGCCAGGCAACTCAAATCCCCCTCCCCTCCCTCTTTCCAGTCCATGTTCTTCCTTGGGTCGTGTTCTGCCTAAAGGACCATGCTCCCTGGTTTCTGGCTATGTGAGCAATGGGAGATTAGAGGGAAGGGCCCTTTCCTTCCCCTCTCTGCCTTTCCTGGGAAAAAGAGAAAATCAAGATCCAGAACAGCCCCAGTGTGAGGGGGGGACCCCAAGTCTGGGGCTGGCTGCGGTTGGGTGGGAGAGGAAAGGGGGTGCCGAGGGTGCTGACTCCCTGGGACTGCCGGGGGCTTTCTTCTTTGAAGAGTCCATTCGTGGTTCATTTGTACATGGGGGTGTCTGCGGTTGTGCACGGGGGTCTGTTCTGTGCGTGTATGGGTGTGCACAGATGGGTGCCAGGGGAGAGGGGAGAGCAGGGCTGGGCCGGGCAAAGGCTCTAGTAAGAGCTATACCCTTGTGGTAGAGTGTGAATGGGGCAACCCAGTACTGTTGAAGCCAGAAGCAAAGGTGTTATAGGGGTGCAGCGTCTGCAGCCCCACCAGGGAGTTGGGGATCATGGTGATGGTATTGGGCGTCATGAGGGGGATGTCATCGGGGGAACGTCGCAACGTCAGGGTATAGTCAGGGAGGGCACTGAGGCGGAGTGGGTCATGGGCAGGGGGGCCCTCACACTCATGATGTGAGGGACCTAGTTGGAGGGCTGCCAGCTCCTCCTCAGGGGCTGCTCCCATCTCCCCAGGCCCCCCGGGACCCCGCTGGGGACTAGGCTGCCGCAGCGGCTCCTGCCGCCTCTTGTCCTTGCGGTAGTAGAGGGCAGCGAAGGCTAGCACGTTGAGAAACAGGAGGGAGGCCCCAACGGCAATGGTGACGCTCAGCTCTGTGGAGTAGTCCCGAGGGTTCTCCACCAGAAGAGGCCCGGCATCCTGGTCCCCATTCCAGGTGCCCTGGGCATTTTCATTGCTGTAGGCTGGAGAAATGGCTGGCCGCTTGGTGCTCCAGGCCTTGCCATTGGGGTGGCGGGTGATGTGGGAGCTGTGGGTGGTGTCCGGGGGCGGCACTTTGGTGGTGGTGGACGTGTAGTGGAACATGTCGTGCAGGTTGTACAGGTGGGGCACCAGGTGCTTCCAGAAGGCCACCTTGGTGGCCCGGTAGTGGTCACGGACCCGGGGTTTCAGCCCGATGTGAAGGTACAGCTGGTCCCGGGGGTTATACTTGGACCAGGCCACCTCCTCGAAGCGGTTGGCCTTGGTGTGGATGAATTTGGTGTCCTGGGGGACGGGCTTGTTGGGATCCCTGAAATACCGTATGGAAATCTGGGGTCATCACCCTGCCTTGGGGTAGGGTGGGGATGGTGGATGAAGGTGGCTTGGTAGAGTCCGACATCCTCACATCCACCTCAGCTTCTCTTTTGTCCCGTTCCTAGGTTCCCCACTGATTCCATCTCCTTCCAACACCCCTTGCTATCTTCTCCTCAACCTCTTATTTCCCCAGATCTTGGACTCCCATTACTCTTGGCCCTGTGGTGATCCTCTCCTTCTTCCCCAAGCCCTGGATAGCCCTAGTCCTGCCTCATGTTCAAAGACGCTGGAGAGATGTTGCTTTGGTTTTCCCCATGCACAAATGTGACAGCACTGGGTTACGCCCTGGCAATCCCTCGATGTTCAGGAGCCCCTCGTTCTCACTTCACAAGGTCTCTAATCTACCAGCCCTAGTTCTGCCAGGCCCCCCTCAATCCCTCTTGCATTCCCAAGTCAGAGTCGCCCCCCCAACCCCCACGAGAGTTTTTGTCAAAAAAGAAATGACCCAGAATGAGAGGGATGGAGAGTAACTCAGGGGTGAGAGGAGATAGGTGACGGACAGGGTTCAGCTAGAGGGGAAGGCATGCTGGGGTCCTAAAGGGGCAGGGACCTGGACATCTCCTCACCCAGTCTTGGCAAAGTTGGTCCAGTAGGTCATGACAACAGCACTGAGCATGACGTCATTCTTGGAGAAGTTGCAGGGGAAGAGGTCAGTGGGGCCCACCATGGGGATGCCAAAGACATAGGGCACCTCATCCCCGTGGGCTGCGTCAGACCAAGCCGGCTTCATGAGGCTCTGGCAGTGGTGGTAGAAGGCGTAGAAATACGTGGGTGAGCCGTAGCGGGCATGCAGGTCAGCCGTCACCACAGAAGGCTCTACCCATTGGTGGTCGGTGAAAAGGGCCACCAGAGTTTTGCGGCGGGTCTCGGGGTTGTCCCGGTCCGCCCAGTCCGTGTACATGAATTTGATGGTCTCCCGAAGGGTGTCCTTGCCCTCCGGATAGCCGTACAGGTTGTCCACAAAGTTGGAGACCGAGTAGTCAAAGTCGGTGCCAGAGACTCCGTCCTCAGGGTCCACCACGGCCTCCACGAACTTGAGGCCCTCCCCCTGGTTGACGCCGAGCATGATGTCATAGTTGAGGAACTCGCCCTGCTCCATGAGGATCTCGGGGTCATCGGGGATCACGTCCCCGTCGATCACGGGGCCGAAGGCCACGTGGTAACGAGCCGGCTGGATGTCCTGCTCCACCAGCTCTTTGGCACTCTTCTGACGCAGACAATCCACCATGTCCACGGTGTCCAGCACGTTGCACCCCACCTTGTCTGCCAGCAGGCTAGTGTACTTAACCGGCTGGTAGTTCACCGCCCAGCTGGACAGGGCCGAGCCACTTTGGATGATGGCCCTCTGGAAGAGCCCTGCGGGGGACGAGCAGCACCGGGTCAGAGCTTCCTAATACACCAGCCCAAACCGCCAAGGCTCTACCCGTTTCCCAGAGCCTCCTAGACAGAATGTCAGTCCGCCTAGAACTCCCTTCCTGATCTCAGTGTGCAGATGGCACCGCGTCTCTCATGCAGTTATTACATCAGTTCTGGGTCTTTCTGTGCTGGGGACTGGGGCACATGGGACCCAAAGGGCCTGCTCTCCTACCCGAGGAAGCCTGCCCTTGGCTGGAATTTCACTGATACAGAGCAGCCCCTCCTCTCTGTCTTCCAGTTTTCTTTGCCAAGGTCACATGACTAATGTGTCAGAGAAGGGACCTGAATGGAGCGCCTCCTGACTCCAAAGCCACTGTTTTATGTGCTATCCCAGGCAGTGCTTGAGCAGCAAGGGCATGGAATGAACACTTCGCCCCATGTGTTTGTCTGCTTTTCTCTCCTCTCTTCTGTCCTCTGGCTGTCTCTGTCTCTGTGTCTCTATCTGTCTGTGTCTATGTCTCTGTGTCTCGACTGTCCTTATCTCTATCTGCCTCTGTTTCTGTGTATTTCTGTCTCTCTCTGTGCGTATCTGTGTCTGGCTGTTTGTACCTCTATCTGTCTGTGTCTATGTGTCTCTCTGTCTGTGTCCCTATCTATCTGTGTCTCTATCTGTGTCTGTGTCTGTCTGTGTCTCTGTCTGGCTGTGTCTGTCTCTGTTTATCTCTGTCTCTGTCTGTGCCTGTGTCCCTACCTGTCTGTGTCTCTGTCTGGCTGTCTGTGTCTCTGTCTCTGTCTGGTTGTGTCTATCTCTATTTGTCTCTGTCTCTATCTGTCTGTGTTTGTGTCTATGTGTCTCTCTGTCTATGTCCCTATCTGTCTGTCTCTCTATCTGTATCTCTCTGTCTGGCTGTCTGTGTCTTCGTCTGTGTCTGTGTCTTTGTCTGTGTCTGTGTTTCTGGCTGTCTCTGTGTCTGTCTGTGTCTCTGTCTCTGTCTGGCTGTCTCTGGCTGGCTGTGTCTTTGTCTCTGTCTGTGTCTCTGTCTGGCTGTGTCTGTCTCTGTGTCTTTGTCTTTGTGTCTGTGTCTCTGGCTGTCTCTGTCTCTGTCTGGCTGTCTGTGTCTGTGTCTCTGTCTGGCTATTTCTATCTCTGTCGCTGTCTGTGTCTCTGTCTGTGTCT
Source organism: Phalanger gymnotis (assembly GCA_028646595.1). NCBI lineage: Eukaryota > Metazoa > Chordata > Mammalia > Diprotodontia > Phalangeridae > Phalanger > Phalanger gymnotis. The sequence goes on along the minus strand of CM053628.1, from coordinate 1,486,637 downwards.
GTGTCTCTGGCTGTCTCTGTCTCTCCATGCCCCCCCCCCCGCCCTGGCTTCCTTACTTGCTTCCTGCCCAGCTGGGCCCAGCTCTGTGCCAAAGCACCACTAGGGTGCTGGCTCTTGTATGACAAAGGGACCTTTCTCCTGAGAGGCCAGAAACAAGGACTAGAAGAGAAGTCCCACATACTCTGGGAGGTTCCAGGAGAGCCTGGTAGGCTCAAGGCCCTGGTCACCAGGTCTCCAGCAAACATCACTACCAGGGCTGTAAGACCTCAGTGGTGTGCCTCAACAGCTACATTCTCACATCTTCTTATGCCCTTATGCCTCAGAAGGAGGCTGATTCGCCTCCCTCTCGGCAGGTGATTGGGATTCCCCCACCCCAGCCCAGGACTCCCAAGAAAAAGGGAGTCCCTAGCTGGGAGGCGGCAATCAGTCTTCAGACAGTCATCAGCCTCTGCTATAGATCCCATCTCAAAGCCAGTGCCAGGGAGGCCAGAGAGAATGGAGGTGGGGGCGGGGCAGGAAGAGTCACAAGCCACACCTCTGACTACTTCTCCTTAGCCAGATAGAGCCTGAAACATGGCCTCCCTCTTTGGAGCCCCCTGGGTTACACCAAAAGCTATGAGAGACCAGGGACTCTGAATTATGCCAGATCAGGGAGGCTTGGGAACACAGTCTTGGGCGCCATGCCCTCTTTTGCACCTCTGGGAGTTTGCCTAGGGGAGATCAGCCTCCTGAGCCAGAGAGTGAAGACCACCCCCTCTCAGAAATGAGCTTCTCGGTAAAGGAACACAGAATGGCGAGAGCTGGATGAGAGCCAAGCCTCACGAGGCCATGAGAGGAAACTGAGGCCCAGATACATTTTACCTACAAGGGAAGCTGCTATTCTGATTTCCAAAGTGTAGGGGAATTCCTGGTATGGAAACTCCCTCCAGTGGTACAGATCAGAAAGGCCTCTTTGACTTACTTTTCTGGAAAGCTACACAAGCAATGATGGTGAATGTTAGAGGCTGAGCTAGAGCCCAGGACTTCCTGACACCAACCAAGACCGACCCTCTAACCACTGGACTACACTGCCAGAGGAAAGGGGAAGAGAGGGGAACGGAGAGAAAAGGAAGGATAAAGAAGAGAAATCTCTCTTCCCAGTATCTCCCTCACTCAAGAGAAGGTGGGCTCCAATCACTTATGCTCCTCAGTCTTGTGGAAAGACTCGACATCCCACAAGGAGACTTTCACTCCACACATAAAGGACCTTTCCCCTTCTTACATTTCAAAAGTAAGGCCCCTCTACCCTAGCCTAAGACTTGTCCCCTCCAGAAGAACATCTCCTAAGCTCTAAGGGGAAGAAGGAAGGGGCCTCCTCCCAGCCCAGCCCAGTGAGATCGATGCCCATGCCAAAGGTCTTTTCCCTTGTCCCTGAGGGGCAGTTGAAAACATGTTCCCAGTGGGCACTCTAGTCTGGCAGGCTAAGGGGGCAGCCAGTAGAAGCCAGGCCCCTCCTCTGATCCCCGAACCATACCCCTGAGGAATTACTCACCTTCAGAGTGATGAGACAATGTGAGGAGGCTGACACAGGAGGCCCCAATGCCGGAACCAAAGACCGTGATGCGGCGAGGATCTCCGCCAAAGAAGGCAATGTTCTCGCTCACCCAGCGCAGGGCCTGAATCTGGTCCAGCAGACCATAGTTTCCCTTGGCGGCCTGGTCCCCAGTGCTCAGGAAACCTAGGCCCAACCAAATGGGTGAGAAAAGCGGAGGCTGTTGGCTGGGAGAACTAGACAAAGTACTATTCTGGGAAAGCATGGGCTGACATCTCCCACCTGAAATGTCTACTTTGTGTCAGAAGACTTGATTGCCACCAGCCCTCCTCCCCACCTTTCAAAGCCAAGATGGGGACAGGTGGAGGTGCCTCCTGTTTGTTGAGAGGGCATCAACCACCGACCCTACTCAGGGCAAAGGACTCTGAGACTCTTAAGGGCCAACAGCCCCTGAGCTCTTTCTGTTAAGAGCAGCAGAGGCCATCCCTCCTTGGGGGCTTCCACTCCTACCATTCTCTCCTTTGGTCTCAGCAGAGCCCTCAGGAGGCCTACATGGTCCCAGGACCTTCCATTTCTCTACTTTCACTATGGACCCCATCCCAAAGGATTTGGTCTGACAGGGGAAGGAAAGTAGCACTGCTTCAGAACCGTTACCATAGAAACAGTTCTTCCCGCCCACCCACTGGGATTTGCTGCTGAGGAGACACGTCACCATGGAGACCACCTTCCCACCCACCTGCTGGGATTTGTTGCTGTGGAGCCACATCACCATGGCAATGCCCTTCCCACCCACCTGCTGGCTATCCCATAGAGAGGGCCTACCTATCCCACTCCCTGTCCCCCTTGTCGCTGAGGATCCGGTCTTCCTTCAGAGAATTGCCTGTTGGGTAACTGGGGCAAACAGTGGGCACCTCCACCTGTCCCTAGCTTTGACTCACAGAACATAGAACCTGGAAACTATTTTGTGGGAGGCCAGGTTAGGAAGGTCCCCTAGGCCCCAAGGCACTGCTTGAGTCCCCATATCCATTCCACAGCTAGAAACTGAATCCAGCCTAAATGGACCCAGGCAGCTACATGGGGGTCAGCCTGGCCTCTAAAGACAGCCTCTATACGTTCAGCTCCGGGGAGGACAGGGAATTCTGGGAAACAGGAGAAAGATGAAGCAAGGCCAAACAGAGTCCTTAGTCTTTGTCTTACCCCCAGCTGACCACACCCTTGGCTCCTCCAGTGCAAATCCCAGGGTGCTCCCGTCTCTCTTCTCTCTCTCTCTCTCCCCCTGCCTGCTCACTCTGCCATCCTGTACTCCCTTTCCCCTTTCTCTTATTTGGGCAATAGTTGCTGTGGTTGGCGTCAGCCAGGATTGCCCTAATGAGTAAGGGGAGCTTACCTCAAGACCTTGAAGGGCCCAGAACTAAAGCCGGAAGCAGAGCTAAAAGCCTGTAGGTGGGAGTATTGCTGCCCTCTGGCTGATGTCCCATTGGCTCCCATATAACAAACAACTTCCAAGGGAGAGAGCTGATAAGGACCCATGGAGGAATGGTGGGAAAGCCCGTTACAAGCTGTTGTGGACATAAGCCTACAAACCTGCAGCCTGGGACAAAAGTTCCTCAGTGCAGGGCCAGGGGCTACTCCAGTAGGCTAGGCTACTCAGCATCCTAAGGGTTGGAGCTGAATCAGCAAGGTCTCGGGGATGAGGGCAAATGGCAAATGCCAACTGCCCTGGCCCAAGGCTGCTGCTGCAGCCCTGAGGCAGTTGGCAAGGCCGGCCATGGGCAGGCATCATGACCAGGTGCTGGTGTTACCACGCAAAACCCAGGTTTTGGAGGTTTTCTTTTTTTGGCCCAAGTAAGTTAAAGCAGGGAGGGGAGAATGTTAAGCTCCGAGGTTCTGAATGAAAGCTCCCCAGGGAGCCCTTCTCTCAGCTTCAGGGATACCCATGCCCACTACCCACCTTTTGGAGTCCCCAAATGATTTGGGTGGCTGTAACCTGTCTTCACTTCACCCTGCCCGTGCTCCCTCACTGTGTCCAAGGCCTGAGGAGACCAAGGAGCAGCCTAGAGTAAATCTTTTGCCCAGGCCTAGTACTCCCTGCCCCCCTCCTCTGGTACCAGAGACGCTACCTGACTATTGGCCTTACGGGATCAATGCATTGGCAGGCGGCTAGAGGAGATGTGAATTCTGGGCTGGGCACAGGCAAAGACTTCCTAATGGGTCAAGCTGTTCCTCGGTGGGCTAGGCAGTGAGTTTCCCTTGCCTGTTGTGGGGTTTCCAGCAAAGGCTGGAGGGCCTCTTGTTCAGAGGCATCTTGTTCCAGAGCTATTGGCCTGGATGGCCCTGAGGTTCCAAAGATCTCGGCCACGCTTTCCCCCACAGTTCAGGCTCAAACCAGAGCAGGGACCAAAGGGGACAGAGTAGGTGGCGGCGGCGGCGGCGGCGGCGGCGGCAGCAGCGGCAGGGGGAGCCTCTGGCTGTGGGCTCAGATCCAGCCCTTGGCTCGATTTCCTCCAGTCCTCAGGGAAAGATTGTTTCTGGTTACAGCTGATACAGAAACTTCTCCCCCTAGTGGGTTGATCAGACTATCCCACTTGGGAAAGGAGCCTCTAAACCAGTGTGACAGGAATCCACAGAACTGTTTCTACCACGAATCCACAGAACTGTTTCTACCAAATGCCCTGACTTGGCAAAAGTAATGCCTTCTGAAAAACCGATTTGGCCTGTGTCCTGTGGCCTGCTCCTTCAACCAAGCTGTCGCGGTACCTTCCCCAGTTCAGAGAAAGTGCTGTAAGCACTTGAGGGGAAGACGCAGCATTTCCAAGGGCAGCAGTAAACACGCACAAGTCTCAGTCTTGTTCCTGCCCCACCTCCTGCTTTCTCTTTCCTCCATTTCCTAAGCTGGAAAAAGGAGGGAGAAGAACAGACCAGATCCATCCTAAGGGCCATTCTAAGCTGAGGCTTAGGCTCCTGGGGCCCTTCAAGTCCTGTCTGCTTCCAGCACTTGGATCACCCCACTTCCCTTCCCCTCCTCATCTCCTTCCTCTCCTTCTTCTCCAACTCAACTGGCGATAACATGAGATGTGGGCTTGAGGTTGGAAGTATTTGCTCTATTTCCCAAGACCTTCACTAAATGAAGCTGCTGATTCAAATGTGAAAGCCAGAAAGGTTGGCGCTTTCCATTTTCTCAGGAAGGAGTGAAGCTATGAGCAAGATAAGTGAGGCTTCCCTAGGGTTTTTCCAAGGGGCCAGAAGCCTCCCAACCTGCTCAGCAAGACCATAGGCTTCTCAATGACTTAGGGGTACCCTTCCATCCCAGTGAGCTCACATGCCCTTGGGCTGCTGGGACAAGCTGGACACCACGCATGCCCCAGGGCTCCTCTCGTGGCCCCCAGGTCTGGGATGGAGCACAGCGCTCTTCTTCCATGCGCCCCAGCCAGTCAGTGATGCGTGACTTCTTCTCATCCCACCAAACCAAGAGCTTGTGTCATGGGCCCAGGGACATGTGCACCAGAGTCACACACAGGCCTGGGACTAGCAAAGTAACAAACCAGGCGCTGAAATGAACAAAGGTGCTCTCTGCCCTTCTGCCCAGGAGGCAGGCCCAGCTCTGGAGAACTGGCACCTGGCCTCTGAGGAAGCCCAGGGAGCGGACCCTCAGAGGCCAGATACTCCCACAACTAGGCTCCTGAGGGCCCTGAGGGGCTTCGTGGTTGTGCTCAGACACTACCTCCCTTAGCCACGAGAACCGAGATGGTCATCAGGAGCGGAGGGGTGAGAGAAGCAAAAGAAGGAACGAGCAAACAGAACAAAATCCCAGAAGGAAGCAACCTTTGAGAGGGCAGGACTTGGTAGCCAATTCTAAAGCTATCAGACTCTGAAACTAGGACCAGAAACGTGGCAGAAAGTTGGCACGAAGTTTCCTGTGGTCACCAAGGCCCAGAGGAACTGCGTCTCCTAGGCCGCAGCCCACATCGGCCTGGCCAAGTCACAGCAAGGCTGAGGGTGCTGCCGCCGGCATTCCTGCCCTGGCCCGGCCTGCCATTTCCCCAGCCATACCTAGGACCCCAACCCGGTAGTTGAGGGTGATGACGATGACGTTGCCGTAGCTGGCGAGGATGCTGCCATCGATCATGTTGCCTGTGCCTTCCATGTAGGAACCCCCATGGATGTAGACCATGACTGGCTTGGCCCCACTGTCCCGAATGTCTGCAGGGAGAAGAGGCGAGACAGAGGCTGGGGGGGCATAGCCTTCCACTCACTCCCCCCCACCCAGCCCACCATCCCAGGAGAGGCTGGGCAGGGAGAAGGCGGCCAAGCGATCCCAGGTGCCAGGACACCATCGCCATCCCGAGGGCAGGACTTAGGGCTCCAGAGGCAGCTCGCCTCTAGACCCAGTGGTTTTATGGAAAAGGAAACGAGGCTCCCCAAGGGCTCACTTAGCACATTCTTGTGGAGGGCTAAAGGCAGGCATCGTGCCTGGCACCGCTAGGCCTGGATGTGCCCCAGTGGACTAGGGCAGAGGGTTTGGGTTAGACCCTCCCCCATGACAGAGTCCATGCCCTGGGCACCCAAGAGTCCTGGGACCTGACACAGCTTTAGGGAGGGCCTGGGGAGCCTTGCAACCCCCCGAGACCAGACCAGTCACATGGAAACATGGCTGTGGCAGCTGTGGCTGCTGCATCCCCCTCCCTCCAGTGCAGACAGAGACAAGTGGGGGAGCACGAGGGGAAAAGAAAAGGGACTGAGGGGACTGGGGTGGGGTGGAGCTTGCTTTTCTTGGGCTCAGGACCCCCTGTGCCTGTGCACATGCCCTGGAGGGTCACCACTGCAGGCAGACAGAAAAGGTCTAGAGGGCGGTAATGAGGGGGAAACATCCTCCCCCCCACAAGCCAGTCGAGGCAATGCCAATGCCAATGCCAATGCTGACCAGCCATCGGTCAGCTCCGGGCCCATCTCCTTATCTTGGCAAGAAGGAACACACCGTTAGGAGCATGTCAGTGCTGCTCTGTGCTCAGGGAGGGACCCTAGGGGACAGGAGAGGCTCTGACAACCAGGAGGGCTCAAGGCGGGGCACTCACTCACCCCTGACGGGGAGATGGAATGCCCGACCGACGGCTGGGACCAGGGATCTCGTGTCTGCCATCCCCACCCCCAGCAGACAAGCTCTGGGCCCTGGCCTCAGCTAGTGCCGCTCTGGACTCTGTCTGGTCCATCTCCGCCCCAGCCTCCTCTCTGGCATGGGGAGGATTGGGGGCAGCTCCCCTGGTTAGGCCCATCTCCAGAGCTCAGGTATTCTGCTGGTCTATCCCCAATAGCCTCAGAGGTCATCTCCCAGCCCAGCCCAGCACACAGCCAGGCTCGGGCTCTAGGCCAGTTTCCCTAGAGCCCCTGGTCTCAGGGAAACACTTATTTCTCCAGTCTTTCCCCATTTTGATATGTCTCCGCTCCTGCCATTTTCCCTGCGGCTCATCAGAAGTGGGGAGTGCCCAGCCTTTCCTGTCCTCAGGGGGCTGGTGCCCATCTGAGAGCATCTCGCAGTGTGTGTTTGGGGAATCTGTCCCCTTCAGCACATCAGCCACTCAAAGGGGACTGCATTCCATAGAGCTCTGTTCTTGGTCCCCTGTTCCAATCAGCTGCTCCCACTGCCCGGGAGTGCCCCCCACCCCACCCCAGCCCAGCTCTAAGCCCCTGACAGCCACCCAGGGCCCCTGACGGTGATGGGCGAACAGACCAACCGCCTTGTGCAGGAACAGAAACACCCCAACGGACGGACGGACGGATGGACGGACAGACAGACAGACAGCTGGGGCTTCTCCCCAGCCAGAGGGGGAAGGGCTCTGTGCCATGCACCAGCCTCCGCGCCCTGCAGCCCCCAAATACCTTCGTCTTCGTCCCCTTCATTATCCGCTAAGTCCTCGCCCTGTTTCTTAGCACCGGATCCTGGGGACCAGACACGCACGGGGAGACACAACAGCACAGAACAGAGAACAAAACAGAGAGAGAATTCAAACACAGCACGAGCACCGTGTGGCCCAGCTGGCCAGCTCCGGACTGGGCCCGGGCCGGCGGGAGGGAAGGTGGTCACTGGGGGAGCAGGGAAACTGAGGCCCGATGCTCCAATGGGTGGGGAGGGCTCTGGCACAGGTCCCCTCTTCTGCCCTGGGCACCTCCTCTCAAGGCCTGAGAGGGGGGACAGAGTGTGGACTGTCCTGGGGACATTGAGACAAGAGGCCTGGGCCTAGGAGCTGGGCACACAGGGTGAGAGGTGGTATAGGGAGACTAGTGTGAAATGCCAAGGGCTCGTCCCTGCTCAACAGAAATAGCCTTTGGAGACAGGTTTATTGCACTTGGCCCCATTACCAAGCCCTTCCTAAGAGACCACATCCCTCCCCAGGACCTGAGGGAGCCCATTCCTGGGAATCGGGGTATATCCCAGGTGACTCCAAGAGGGTCCCTGGTGCAGGGAGCAAGCCTGGCCTGGAGCCTTCCCTCTATCCCTGCTGTCTGGTCAGGGAGGCCCCTCTGGCCACAGGGATTCCTCAAGAAAGAACACCCTGAGAGCCCCCCTGGCCAGGGCACGGGGGATAGAGAGGACAAATTCCTAGGAAGCCTGTTCAGTGTGGAAGAACAGGAAATTCTGGGGGCTTCCCCTCTTGTTAGCATGACATTAGATGCCCTCTCTTCCTCAACTGTCCTGGACTCTGGTGCCTTGACTTTCCCCGTGGCTGCTGCTCAGAACAGGGCCTATGCCCAACAATGCCTGGGCAAGAGGGCCAAGCCTAGAGGGAAGTGCCACCTTGGGCTCCCCTAACTGACCATCCCTGTAGCACTGATCCTGAAATCCACCAGGAAGAGGGGCCAAGCTGAAGCCCCCAACCAGAGCATCATTTGGTCAAGAGGAAAGTATCAGTCATGGACCGTCTCAGAATACGCATCCCCTCTAAACTAAGTGCAGAGGGTTCCTCGGACAGCCTTTCCCAACTCAGGCAAGGCACCCCTCCTCCACCTCTATGCCTCGGCCCAAGTTGAACAGAACAGTCTTTCCTGAAGCCCATCATTCTCCCAGTTAAAGACCTGGCCAAGTCTCAGCATGGCACCTGCTTGGGAAGCCCCCACCGCACTGGCTGCTGTAATGGTCCAGCCTAGCCAGGCTCTGCCAGAGTCCAGTCCCTGGCCCCAAACAGCAGGGCCAGAGGCTTCCTCCTCAGGGTCCCTCCTAGGGATGGGCTCCCCCAGAAGTCAGACTATTACTGCTTTGAAAGTGTTCTCTTCCCCTTCTCAAATCGGCTTTTTTCTATGCCTCACAGGAGCATTGTTGTAAGGAGAGCACAGCACTGGCTGAACCTTAGTGCGGGAGAAAAACAAAACCTAGCACAGCAGTGCCCCTGCCCCCTTCACCCTGACCCTGGATTCCTTCTCTCGATCAATGCACTCCTTGGATCCCCCTTATTCGACTGGAAACTCCTTGAGGGCAGGGGCTCATTGCTATCCCTGTATCCCCAGCACCTAACACAGGCCTTTATATGTAGTAGGAGCTCAATGGGAGGTGTTTCCTGGCGTCAAAATGCTCCTCAAGGGCTTCAGGCATGGTCCAGGGAAGCCCTGACCCGGGCAAAGCCCTATTTCCAGAGTCTGGAAATTGGGGCGGGGGGCTCAGGACAGCCCCGAGGTCAGCACTGGGCCCCTTTAAGAGTTTTAACTTCCAGGGCTCACCAGGACCTGTCTGATGTAGGCTTCTGCTGCTGCTCTGACTGGGTGACTGCTACCTGAGAAAGGAATCCAGCTACCAGGCTCAGCAAAGGAGGTCAAGGGGGGAGGAGAGGAGGCACATGATCTGATAAGAGAAGGAGCTCCAGGAGCTCTGAGAAGTCAAAGGAGGGCCACACACAGATTGAGAGCTAGGAAGGCCCTTCGAGGCCACTGAATCCAAAACCCTCATTCTCTAAGAGATGAGAATACTGAGGCCCATGTCATGCCCCAAGTAAGGGGCAGGGCCAGCCCTCATTCCTGCGCACCATGTTAGGGACTCCAGAATGCTTATTGGAGACCTAGATTGGATGTGTCTAGAGCGACTATTCCCGATCAGGAAAGGGCCCAGGAAGCCCCTTCTCCAGGCATTGAGGCATCACATTTTTACTGAGTGCCCCTCCAGATGGGAGATCAGGGAAAGGGTGAGGGTGATGCCTCATCCTGAGGGGAAATCAAGTTGCCTGCTCACGAGAAGACTGAATAAAGGCAGAATTGAGAGGAAGTCCCTGGCACTCGGACCAAGCCCTTTTCCTTCTCCATGTCTCAGTTTCCTCTTCTGGGACTCCATGATCTTTAAGGCCCATTCCTGCTGTCAATCCCACAAATCTAGTGCATCTCTGTGTACCTCCCAGCTGGTCCTAAGCTCTCTAACTGGCCCACCTGCAGGCCGCCCTCAAAGCTGCCTGGCAGGGAGAGAGGAAATGAGGAGGGAGGGAGGGAGGGAAAGGGGGGGGGCAACAGGGGCCTGAAGACCCCAAAGAACAAAAGTGACGTGGTGTCGTGGAAAGAGCGCTGCCCTCAGACCACTGGCCTGGCGACCAGAAGACCTGGGTTCTCAGCTGGGCTCTGCCACTTGTTTGCTGTGTGACTCTGTGCCTCCCCTTCCTCATGTATAAGTAGGGATGTCACCGCCCACCTGAATGAAGAGGGAGGGGTGGGCTTTGGAAAGGAGGGGGAGAAATTGAAGTGCCCCCTCCTCACTGACCCCAATACCCAGAGCTGCCTGCCAGACTTGGC
>CM053628.1:1451874-1470579 GCA_028646595.1 Phalanger gymnotis | reverse complement strand
CTGTCCCTGAGCCTGGGGCTGTGGCACGGCGGCTACCTGGGGCTGCGGCTGCGGCTGTGGCTGAGGTGGCGGGGGTGCCGCCTGCTGCTGCTGCTGCTGCTGCTGCTGCTGCTGCTGCTGCTGCTGCTGTTGCTGCTGCTGCTGCTGCTGCTGCTGCTACAGGGGTAGAAAAAGAGGACACCATTGGGTCCAAGTCTGGCCAGGTTTAGGGGCAGAGGGCAGGGAATAAGGAGGGAGCTCTGTGGGATCTCCATTTTGCCCTGAGCCAGTGCTTTCTGAGGGCCTAAGGGGAAGGTTCTTGGGGAGGCAACCTTGACTCCCTCCTCCTAGAGTTCCCTAGGAGCATGGCCAGACCCTATGGGCCACTGTCCAGGTCTCAAACCCTTGGCCTTCCTCTGTCCTGGCTGGGCTGGGCTGAACCCAGTCATCCACTGAAACCCTAGGCCTAGGGCTGGCCCCACCTCCCACTCACCCTCAGGATCTGCTGCTGCTGCTGCTGCTGCCGAATGTGGTACTGCTGCTGCTGCTGCTGCTGCTGCTGCTGGTGCTGCTGCTGCTGCTGCTGCTGCTCAGGCAGGATGGGACTGGGGCGAACGCCAGTGGGGACCCCCTGAGCACTCAGGGGGGTCATAGTCCCCATCATGGATGTTTGCTGTAGTGACTGGTGGGCAAACCTGCAGGGCAGAGCAGTGAGGAGAGGAAAAGACCATCGGGACCTTAAGCTGGTGAGGCCTTCAAGGATCATCTTAGCCATTCCCCTGCCTCCAAGGATAAGCATTCTTCCCAATCCCAGACAGACCAGTCTCTTGCTCTCTCAAGAAACCTCCAGGGGGAGAGAGAGACTGCATTCTAGAGGCTCTGCAATGTCTGCCTGCCTTTACATGGCCATTCTTCCCACTAGGCAGCTGCAGCCAGTTTTCTGTCCAGTCTTCAGGAAGGAAGGCAAAGCAGGCCTTGGGAGTAGAGGACACACACAGATTTGACTTGCTGTGTTCATGAGTCTCTTTGCTGGGGCCTTGAAGATCAGAGATTTTCCCCACACCTCCCTCTTCTCCCTTACTCCTTTCCAGACTATGGTAGGTGAAGTTTTTCTCCTTTGTTATTATCCCTTGTATATATGTATTCTTTCTTGGGCTCTTCTTCCTTCTCTGTCTTCTTCTCTGGTTGCCCCCCTGGGCCCAGACCAATCAGCGTTTTCCTCTTTTCTCCAATACTTGTCCTCCCTCAGAGGACTCAGCTTCTCCCAGGCCTTTGAGCATCATCTCTATACCAGCCAGTCCCAAATGGAGCTACATCCCTCTAGCACCAACCATGCACATGCACCTGAGTTCCTGTCTCCCAATTCTCCCTGCTGCTGCTCTACCTCCAACCTCTACCTCCAACTTAACAAGGTCAAAAATCAGCCAGTCAGAGGCCTGCCAGGACGACATGCCTTCCTCCCTCCCTCCCCGCTCAGAGAGCTGGGCCAAGCTACAAGACAGACATGTTTGCTGCTGGACACAGACAAACTAGGGATCTGGGGTGGCTGGGAGCATTGACAAGGGCCAGCAATAGTGTTCAGAAGCATCCAGAACTCCTCTGCAAAGGAAAAACAAACCCACTGCAGATAATGCTGTGCCTGTTAACAGGTCCCCCAGCTTAAAGCCTCACGGTCACCTCGGTGACTTAGTCACTAAGTCCTCTTTTGTCTTGTCTAGCTGTCAAATTCATCTCTTCTTTTTCCATCCTGACTGCTGCTATGATTGGTCCAGGTTGCCAGCCCTTCCTTTTGTCCTCCTAGAGCTGTCCCTACCCTGCCGCTGCCAGGCTCTTTCTCCCATGAGCCCTCTTACGCACTACTGCTGGTATATTCAGCTATCGAAATTGCATCTCTTCAGGTCCTCACCCTGATCAAAAACTCCCTATTTCCTGATGGATCGGGTCTAAATACCTCAAGCCTGGCATTCCAGGCCTTCCATCAATAGATCCAACCATTCTTAGCCTGTCTCCCAATTCTCCCCAAGACAACCACCACCTCCAGGTTGGGGCCAACTGCTTTCCTGACCGCTGCTCCCCATGCTTGCCCTACTCTCCAGTGGCACAGTCATTCCTGCCTCTGGACCTTCCTGCATGGACAATAAGGATCATCTTGTGCCTGGCAAAGCCAGCGAAGTGCTCTGACTGGGAACTATGGTGTGTCATTCCATGTTCCTGCCCAACCAAAGGGCAACTGGCTATATACCCACAGCCTGGCTACCCGCCTTTCTTCTTGACTCCCTCTCTGCCCCAGAACTCCCCCTAGCTCTCTTGGCTCAGGCTGCTTCCCTAGGCCTTCAATAGTCTCTGCCCTCCTTTCTCAGCCAGGCATAGTCCCAGTCCTATGTGAAGCCTGGCTTCCTTTCTCCTGGGGTGAATCCACCTGACCTCATCCCCCCCACCCCAAGGCCACCCAATATTACACGAGAAGTGTGTCTGGGTTGGCATCTTTTCCACATTTTACATGGCATGGCCTTTGAGGGTAGGGACCATGCCTGAGTTACATTGAATCTCTTCACAGTGCCCGCCTAGCAGCATGTGGCTCTAGCAGTATGTGCCCTCAAAAGTGCACATGCACACATTTGTGTAAACATGTACATGCACACACATACATGTGCACACACACACACACACACACACACACACACACACACACACACACCCCTTGCAGCTCCCTACTAAGTCAAGAACTTCTCAGGACTTTGGTGGACCAGGTGACTTCTAAGATCCCTTTGAATGCTAAGATTCTAGGATCTGAAGGCAGATTCATTTTACTGGCGCCTCAAGGTCCATGACCAGTAGTCCCATGCCTGGTCATATACACATTCTTAATCCAATTGTACCTCTGCCATCAGTGGTCCTCCCCACCTCACCCATTTTCCCTGGGTCCTCAGTTCTGAGCCCGCATTGATACCCTAGCTACCTCTGAGTGGTGGGCAGCCCATGCCCATAGCCTGGGGCCTGCTGGTGCACATAGCCGCTGGGCCTCTGCTGGAGGTGGCGTGTAGGGTCCACAAGAGTGGGGTTGGCAGCAGGATGGGGGCTCTGATAAGGCTGGCTGGAATAACTGGGGGGCACCATTGTGCCTGCTGGGCCAGTGTGCTGCTGTAGTCCAATGTGGGAACCATAGGGAGTATAGCCCTGGGCAAAAGAGGAGACAGGTCAGGACCCAAAACACTCCAAACTCTTTGGTCCCTTCTCCCTTCCTTCCTTCTCTTGCCTTACCTGGGAAGCCTGCAGTGAACCATAGGAGGTGCTTGGGGTCATCTGGCGGACAGGTGGTTGGCCTAACATCCCTTGGCTCTGTAAAGGGAAAGGACACAGAGCCTTGGCCCCCTTTCCCCACCTTTATCCCCTCCTTTTCGAGATCTCCTTCCACACATTTCCCACCCTAAACATCTCCTCTGGATGGAGCTTGGACAGCTCAGGGCCCTTTCCACGTTGTCCCATGCTCCTTTTCTTGAAGTCTCTCCCCTCCTCCCCTCTTACCAGCTTGGCCTGGAGCTGCTGGCGTAGGAGTTGGCCCTGTGGCACTGGAGGCTGCTGTTGCCGGTACACAGGAGTCTTGTAGGAAGGGTCAATACTTATGACCCCAGTTATGGGGGAAGGCAACACCCCGGAGTATGATGGTCGGGTTGGAAGCTTGGGTACTGGCATCCTTACTGGGCGATATGTGGTATCCAGCCGAGGGCCCCCTGGTAAGTAGAAGAAACTGAACTGGGAGAGCAGAGGGCTCTGATGGAGGGGGGAGGGGCTCATAGTAGTGGCCAGCCACCTGGCCTCTCTAGGCTTTTCACCCTTCTTTAGTCTTTGGGGCCAGCCAGCTTCCAGTTCTGCCAAAGTCAGCTGTCAAAAGGGCCTACTCAACTGGATACCTTTCCCCACTAGGGCTGACACTCACCTGCAGGCAGAGGCTGGTTCTGGGTGTAGAGTGTCACAGGTGTCTGGGGGTAGCCAAAGCGTGATATGGAGCTCCCAGTGGCATGATGCAGGAGGTCTGTGGGCACTGGGACGTAGGAGCCGCTCCGCCCTGGGCCCAGTCCATAGTCCTGCATGTGGTGAGGGAGAAGAGAGAGTGAGTAGGGGAAATGGGGAAGAGCCTGAAGCTAAAAGGTCAATTTCTTTTGTGACTTAAGTGCCGCCCCCCGCCAAGATCTTGAGACCGGGCAGAGAGCTGACCTCAGTTTTGCTGGCTGCCTGGGGACGCTTCTTGCTTTTGGGAGGCTTCTTCTTGCGCTCTTCTGTGCTGGGGGGAGCTGCCCCGGCCTTGTCAGGTTTGGGGGGCTCAGGTGCCTTCTTCTCTGGCTCCAGGAGAGTTGGGGCAGGTGGCTCTTCATCCTCTGGGGGCAGTGGCAATGGTTCTAGGTAGTAGGTCCGGGGCCGAGGGCGCAGGTGGGTATGGTAGAGCAAGAGGCGTTGCTGCTCTTCCCCTCTTGCCACCCGCCGGTCTACGCGCACAGTCCCAAACCAGCCCCAGGACAGCGGTGCTGATGGCTTCAATCCTTCAAAGAGATCCCAAGGCGAGATCTTCTGCTTAGTGGAGACTTGGAGGCCCTGCTCAGGGAGAGAGAGGGACAATGTGTGTGAAACCCTAGAAACATAGGGCAGAGAAAGAGACTGTGGCACATGATGGGGAGGAGAGAGAGAGAGAGAGAGAGAGAGAGAGAGAGAGAGAGACAGAGAGACAGAGAGACAGAGAGACAGAGAGAGAGAGGAGAGAGACAGAGAGAGAGAGGGAGAGAGACAGAGAGAGAGGGAGAGAGACAGAGAGAGAGAGAGGGAGAGAGACAGAGAGAGAGAGAGGGAGAGAGACAGAGCCAAGAGCCAACTGCTTAGAGGTAGATGCAAGGCTAAGGAAGCGGGTGGAAGGAGATGAGAAAATGTGTGTCTGGCTCTAATGGCCATGTGGGCACTTCCATGCCCAGAAGTCTTAAGCTTAGTGGGCTCTTAACGGCTGCTTGCTAATCAGAAATTACCACCCAGCCTAGACGTGGACCGCCAGCCATCCATATGAGCTGGCTATGGCGAGGTGGGATGGGGGACTCACCTTGGCCAATGAAAGTTGCATGGGGTACAAAGAGGTGGACAGGGTGCCCAGACGAGGTTGGGAAAGTGAAAGAGCTAGGGAGAGAGGTGAGTAGTGCTTCAGGCAGGCACAAAGGGTGGCAGCAAAGACCTGGCAAGGGATCAATGGCAAGGCAAGAGTGGCCCACGGAATCCAGAGAGGCCTTGCCAGGGACGTGCCCAGGGAGAGGGACAGTCAGGCTGGGTGGGTGGGTGTGTGGAAGGGAGTAGAACATGCCTCCTTCTTGAAGATGGAATCAAAGCCAGCAATCTTATTGCCTTTGGTGTCAATGAGAGAGCCCTGTGGCTCACAGGTGATGACGTCTCGTGTCTGTTTGGGCAGTGGCAGGAGCTGGCGCACCTTTTCCAGACTGTCAGATTGCCGTTCCCCTAGCTCCTTCTGCAGGCACAAGAAGGGAGGGCAGGGCATGGGGTCAGGAAACCACCCCTACTCCAAAGAACCAGGAGATGGGGCAAACACAGTGGGGAACTGAAGGCAGGCCAGAGTTCAGTTTAGAACAAAGAGAGAGAGAATGGAAGCTGGAGACCAGGGATCCAGCCCCGCTGCTCACCCGTAATTTCTTCACCAGATTCATGTATGCCCGTTTGTTTTCCTCCATGCTTCCCTGAGAAATGCTGGACATGTCTGCAGCCAGCGTCCCGTTGATCAGCACGCTCAGCATATCCAGCACAGTGGTGAAGAGCTCGCTGTGGGAGGGGATGGTACACGCACGGGGCACACGCCCAGACGGGGGCACAGACACACACAAACAGACAGCGAGGGTGGGGGACACAGGAACGGGATGAGCATAGGGCTTTCGCCAGTCTAGGCCATCTATGAGTCATCGTGAAGGGAACACAAGGTACCAATGGTGTTTCTAGGGCCAAGGCGCCCATGGGAGTCACAACGGCCACACCTCCCTTCCCATGCCAGGGCCTGGACACAGCAGCAGCTTGGAGTACGGATGGGGGTAGCTAGGCCATGGGGGGGGGCAGGGACCACTCGGTGGAAGGGCCGGGATTACTTGTTGGACTGCATATCCACGGTGCCGCTGATGATAATTTCCAGGAGCAGAACGGCCCACTCAGTAGTCTGCTGGGTACTCCGCTGGACTGTGTCAAACATGCCCCCTACCTGCCAGATCACAGGCAAAATCGGACTGAAATGACGGGTCAACCCTGACAGCTAGTGTGAGGGAGAGCGCTCTGGGCTCTGGCCTAACCAGGCCTTGCCGTCACCAGTCTGCCCCTTCTCTGAATCTTAATGTCCTCATCTGGAAAAGAAGGCGGCTGGCAGGAGGTGGGGAGTGGGGTGCCTAGCAGATGTCTAAATGGGTCTCGCTGTGCCCTGCACTGTGTGGGCAGCACCCGACCCAGGCTCAAATCTGCCAGTTTCTGCTGAGCCAGCCCAGGGCTCCAGCCTGCCCTCTCTCCCCCTTTGGGCCAGCTGGTGGCCCCATGCCCCTCACCCCCAGATCTGCCCGGGCTCCGGCTCCCTCAGCGTTGGCCCCCAGGGCTCACCAGGTTGAGCCTCAGCTTCAGGGCCTCGTGCATCAGCTGCTTGGGCTTACAGTTGTCCAAGTACTGGTCATCTCGCCAGTTGTTAACAATCTAGGGCAGAGTCAGATAGAGTCATGGCACTGGGAGCTGGCAGGCAGAGTCTGCCCCTTGGGAAGCATACCACAGCACTAGGTGCCCGCCTGCCCATGCCCAGCTGGGTCCAGCCTGCTCTAGGTTACTGTTCATACCTGGTGCACCTGGCTGTAGAGGGAGGTGAGGAGGCCCTCACGCTGCTCGTCCTGCCCTTTCAGACAAGTCAGCACCAGGGACAAGAAGGGCTGCTGGCTCAGTAGGGACATGCTAGGGGAGGAAGCCGGGGACAAGGGAAGAAAGAGGGAGCAGAGGCTGGAGAGTGGAGCCTGCTTTGAAGCTCCTAGAGCTCAGCGGCTTTCCTCTAGGCCCCAGCTTCTACTCCCTAGGATGGATCTCTCCTCTGTGTCCGCAGGCCAGGCCCATCCCCTATCCCATCTCCCACCCAGCTGCCAACTCCGGATTCGCTCCTTTTCATCTCCAGCCCACGGCCTGACCTAGCAACCCCACTCCATCCCAGTTCACTCTGGTCACCTCTTCTGTTTCTGCCTATCCCGCTCCTTTCGGGAAGAGGAACCCAGGTGCTGCCCCTTCTCCAGCTCCTCTCCAGCTGCTTTCAGCACATGGCCCTGCACGGAGGTGGGCAGCTTGGCAATGAGTGGAGCCACTAGCCACACCCCAGAGCGCTCCAGGGAGCTGGAAGGCAGATACGGTTATGTTGGGTCAGGGGCGAGCAGCGAGTGGCAAGCAGGGCCAGTAGGGATCCCCCTCCCCCTCCCAGGAGGCCGTGCCAGTATCTCCATGGGGATATGGGGGCCCAAAAGGCTTTTACCCCACCTGAGAACAGGCTTAGCCTTGTTGTTGCTGGGGGGCACAGCGGCAGCAGGGCCTCCCGCAGCTGCCCCCATCTCTGCTGACTGCTGGAAAACCTCAATGGTAGCCTTGGCAATGTTCTCCAGGAGGGAGTTCATCTCCTGGGGAGGACGAGGGGGATGGGAGGGCTACATAGCCAGCTGGAGGCGCAGGAGGGCAGATGGTGGGAGGTGATGGCAGGGGTGGAGGAGGAGGAGGGCAGATGGCAGGGTGGGGGACAGGACTCCATTGGAAATCCTGCCCTCCAGCATCTCCATTTTCTCTACCGCCCCCCCTGCTCTCTACCTCGTCTCCCCACCTACATCACCAGCCCCCAAAGCCAACGGTCTCGCCCCTCCGCACGCCCGCCGCCCTGGGCCCCACTCGGCACGTTCCCTCCCGTCAGCTCCCTTGCGTCATCCGCCCTCCCCCTTTGCCTCTCCCAGACCGGAAGCCCTGGGGTGTCCCCCCCTCCCCCACACACGGCGGGGCAGGAAGGGGAGAAGGGGGGGCTTTATCACTCACATTGTTAGGGGTCTGCTTGATCATCAGCTGAAGCTCCAGGGAAGATTGTCGCATGGTCCACTGATCCAGATTCTGCAACGCAGGGCCCAAGCCACCCCGACACCCCAGGCTCGTCAGCCTCCGGCCTCCTTCTCCCTGAGCCCAAAGCTCCCCCGCCCCAAGCAACAAACTTCAGTCTCAAAGGCAACACGGCGGAGTGTCGAAGGCATTTACTTTTGGGACCTTATACGAGTCACTCGACCTGAGTCTCAGTTTTGTCATCAATGAAATGGGGCCCATACACATACTACCTAAACCTCACAGGCTTTGAATGAAGTAGGTCTATTATAAAACCTAAAAGTATGACCAAAATGGGAGCTGTTATTATTAAAGGGGCTCAGAGAAGTCATCTGTCCTGCTCCTTCAGACAGGACAACACTAACCAGACAGACAAACCCGGCAGCATATGATGCCGAGAAGCCCAAATGAGGCCCGGAGACCTGAGCTGGAATCCCCATTCTGACACTTAATGACTCTGGGCAGGTCACTTCACCTCTGGGAGACTCAGTTTCCTCATCTGTAAACTGGGGATGACACTTGCAGTCTTATCTCAGAGGGGAGCTGCAAACCTTAAAGGGGCTACCGAATCAGGTTCAATTGAAACATTCTACATTCACTCTGGGCATCCCATGGGCGAGGCACTGGACAAGAGGCCCCAGAGGAGAAGGCTAAAACCGCTATTAGACTCCTCTGCACTTCTCACAGCCCTATTTTAGCCACTAGGGGGAGCCACAGAGGAGAGCATGCCAGCCCCGCCCGGAGGCCACAAGACATGACTAGCTGTGTGACCCTGGAAAAGTCACTTCACTTCTGTGTCTACCTGACACCTCGCCTACTTCCCAGGGTTGTTGTGAGGGTCCAGCGAGATGTAGAATCTCTGGAAGGCGCTGGGAAAAGCTGACAGCTAGCACTACATCATGGTCACTGCCACTGTCACTACTCTGCGGGGGATTCCTGCTAGCCAGGTCTCAGCGCAGGTGACTCCCTGACAGCTTCCCAGCTGTGAGACATGCAGGATTTCCACTGAAAACCCGTGCAACGGGTCCACGACAGACCCCACACGCTCGCTGACCGCAACGGCCCCTTCTGGGCCTGGCACCGGCCATCTCCGGCTACCGCTGAGACCGCTGGGAACTTCCAAGCCCGGGTCCCTGGCCTGGCACCCAGCAAGCACCCCACGCCTCACCGTGGCTCTCTCCCCTCAGCAGCTGCTCCCTCTTCTTCCTCCTCAGTCCTCATCTCCCACCTCGCCTGGCGCCCATACCTGGAGAATGCGCTTGATGCGCTGCCGCTGGGGGTTGTCTCCGTCCTCATTGTCTAGCAGCCGATGTGGGTAGCAGATGAGCTGCATGAGGCGCTGGGCCTGGGCGCTGCTCAGCACGGGGTCCTGTAGGTCATTGCTGTCTTCACACAGGGACTTGAGGCACCGCTCTCCTACCCATTCCTGAGGGAGAAGAGTTGGGGGGGTGGGTAGAGCAGGGGAAGAGATGGTTATGGGGGGAGTGGACAAAGGTGGAGAAAAGAATGGGCCTAAAGGGTGGCACTGACCTGCTGGCAGATGCTGCGGAGCACATACTTGGCATAAACATCCAGACTGGCTGTCTCCACCGAGAAGCTTCGGCCACCGGGCCTCCGGCCGCCCCCACCCTCCTCCTCAGGGAGCTCATCTGCCCCTCCTGCTAAGGCGAAGCCTGAGCCCTTCAGCTCAGCATCCCCTATGGTCCAGGGAAGAGAAGGGAAAAAAGGCAATCAGGCCTGGGTCCAAGGGAAAGCAAGGGGTTCTCTCCTCAGCCTTCCCCAAAGTGGCCACCCTCTAGAGCAGGGGTACTTAACCAGCGGCTCCAGAACTTGGGGTTTTTTTTAAACTTACTGATAACTATTTCCATAAAATGGGTTTTCTTTATAATTCTATGTATTTTATTTTGTGCATTTCCAAATAAGTTACTGAGAAGGCAGGGTCTGTGAGCTGTCAAACTGACTGTGAAAGGGGTCCATGACATACAGAAAGGTAAAGAACCTGGGCCCTAGGGGCAGAAAGACTGTCCTCTGTAGCTCAGCTGCTGCCCGGCCCATGCTTCACCCCCAGCCTCCCCAACTCCTACCAAGCACAAACACAGCCTTGAGCACAGCAAACACAGCCCCATCTACAATGCGGTTCTGGGAGGCCGCCAACAGGTGCCGATCACAGGAGGAGCGGATCCCAACAGCGGGCTTGTCTGTGGAGAGAAGGCTAGTCGATTTAATGAGCATAGATCAAGTAAGCACCTACTATGTGACAGGGATTAAGAATATAAAGAAATGAAAAGAGGTCCTGTCCTCAAGGACATTCCAGTCTGCTGTAGGGAAACTCTCCATACGCCCCGAAGTAAGTCATTGGTGGAAGTGGGAGGGAGGCCTCCTGGAGGAGGGGACATGCCTTGGGCCTGGAGGAAGCTCAGGGTTCCAAGAGGCAGAGGGTGAGACAGGACATGTGAAGTCCTATTCAGGGAGCAGCAAGTGGGCTGAAGTGGGGAGTAATGGGAAATCAGCCTCTAAAAAGGAGACTGGAATTTGAAGAGAGATCCTATCACGGAATCGTTGTCATTTTCAGTCATGTCCAACTCTCTGTGACCCCATGGGGGTTTTCTTGGCAAAGATACCAGAGTGGTTTGCCATTTCCTTCTCCAGCTCATTTTATAGATGAGGAAACAGGAAGACCGGGTGAAGTGACTTGGCTAGGGTCACACAGCTAGTAAGCATCTGAGGCCAGATTTGAAATCAGGTCTTCCTGACTCCCAGCACAGCACTCTGTACTGTACCACCTAGCTGCCCACATATCAGGGAACAGAATAGAACAAAGTCAGTGGGATGCTCCAAGGTACCATCCTCAAGTCTCTGGCTAGCAAGGATCAGTAAGGCCTACTTACTGCCATCAGCCTGGCAAGGGTTGAGTTGAGGTGTCTTAAAAAGATGGAGCAGGATTCGGCAGGTGAGGCGGGCACCCGGTTCAGAGTCCTGTTCGCTGCAAGCTGGTAGGGCAAAGCAATACTGAGCTGAAAGACAAGGCTACGCTGACTAGAGGGGAGGGCAGGGACATACGGGGGTGCGATCCACGGAGGTAGGGCAGGCCTAGGAAGGGGACAGTGAGCCCAGGAGCCAAGAGGCTATGTCTGAGCCAGAACCCAGGCCTTGCCAGGACAGGCCAGTCAAGGGGTCTGGGAGGACCCGTGGGCTGCTCACTCACCAGCATTGAGCAGCGAGGGGATGGCCGCACAGCGGATGAGATCCTCTAGGAGCAGGCACTGCCGGGCGATAAGGATGGCCACAAACGTGGCCAGGGAGTCATGGAAAGACAGGTCGCTGACCTGGGAAAGGAAGGTGAGCTCAGAGATTCAAAGCAGTACCCTTCCGCTAAGAGCCTGCTGGCTGGAGCCCAGCTCCGGTCCCATTCACTCCCCTTCGGCCCCGAGGCTCACATCTACGTTGCAGAGTAGGTCATTGAAGCCACAGGTGCCGTTATTGGAAGAGCAGCATAAGGCCTTCAGTACCCCGAGCCACTCTGCACTCAGGGCCTTGCAGTAACCAGTCAGTTCAGCACACAAGATGGCAATATCATTCACCCTGGGGGAGAGGGGATATTCTTTGGGAAAAGTCGGGGCCTCCTGCTCCCCTCCTCCTCCGCCTCCTCCCTGAACCAGCCCCAGCCTTGAGCTCTATTGCCATCTCCATCCCAACGGCCAAATGCAATCCACTGGGGCACTAGGCCCAGCCCGTACCGGTCAGGATCATGGTGGCCCACACAGACGTGCATGAGGGCATTGCAGACAAAGCTGTATCTGTTGGCAGGGTTCTCACTGAGGCTCTTGCCCAGCCCGGTGTAGTAGGTGAAGGTGTGTGCTGCTGGGTTCTCCAGCGTGTCAATCATGAACTCGGGGGCCCATCGCATGTTTGACTCAGAGGGCTCCACATTGCAATAGATGGTGTTCTTCACCTTTGAGCAAAAGTCACTGGGGGGTGGGGGTGGGGGATGAAAGAGAAGAGCAGAGTATGGTAAGGGCAAGAGGGACCTGGTAAGGGGAGGGGCTGGGCCTTGGACAGACTAAGGGGAACAGGAGACCTCAGGGCACACAAAATGGGCCCCCAATCAGTGCCTGAGCCCAGGAAGCACCATGACTACACTCAGGGCCCAGGCCAGGTCATGAATGATGACAGCAGCCCCCAACCAGGCCACCTCAGGCTGAGCAGGAAAGGGGAAGGGGGGAGCAGGCCTAGTCTCTAGGTCTCCAGCCCTCTCTCACCTGAAGAGCTCCCCAAACTTGCTTTTTAGGTGGCTGCAGGAGGTGTACAGATCATACAGATAGGCTAGGATGCAGCGTTCTGCAGAGGAGCCGTCTGACCGGTTCATGCCATGCTTTACCACCCCGCAAAGGCTGATGGGGGGATGAAAGAAGAAGGCAGGCTTAGCTCATGGGGGGTGGGGGAAGCTTCATGTTCTCACCTGGGGTGGGAATGGGGTGCAGGGGGGGCCGCCTGCTCCTCTCCCAACTCCTCAGCCTTTGGAATTAGGCCCCCCGGCCCAAGGGGTTCCAGACCTCTACGCTTACCCCTCAAAGACTTGGGCCATCTGGTCCTGATTGAGGATGAGGCAGGCATGGTAATGCCTCAGCACAGCCACGATACACAGGCACAGGCTGGTAGTGTAGCTGCCCACAAGGTCTGAGGACTTGAGGAGCAGCTCGGCCTCCACCACGCTCAGTTCATTCAGCAGCTGCCAATGTAGGCCGGGAGGAGGGTGAGAAGAGGGCCTCTTCCTCCCCTTCTATGCCCTATGCCCTCTCCCTAGACAGAGTTTCTCTAGGATCCTGGGCTCCTTACCCCACAACTGCCCTTCCCCAGTGACTAGTGACAAAGGAACCACCTCCAGGGGAGGGTTCTCCCCAGAAACCTGGTGGCGGTGAAGGAAGGGAAAGGCTTTGGGCCCTCCTTCTCATCTGGCCCTTAGAATTTAGGGATCCTCAGGGAGTCACAAAGCAGCGGGCAAAGGTGGCATGGCATGCCACAGAGGATAACAGCTTTGGGTCCCAGGCCCAGCTCTGCCATCTACTTACTATCTGTGTGACCCTGGCCAAGTCTCTATACCTAGAAAAGCCTCTGTTTTCCAATGAGAATGATACTACCTACCTCAGTTGCTTGTAAGAAAAGTGCTTTGTGAAAGCTAGGAGCCTAGAGGAGTGTGAGCGGTGTGAGTGAGCCTGCTGCCCATCTCCCATCACTCTCTGCACCTCAGGCCTTCTGCTGGCTGCCACCTAGCCTAGCCTAGCCTAGCCTAGTCTGTTCCACATCATGACCTCACGCCCCCAGAGAATGCTCTCTCCAGCCCTCACCCTCCAACTCCCCACCTGGATAGCAAAGTCGATGAGGCCACTGATGCTGAGTGAATATTCCATGAGGTCGAAAATGAACTGTACGTGCTGTACCAGGGGCAGGTGGTATGACATGCCAAGGGCAAAGCTTGTGATCTGCTCCAGGACATTCCGGGAGACCTGGGGAGGGCAGGGCAATGAGGCTGAGCGGCTGAGCTGAGAAGCGCTGGGGAGAAGGGAGGGGATGCGTCTGGGAGTCTTGGCTTGCTCAAAAGAAAAGAAAAGGCAAAAAGAAGAGACGGGAGGATGGAGATGAGAGTGAGGAGGCAGGGCTCGAGGTGCTGAAGCCTAGGCCTAGGGCTCCTACCTGAGCTGTGACTTGGTGTTGATCATAATGTGAAAGGTGTTGAAATTTGGAGAATATATCCTCTGCTGTGGGGAAGGCTTCAGGCCGACTCCGCCTCCTCTTCTGGCCGTCTTCCCCACCTGTGAGAGGGGCATTTAGAAGGATGGCCAGTCAAATGACAGCTATAGCTGGAAAGAAGCTCATTGGGCACCTGAGACTGACTAGAGAGGGGCCCTCATGGAGGGCTCCACGTTGGCTGCTTTATATACAGTGGACACAAGAAGTGGTGAAGTTTAAGAGGTCAGGGTACAACTTTCAAGGAATAAGTCCTAATCAGAGGACATAAAAAGGTTTTCAATGGAAGAAATAAAATCAATAACCTCCTGGAAAAAAAAAAAGGTTTGAATAACCCAAGAAATGCAAATGCCAACAGTCCTCAAGTATCAGCCTGTCAATATGCCAACGTTTACGCCAACGTTTGGCGTCAATACGCCAAGTTTAAGAGGTCAGGGTACAACTTTCAAGGAATAAGTCCTAATCGGAGGACATAAAAAGGTTTTCAATGGAAAAAATAAAATCAATAACCTCCTGGAAAAAAAAAAGGTTTGAATAACCCAAGAAATGCAAATGCCAACAGTCCTCAAGTACCAGCCCGTCAATACTCCAACAAGACAAAGGTGAGGCAGCTCGTTGTTGGAGGGGCTGTGGGAAGGCAGGTAGTTTCACCACTTGGAATGGAGCAGCAGAGACAGCTAATCATTCTGGAAGCTAATGTGAGATTGGATAAGAGAAGCTGCCCACTGACCTACACTACAACTAGACCCAAGGAAGTTCCAGAGAAGCAGCCTTCCAGAGAGGCCCAACAGCTGGACAAGTGTCCTGTCTGTGACCAAAGAGAGCCGGAAATGGATCAGGACCCAGTGAATGGGGAGCAAACCAGTTACAGCTGCTTCATTGGAATGGAATAGAATATTAGAGTGGGATAAGCAAGGAGGAATGTGGAGGGAGCCAAGGAGCATGGGAGGATCAGGACAGACTGAAAACCAAACCAAGAAGGCAGAACCCAGAGAACATCCTGCACCCTGAGTGCAGCAAAGTAAAAAGCCAAGTGGCTCTGAGGTGCCTCCCACCCACTCCTCCCTGCTCACTACAGTTGAAGGGCAGTCTTCCCCCTCTCTGGGAACAATAGACAATCTAACTATTGCCGCTTTCTCCAGGAATGGCTTTTGTGAGGGAGTTTGGGGAGAAGTATCTGTTGTGTCCAAAGAAAATGTAGCAATCTAGTTTGTTTGTTTTGAACCAAAAGAGAAATGAGTATAGAGAGGGAGGTATCTGAGAGAGAGCTGCCAGGAAGTGTACTCCTCTGAGGGGACCCTTCTGCCCCAAGCCTTCCAGGGACCCTTCTGTACCTCCCAGAGATCCATCTGCCCCTCCCAGGGACCCATTTGTTCCTCCCAGGGACTCTTCTGTGCCTCCCAGGGGCCCTTCTGCCCCTCCCAGGGACCCTTCTGCCCCTCCCAGGGACTCTTCTACAGTGATCTTTTGACATTTTTCAAAGGACCAGCAGTCCAGTGTGCAGAGTGGAAGGGGAAAGATCAGGGAGGTTTCAGAGGGAGTGAAGCTCTTCCTGAAGGTTCTTAAGGATGAGTCCTGCCCTTGGGGAGAAGATGAAAAATAAAGCTCCTCCAAAGGCCTCACCCCCCGGGGTGGGGGGGGGAGAGACTTGATACTTCCCAGTCTCTGCTGTGCCCTTGCGGTTCAGCACTTTCAAGATGTCCTTGGTAATCTTCTTGATGGCATGGCGGGCATCATCTCTCTGCTTTCCTACCCCAAACAGGACCACTAGGCGCTGGTTGCACTCATGGCTGCAGGCCTCCTCCTGGGTGGTGCCAGCAGTCTCGTCAGACTCTCTCAACTCGGCCACAAGCCCCCCCTTGTGCCCAGGACACTCATACCCCATCCCAGGAGCACATGCCCTGGGCACAATGCTAATGAGGCGTAAGGAGACCAGCAGGAGGAAGGTACCTGGGGGATGGGGAAGTGGGTGGCATACTGCACATGGCGTGGCTGCTCATAGAGAACGCCCAAGGTCCCCTCCACTTTCTCCTTAACTATCGGCTTCATCTCTTTGTCCCCGTCTGGTTTCTCAGGGGATGGGCTGCCTTTCCCCTCACAGTGCATAGTGGGAGAGAACATCTGAGGAAAGAAGAGCAGGCAGAACATCTGGAGAAAGGACAGAAGGCCTGGGGAGAGAAGAACCGGGAGCGGGGGGAGAAGAGAGAGGCGGCGGCCCTCCCCGGCTGGGGTCCCCCTTACCGAGAAGTCGGGCTTCTCCATGTCCTCGAAGAGCGCGCTGGAGCCAGGGTCGACGTCCATAGACTCGGAGAGTCCGGGGTCCTGAGGACACAAGCAGACACGGCCGGTGAGCGGGAAGCGCTCCCTGCCACTGAGCTTCCAGGGGGCGGCGGCCAGGCTCTCCGGCCATCGGCCAGCTCGGCGGGGCCCGAGGACGTGAAGCGCTCACTTCCAGCTTGCTGCTGCTGCTGCCTTCCACGTCCTTCCGCTCAGGGTCATCCGGAGGGTCGTCAAAGGGAGAGGGGGGGCGGGGTCCCGGCGCTCCAAAGGCCAGATCGCCTCGGGAGATGAGGGTACAGGTGTAAATGTTGTGGGAGAAGACGTCATGGCGGATCAGCTCGCAGAAGAGGAGCACCAGGTTGAAGAACTCTACCCTCTCACTTTCGCTTCTTGGATCAGCTGGAGAGAGAGCGGAGTGAGGAGGAGGCACAAGGGGCAGCGGGGAGATGAGGGCCCAGAGTGGTGGGGGGGGGGCCAGGGCCCCGAG
Organism: Phalanger gymnotis; assembly: GCA_028646595.1. Lineage (NCBI taxonomy): Eukaryota > Metazoa > Chordata > Mammalia > Diprotodontia > Phalangeridae > Phalanger > Phalanger gymnotis. The sequence goes on along the minus strand of CM053628.1, from coordinate 1,453,964 downwards.
CAGCACTCCTGGGCACGCACCTCGGCCCGCGGTTGGTCCAGAAAGGGCTGGCTTCGGCTTGCTAGGATTCCTATTATTCCTCTACATGGCTCTTTTTCAGATGAAATTTTACTAAGTAGCCATCAAGTACCTACCATATGCCAAGCACTGTTAAGCACAGTACAAATATGGTGTTATCATTATCTCTATTTGACAGATGAGGAAACAGAGGCCGGCCGCATCGTAGAGTGACCTGTGTTCCTGTGGCCAAATGTGAACTCAGCTCTTCCTGACTTCAAGTCGAGGGCTCTATCCGCTGAACCACCTAGCTATCCCCGATGCCACCTAGACAGGCTCCTCCAGAGACAACGGCCAAGTGACTCTGTGCGGAGGCCCCCAGAGTGCTTAGCACCAGATGTGGGTCGGTCTGGGTCGGCCTGGGTTCTTATGGGGGAGGAAGAAGAAGCAGCCACAAGGGGCAGCGGTCCATACTTAGCATGGGGGCCTGCGTGTCCAAGAACTGCAGCAGGACGTCCTGGAAAATGGGCGCGGTGGGTGCAGACAGGGAGCCCGATGAGATGGAGCCCTTCTCATCCACAGCCTCGGACTCTCCACAGCGCTGGCAGGGGAGACAATAGGGAAGGCATTGCTGGACCCCTATTTCTCTCACTCTCAACTCAGACTCCCCAAACTATCCACTCCAGCCTCCACGTCGAGGCTCTTTGACCTCCATTATTCCCTTCTCTGCTCCGTCATCCTGGGCCCCCCTCCCCTCCCCTCTCTGCTCCGTCATCCTGGGCCCCCCTCCCCTCCCCTCTCTGCTCCGTCATCCTGGGCCCCACGACTCCAACCTTGATTGAGCTTTGCCCTCTTGGACTCCCACCACTGTCTTCAACCCTAGCCCAACTCCCTTCCCCTTGGCCAGCCTCATTCTCTCTCTTTCCTCCCTTCTGACCTCTGCTTCAATCTCTGCCTGTCTCTTCTCCAAGAGCTTGGCAACCACCATAGCCCGGTGGCGGCCAGAACGTTTGCAGCTGACGGCCCATTCACACAGCAGTGCCACCACGGCATCATCATCAGGGGAAATCTGGGAACCAGGGGCAGGAACCAGAGGAAGGAGAGAAGGAAGAAAGGAAACAGTCAGTAAGAGTCTGCTATGTGTTGGGCACTGGGCTAGGCACTTAGGTTATAGGCACCTAGATTATCTCAAAGAAGCCTCACGACAGCCTGGGAAGTAGGCACTATTAGGATCATATTTTACAGTTGAGGAAACTGAGGCAAACAGAGGTTAAGTGCCTAGCTCACACAGCTACCAAGGGTCCGAGATCTGAATTCAGGTCTTCCTGACTCCAGGTCCTATGCCGTCTAGCTACCCAACAGCTGCCAAACAGAGAAGAGAGAGCAATCTGCCCCATCTCAGGCCTGGGAACGTCAAGTCTGCAGACGAACGCTGGCCAGTTTCCTAGAGTAGCGCTCCTTTGCCTCACATCTGTCTCCACCTTGCCCATTCCTCTCCCCATTCTCTAGGCCCCCTTAAGCCCTGGCCCCTGGCTGCCTACCTCATGGCCATCTTTACTGGGCCCGAGTCCAAAGATGCGATTACACAAGGAGTCGAGGGAATTGCTGAAGTCAGAACGCTCGAAGCTGTGGCTGTCCAGCACTTCCAAAGTGTGAAGCACTCGGCCGATGGTGAACCCTGAAGAGGGGGAGGAGGGTTAAAGGGGACGTCTTCCAGGGATCCCAAGCGCATCTGCGCCCACTTGTGCACCGCCTTTAAACACCCAGGGTCCCACCTGCAGTTGTCTCCTGGCATTTATCAAAGGACCAGCGAACTTCAACGGCCTGGCCTCGCTCCTTGATCTGTTGTTCAATTTCGCGTAATTTCGCCCGGACCTGTGAGAGAGAGGGGGCAGTGGCGCTGGGACCCAAGGCTCTCAGCGCGGCCAAGAGGAGCAGCACCATGAGGGGCCATGGGCACGGACCGCGGCGGCTCCCCAGACCCCACCGGCATTAGCCTACGAGTTAATTAGGGTACCTGTTGAGTGAAGGCCGAGTTCCCCCCAGGCATGGGCAAGTTGGAAGGAGCAATAGGCAGGTGGTCAAGAGGCGAG
>CM053628.1:1435926-1451374 GCA_028646595.1 Phalanger gymnotis | reverse complement strand
CGGCCCCCTTCCCCCCCCGCCCCCAGGCCCGGCCGGGCCGCGCCACGCGCACCTCCTTCTGCTTGGGGTCCTGAGGGTAGACATCGGGCGGGCCCAGCCGCGGCCGCTTCAGTGGCCGGTGCTCGTAGCTCAGGATGCCGAAGGCCGCCATCTTGGCCGGCAGCCCCAAGCCGCGGCGGCGCCGGCTGGGCCCGGCCCGGAGTGAGGAAAGCGAGCGAGAGACTACTGAGGGCCGAGAGCGGAAGGGGGCGGGCCGGGGGCGGGCCGGGGGCGTGGCCTGGCGCTCGGGCGGGATCGGGGGCGGGGCTGGCGCTCGGGGGCGGGGCCGGAAACGAGCAAGAGGCCGGGGGGCGGGCCAGGCTGGGGAAAGGCTAGATCCCGGCCGGAGAGCTCCGAGCCACGTGCGGTTGGCTGGCGGCCTTCGGCGTGCCTGCGCCCCCTCTGGGCGCCCTCCTCCACCCATCAGCCCGTCCTAGGGCACCCGCCTCCTCTTCGGCCACTCGCCGGCCTCCAGAACCGTTTCAGTTTCTTTCTCTGTCCGTTAAGGCCCAGGGTGGAGGGAATGGACGAGCATCACCGAAGCCGATGTGTGCTCAATGCTTACTTCGCTTAACCCGGGAGCCCCGAAGGGATCACCAGTGATGTCACCACCTGCCACAGGGTCCCCATTGTCTAGAGATCCAAGGGACCTCAGAGGTCACGTCGGGCACCGCCTCATTTTACGCATGCTCTTTTCCACTTCTTTCCATTCGAGGAACCTTTAGAAAGTGCCTGCTCTGTGCCCACAGTGGCCCGCGGCGCCCCCCCCCCCCACTTGTCAGTGCTCCTACCTCTCACTCAAGATAGGGAAATGTAGCAAGACATAGTCCCTGCCCTCAAGGAGTTGATGATTTAGTAGGAACTGGAAGTGGATAGACAATATGTGTGAGGCAAGTTAGAAAATGGTTGGCCGGGGAATGACAGAAGAGCTTCCTGGAGGGAGGGCTCTGGTCTAGCTAGGTCAAAGAATCCATCGAGTGCTCCAGCAATCCCGAAGCATACTACAAACAAAGCGAAGCGGCCTGCTAAATGCCAAACATCTAGGGGCTTCAGCTCTCCCGGGGGCAGAGGAAGCGACAGACACAATCCAAGCGGCCCGGCCCGGGGCTCTGCAGCAGCACTGGCGGGGGTGGGGGGTGGGGATGGGTGGGGAGGGGGTGGAGTAAGCTTCACAAGCAAGATAAGAGTCCATACAAACTACCTCCAAAGCTTATAGGAAGTAATTCGGTGGCGCTGCAGTGCATAGAGGGCCAGGCCTGGAGTCAAGAAGACTTCACTTGAAATCCAGCTTCAAATGCTTGCTAGCTGTGTTATTTCAACCTGTCTTCCTCAGTTTCCTGAATTGTAAATGGGGATAATAACAGCACCTATATTCCAGGGTTGTTGTGAGGACCCAGTGAGATCATATTTGGAAAATGCCTGGCACAGAGTGAGCGCTCTATAAACGGGAGCTCGTATCTAGCTGGACAGATGAGGAAGCGCCCCACCTCCCCACCCGCGCCCAGCTGGTCTGAGCTCCCAAGGGGCTTGGAGGTTGATTCCGAAAGGCAAAAGGGAGTGCATTCCAGGCATGGGGGGGGGGGGCGGGACTGACTGCGGGGGCAAAGACATAATGTCCTGCGTGACTGTCTAGAAGGTCAGATGTTTTCAATATGTTGGTTAGTTTTGTTGGTTTCCCTCTCCACCCCCCCCCCCCTTATCTTTTGTAGTTTTTGTTATAAGATTCTCTAGGACGGAAAAGGGCGTGTGGGGGGGGCGGGGGGGGGAGGTGTAGATGGCACATTAAGACTCAGTACTTCACGTATATCATCTCACTGGTCCCTCACAGTCACCCTAGGAGGTGAATGTATCTTTTGTGAAAACAAACCATATAAACAACAATTTAAATAAATCAAAAGAATGTCATGTGTGAGCAAAGGCAGGTGAGCCCAGTTGCCTGGGCCGGGTAAATGTATGAAGGAGAGCGCTGATGACTGGACCTTTGTCTAGAAAGGGATGTAGGAGGCAAAGAACCAATCAGCTCTTAGATCAGTCAACGAGCAGGATTCCCCACCTTTCAGTGCCCAGTGGGGTGTTGAGCACTGGAATAATTCAAAGAAGGCCGAAAGCAATGTTTGCCCCCAAGGAACTCCCAGGCCAAGCTAGAGCTTTACAAGGAAAGGAAAGAGCTTTCAAAGCCAACCTGAGCTGCCCCCCCCCCTTTTTTTTTTTCCCTAGAGGCAATAGAGACCTCCCAGCAGAGCTTAGGAGAAAGGAAAGGACTAGCTTAGGCCCAGGCTTTCAGCCGGAAACAACTTTCTCGGCTTTGGGGGAGGATGGCCCAGAGCACGGAGGGAGCAGGGCCTGGAAGCAGTGCAAGCTATCGCAATCTGGAGCAAGGTGATGCCGGTGGGGACTGGGGAGTGGAGACCAGGGGACAGACTCGACTAGACGACGAGGTGATGGGGGTGGAGGGGAATAGGGAAGACTTGATGATGACTCCAAGGTGTGGAGGCAGGATGACAGCAGCATCCTCATAACAAGAGCTAACATTTATAGAGCACTTGGGGCGGCTAGGTGGCACAGTGGGTAGAGCGCTGGGTCTGGACTCAGGAAGACCTAAAATGTGGCCTCAGATACTTCCAAGCTGTGTGATCCTGGCCAAGTCACTTCACCCTGTTTGCCTAAATTTCCTCAACTGTAAAATGAGCTGGAGAAGAACATAGCAAACCAGTGCAGTATCTTTGCCAAGAAAACCCCAAAAGGGCTTGATAAGAGCCACACGCAATCGAAAAGACTACAACGACAACATACAGCACTCTTAAGGTTTGCAAAGTGCTTTACAACTATAATCTTATTCAATCCTCACAAAAATCCTGGCAATTAGTATTATCTTCATTTTACAGATGAGGAATACGAGGCAAACAGGAGTTGTTACTTGCCCAGGATCACTCAACTAGTAAGTGGCTGTGGTCACATTTTGGACTCAGGATCTTCCTTATTCCAGGCTCAGAGCTTGGGACACTGTGCACAAATCCCAGTCTTCCTGGCTTCAGGGCCAGCTCTGCCTCCCTTAGCTCTGGGAGCAATAATCAAGTCAGTACTAGCATTCTTGAAACTGGAAAGCAGCTTAGAAACTAGGACCAACATCTCACACAGTATACCAAGATAAGTTTAAAAAAAAAAGTGATATCAGAAGCAAATTAGGATATCATGGAAAATTGTTACCTGTCAGATCTATGGATAAGGGAAGAATTTATGACTAAATAAGTGATAGAAGGAATCTTAGGAAGTAAATGGATAATTTTGGTTACATGAACTTTAAACTTTTGCACAAACAAAATCAATGCAGCCAAGATTAGAAGGAAAGCAGGAGACTGGGGGAGGAGGGGGATTTACAGCAAGTTTCTCTGATAAAGGCCTCATTTCTCAAATATATAGGGCTCCCAGTCAAATTTACAAAAACATGAGCCATTCTCCAATTGATAAATGGTCAAAAGATATGAACAGTCATGAAAAATGCTCAAAATCACTATTGATTAGAGAAATGAAAATTAAAACAACTCAGGTACCACCTCACATCTATCACATTGGCTAATATGACAGAAGTGGCAGCTAGGTGGCAAAGTGGGTGGAGCACTGGGCTTAGAAAACTCAACTTCATGAGTTCAAATGTGACCTCAGACGCTTACTAGCTATCACTTCACCCTATTTGCCTCAAAATGAGCTGGAGAAGGAAATGGCAAACCACTCCAATATCTTTGCCAAGAAAACCCCAAAGGGGGTAAGAAAGAGTAGGGCATGATTGAAATGACTCAACAAGCAAAACATGACAGAAAAAGAAAATGACAAATCCAGGAGGGGATATTAAAAAAAAATTGGGACACTAATACACTGTTGGTTGACTTGTGAACTGGTCCAACCATTCCAGAGAACAATTTGGAACCATACCCAAAGGGCTATAAGACTGTGTATAACCTCAGACCAACAATGCCATGATTAGGTCTGTATCACGAAGAGATCAAACGAAAGGGGAAAGGACCTATGTATACAAAAATATTTATAGCAACTCTCTTAGTGGTGACAAAGAATTAGAAAGTGAGAGGATGGCTATCAATTGGGGAATGGCTGGACAAGTCGTGATATATGATTGTGAAGGGATATTATTGTGCTATAAGAAATGAGGAGCTTTTATAATAACTTCTTAATTACCTGGAAAGACATCTATGATCTGCTGCTGAGTGAGGGGAACAGAGCCAGGAGAACATTATACATGATTACAGACACACGGTATCTGTGATGACTAACTTTGGGAGACTTGGCTCTTCTCAGCAATGGGAGGTTCTAAGACAACTCCAAAAGACTCGTGGTGGAAAAAGCGATTCACGTCTAGAGAAAGAATCACAGAGCCTGAAATGCAGATTGAAGCAGACTATTTGCTCTTTCTTTTTGTTTCTGTTTTGTTTCTTCTTTCTCATGGTTCATTCCATTGGTTATGGTTCTTTGCCATCTGACTATTGTGAAAATGTTTAGTGTAAAGGACCCATGGCAAAAAATATTGTCCACCTCCAGAGAGAGAACTAATGAACTCTGAGCACAGACTGAAGCATACTTTTAATCACTTTATTTTTCTCACTTTTTTTGCAACATGGCTAATATGGAAATATATTTTGCATGATTTCACATGTAGAATTGATATCACATTTTTTTTTGCCTGCTAGATGGATGGAGAGAGGTAAGAGGAAAGGAAAGAATTTGGAACTAAAAAAAAGAAATATTAAAAATAAATAATAAAAATTTAAAAAATACTATCATTTCTGGGAAGGGCATGTCAATTAATTGCTCTATAAGCCCACCCACTACCCTGGGGATCGCCCAGACCAAACACTTCTTAGCCACCACTCCATTATCTAGGTGTCCCCTGCCCTCCTCCGTTACCATGTAAACTCCTTGTGGGCTATCTCTTCAGCACTTAGCACAGTGCCTGGCACACAGTAGGTGTTTATAAGTACTTTTTCATTCATTCACTCATTTGTAAATATAGATGGAAGATAGTGGGTAAGGGATGTGGGATTCCCAAGAATTAGGGATGCTTTATGGACATTCAGGACCAGATTGAATCTAGAATGCACGAAGGAGAGTGGGAAAAGCAGGTGGGAGCCACACTGTGCTGGGGTAAAAAACTGCTTTATTCAGCAAGTGGAGGCTAGCCCCTGAAAGTTTTTGAGTAGGGAAAGAACGTGGTCAGATCTGCGAGAAGAGTCTCTTGGCAGTTCTGTGGAGGATAGAATGGAGAGGAGAAGACTTTAGGAACCATTCCCACAAGGCGGGGATGAGGGCCTTCACATGAATGGAGAGAAGACATGTTAAGGAGGCAGAAGTCATAAGACTCCTAGACAGCTGATGGAAGAAGGCAAGACATGAAGGAAAGAGGAGAGTCAAGGCCCACAAAGCATTTTGGTCATGCAGAAATGGATTGAGAGTGAGAGCAAAAGTGAGATAGAGAGATCTGGATTTGGGAGTTATCTGCACGGAGATGATACTTGAACTCTTTGAAAGTGGGACTTTGCTGATACTCCGCCGACACCACCAAGGGAGAGAGTGAGAACCTGGGGGGACCGCTCCTTTCTCCCAAAGTTCCAGTAGACCCCTATTCCCACTCAGTGTGCCAGAAATGGATAATGGCCCAGCAAAGGAGACTGAAAAGGAGCTATCTGATAGGTGGGGTGAGATCTAGGGAAGAAGAGTATGGAAGCAGGCTTGCTCGGGAACAAAGACTATGATTTTGTTTGGAATATATAAACTTCGAAAGGTTGCCAGGCTTTGCAACTGGAGGTGGCCAATAGGCAGCTGTTTAAGACTGGAGGGAGCTCAGGGGAGAGATTTGGGAATTAACTACATTGAAGAAGGAAATAGCAAACTACTCCAGTATCTTTGCCAAGAAAACCCCAAATGGGGTCACAAAGAGTCTGAAAGAACTAAAAAAAGGACTAACATTAGCACATGCGTAATATATTATGAGCAGCTAGGTGGCGCTGCAGTGGATAGACTGGCCTGGAGTCAGGAAGGCCTGAGTTCAAATGTACCTCAGACACTGACTAACAGTGTGACCCTGGGCGAGTCACTTCACCCTGTTTGCCTCAGTTTCCTCATCGGTAAAATGATCTGGAATTCAAATCCTAGCAACCATCATGGCTTAGGATAAGTCACTTACTTTTTCTGGTGCTTCGGCCAAAGGCTACAGGCTTTATCTGTAAAATGAATTTGAGTGTTTCCTCTCTGCCCAGCACAGTGCTGGAAATACAAAGAAAGGTAAAACTATGGCTCCTGCTGTCAAGGAGCTCACATTCTAATGGAGGAGACAACATGTAAAAAAATCATACATGATAACACCTAACATTTCTATAGCACTTTATCTGTGCCAAGCACTGTGCTAAGCCCTTTACAATGATTATTCATTTGACCCTCACAATAACCCTGGGAGGTAGGTGCTATGATGATCTCCATTTTACAGATGAGGAGACTCAGGCAGAGGGAGGCTCGGTGGCTTTCCCAGGGTCACACAGCTTGTAAGTGTCTGAGGTTGGATTTGAACTCCTAACTCCAGGCCCAGCATTCTATCCACTGTACCACCTCATTCCCCCTCAAGCAAGACATAGACAGTTAAATAGAAGGTAATCTCAGAAGGGACTGGAAGACTGGGAGAAGCCTCCTGAAGAAGGTGGAATTTGAGCTGAGTCTTGAAGGAAGCCAGGGAAACCAGGAGCCTGAAGCGAGGAGGGAGAGCCTTCCAGGCCTGGTGGCTAGCCTATCTCCTCAGTCAAGCTGCAGAAAAGGGAGCAGGATTTGACTTTGAAAAAGATCCTAGGCAGCTGCTATGGGGAACTGGCCAGGAAATAAATAGTAGATGAATGCCGAGGGCCCACCTGACATTGGAGGCAGCCGAGAGGAATGGTCAGGGTGTTCGGCTTCAGGAACCGCCTTGGATGCTAGTCTAATGACCCTGAGGGCGGTGATCGACATTTCTAAACCTTAGGGAGGCTGGACTAGATGAAGACAATGAAAGTTAATTAGGTTTGAAGATGGAAGGGGAATGGAGGGATGGCCAGATGGTTGGAGGCAGGGAGGGATGTAGGGAGGGATGCAGTGAAGCCAGAAGCAGCTTGGTGACTGAGATCAAGGGACCCGAGTTGCTGTTGAGGGCAAAGAGCACATTTTGGGAGAGTGACAATGGCTTCTGCCAGGCCCTTTGTCTTTAGGGAGTAGGGGTTCGTTTTTTGATGATCCAGCCAGGGGCGGGACCGTGTCCTTTACCCCCAAGCTGGTCCTGGCCCTCCTGCTGTTTCCAGGCCGGGGGTGGGGGGAGTGCTTTACGTGACACAATTCTCCAACTCTCCATCTCTATGTAGGGCCCTATTGGAGAGGTAGCCCAGGCCCCCAGGTTTTTTCCACCGGAAGTTGTAACAGGAGGAAGTGTGTGGGTGGTGACTGGTAGTTGGTGAGGGGCCCCTGGGCTTCTGATGAAGAGAGAATGAAAGTGAAGCTCAGGTCTCAGTGAAAACAGTCAACCATCCCGAAGATGCTCCTGCTGCTGGTACTACTGGGGGCAGCCATGGGCTTGGACACCCTCACTCCCCAGAGGAGCCAAGACACTATGGCTGGTGAGGAGGGCTGTGACCTGGAGGAGGTGAAGGGGAGATGGGAAGAGAAGGGAAAGAGACCAAAGCGAGGTGCCCTAGGTGGATGGGCCTAAGACCTCCCAAGGGAGGGAGGTGGGGCAAGATGGGCTGGAAGGATCCCCTTTCTTCAGGCACTCTCCTACGCTGCTGGTTTCTTGTGTTTCTCCTTTTTGATGGCAACCTAGATTTCTTACCGATGTCCACAGCCCCCACACCCCTCCCAAAGGTACAGTGCTGGGTCTTCAATGGTGAATTTATGAATTGTACCTGGGATAGCAGCTGTGGACCCCAGTCTACCAACCTGACCCTCTACTACTGGTATGAAGGGCAGCAGGGATAAGAGAGGGAGGGGGTGAGAAGGGGATCTAGGGACCAAACCAGGATGAGCTGGGAGACTGAGGCCTCATGGGAACTGGAGAGACTGGTGACTAGCCTCCCAGGTTGCCCAGAGGAGAAGTCCAGTTCAGGTCACAGGAGCCCTAGCTGGGGTGGGTGGGGGAAGAAGAGTGGTGCCGAAGTTCTTCGCCTCACCTTTGGTTTTCCTCCAACCTCTTCCTTCAGGTATAGGGGTCCACCTAAGGAATGTAGCCAATACTTGTTTGCGGGGGCCATCACTACGGGCTGTTGGTTTGGCAGTAAGGATATTGAAATATATAACAACTTCAATGTGGAACTCCGGGCTCCTGGTAGACATTTCAAACAGGAAATGAAGCTTCAGGACTTAGGTATGAGGGCAGGGGAAAGGTTTGTGAGGAGCCCTGGGGGATGGTGAGGCTTGTTCTTTCCCCACGATGTTCTAGGAACTAGGTGGGGGGACAGTGATCACAAGGGCTCAGGGCCAGGCATAGGGAGGGCCAAGACAAGGCCATCCAGGGGGATAAGAGGGTAACTTGATCCCACTGACATGCCCTCCCTCCAGTGATCCCTTGGGCTCCTGATAACTTGACAGTCTACAGTGTGAATGACTCACAGCTGGAGCTCAACTGGACCAGCAGTTACAGGGCCATGTGTCTGCAGCACCTGGTACAATATAAGAGTGACATTGACTCCAGCTGGACAGTGAGTTCAGAATGGGGGGGGGTAGAGGAAGGGAGGAGGCCAGGCCCGAGAATGGCCACAGGGCCCTGACCCCCAGTGACCCTCATTTTCCCCATCTACCCTCAGCTCCCTTTATCATCGCTGGTAAATGTCACCCCCCCAACCCCGCCCCAGGCCCCACTTCCATGTTTCCCAGTGTGGGAGGGCTGGGCCTTGGATGGTCATTAAAGAATTCCAGGTCAAGGGACTAGGCTAGGAGAAAGTCATACGGGCAGTACCACTAGACCCCAGACAGAGGGGGAGGAAAGGAAGGGAAAGCAGGCACACTGGCACCCAGAGGCCTGAGACCTCTCAAGGGAGAGGGGGAAGCATGGCACAGGGGAGAGTGCTAGTTTTGTAGGTGGAGGGCCTGGGCTCCAATCCTTATTCTGCCACATTTTAGCAAGTCCCTTTCCTTTCTCTGATCCTGGGTCTCCTCCTCAGTAAATGAAGGGGTTGGACTGCTCTCCACACCCCCCCCCCCCCAGCTCCTTGCCGGCTCTCAGCTTCTACCACAACAGGAGCTGAGGAAGGGGCTGCTGACTAGGGGGCATCCTCCCCTGGGATCTCCTCTCCTTTTGACCCTTCTCTTCCCTTAAGGAGCAGAATGTACATCAGAGGCAGCAGTTCGGCTTGCCCAGTGTGGACGAGCACAAACTTTACACATTCCGGGTCCGAAGCCGCTTCAGACCTTACTGTGGCAATGCCCAGCAGTGGAGTCAGTGGAGCCCTGTGGTCCAGTGGGGGGGCAGAAAGCCAAGGGGTAAACCCCTCTGACCCCAAGCTCTGCCTCTAACCCCTAATCCCTCTCCTCTTCCCACCTCATCCAACCTTCCCTCAATCAAGCCCAGTGGCAGCCTTCCCCAGGGCTGTTCTGACAAACATCCATTTGGGTGTGGGGGACCATACGGAGGGGAGGTTGGGAAGGGTCTGGGTGGGGATGGTCTGGGCCCCTGATGGGGGCTGTCTCCTGAGGTCCCTTCCTTCGGTGCCCTAGAGTGGCCCTCACTGCCAGTGCTGGAGACTGTGCTGGTACCCCTCGGCCTTCTGACTGGCTTCATCTTCCTCATCACCATGCTTACCCGGCTGGAGCGGTGAGACTTAGGGAAGGGGAAGCGTTTGAGGGAGGGAGCAGCTGGAAAAGGGTCCCCAGCAACAGCTCAGCCAGTTCCTAAAGAGGGAGGGGGGCTGGATCTCACATAATCCTGATGCAATTGAGGACCAATGGGGCCCCTGGGAGCGGGACCTTGATGCTGCCTAATCTGTCCCTGCCAGGGTGTGGGTCATCCTGATGCCCCGAATCCCCAACCTCAAGAGCCTGGATGACCTGGTTACCACGTACCAGGGAAACTTCTCGGTGAGAACATACACAGACATAGTCTGCCTATCTGCCAGGCAGACCCCGAGCACGTAGAGACCAAGTGTTTGTGTGCGGTGAGGGTGACCACACTAGCTGGCAGGATGTGGCCCAGCGACTAAGGGGGTGGGGGTGGGGGCTGGGGTGCACATAAAGGTCCAGAGGAGTTCACTCACTGACAAAAGGCCAATGAATGAGGGAGGAAGCCCTGGAGTAACCTCGAACATCCCGGCCCTCCTCACAGTAGCCTTCCTGCCCTCCCCTGGGCTGTGGGAACCTTCCCTTCCCCCCCCCCCATTCCACAAGCTGACCTCTGGCCTTGGGCGTCTATCTGTTCTTAGACTTGGAGCGGTGTGTCCAAGGGGCTGGCTGAAAGTCTTCAGCCAGACTACAGTGAGAGACTATGTCATGTGAGCGAGCTCCCCCAGAAGGCAGGGGTCCAAGCTGAAGGGTCCGAGGGCTCCCCTTGCAGCCAGCACAGCCCTTATTGGGCCCCTCCACCATGCTACAGCCCAGACCCTGAGCCCTGAGGCTAGACTCAGAGACCCTACCCCAATGGCCAGGCTCTGGCCCTGGCCTCCTGAGGATGTTCTGCCTGTCCCCAGTGCTCTCTCCCTCAGCCTCCTCCTCCTTCTGGGTCCCCTCTTTGGGAACTTCCCCTTCTCGCTGTACCTGCGGCACCCCCCCAGCTGTCCTGAATCCTTTCTCTGCCCCCCCCCCGGGACCTTCCTTCTGTCAGGACTCTCCCTCCCTCCCTCCCTCCTTCATACTATTCCTGGATCAATAAAAAAAAAGAATAAAGTTTCAATTCATGAGAAACAGGAATGTTTGTGGTATATGAGGGTGGAGGGGGACATTTGGGGGTGGGGGGTAGAACACTGACCAGGCCCAGACTGCAGAACAAGGTTAACCGGGGTGGGGGGCGCGAGTCCAAAGGTACGCTTCCCTTGGAGCCTTCTTTGCCCACTCTGGGAGCTAGCCTGGAGTTGGGCCCCTCATCTCTTTGAGACCCCACACCAGTTGCCCTCTTTTCACTGAGTGCAAGTGCTGTCTCATCATGTTTTCCTGACCTCATAATCACTCACAGTCCTGGGCCCCACCCATGACCCTGCTGGTCAGCCTCAAGGGCCTCCACTAGCCAGCCCACCTCTGCCCCTGAGCAGTCCATGGGACCCATCTACATCCTGACACTCCATTCCTCACCCCTGCTGGTGTCCAGAAGACCTTGAGTTCTGCATTGCTCTTTACCCCCTCTTGGGAGACAGAAAATGAGGCTGAACAGCATGTTCATTTCCATTAAGCATGGAGGTAAGGGGCAGGAGCGAGGTGGAGAGCTTTGGGACCATTAGAGGAAGTTGTAAGAAGAGACCCTGATGTTTGGCAGGGGCTCGGAGGGCCAGAAGGTACCTTCATCTCATCTGGGCCTCATGCCTACTTCGCATACCTTATATAAGTTAGGGGAGGGCGGTCAGGTCTCACCCCTGCACTCCTCAGGTCAAGTGCCTTGCCCAGTATCACATGGCTGGCAGAGAGACTTGAGAGCTGGCAGGGCTGTTGCCCCTCAGCTCTGCTTGGTCCTCCCCCTGCCCCTGTCCAGCTCCCCCTCCCCACCTTACCAGTGCTCCCAAAGGAGCGCTCAGATGTCTCCATTGCCCTTGTGCGTCTTCCAGATAACCAGCAATTTCTGGTCAACATCAACTGCTCAATCTTGCTACTGCTGCATTATGTTCGAAACAAAGTGGGGCTGCACGATTCAGGTGAGGAGGCAGCAGCTAGGGCTGGGCCCAGGTCCTCCCCCCAACCCCGATCCTGGGCCACAGGGGGAGCCCCTCCTTGCCCCACGACCTCTGCTCCTTTGTTCTCCCTCTGAAGTCTCCCTCTGGTTTGCCCATAGAACTCATTGACCTTTGTGATGAGTCTGGCACTCTGAAGCTACTGTTTCTGGCGAAGTATCCTGGGGAATTAGCCACCAAGTTCCTCCAAGCGAAAACCACCTACTACATTTGCAAGGTGGAACGGGGATCACCAGGTAAGAACTTGGTAGTCCCTCCACCCCCAGCTAGATTAAAGCTCCTTCTCCCCAGGGGCCTAGTCTAGCACATTGCCTGGGAGCTGAAGGAACACAGGACTAGGAGTTAAGATGGAGCTTCCAATCTGACCTTTGCTACTTTCAAGCTGTGTGACCTTGGGCGAGTCCTGTTTTTTCCTCTGTAAAATGAAGTATCTGGACTAGCTGACTTCTGAGCTCCCTTGTAGCGCTGAGCTCAGGGTGCTCTGATGAAGAGAGGGTGGGTGGGTACCTCCCCCCACTCATTCCAGTCCCTATCTTGAGGAGAGAATATAAAGGTCAGCCTCTGGACCAAGAGAAAAAAAGCGGGGAAGGGGATTTCAGACCCCAGTTGGGGCTGAAAGTCTAAGAGATTGGTTGAGGTAGGGTTTCCACCTGGTGGGGGGATTGTAGCTCAAAGCTCTGTTTGCAGGGACTCGGAATGAAAATTCATACAAGGCTTTTGTGCCCCTGCTGAAGGAGCCGGAGCAAAACTTAGTGGGTATGGATCGTGACGGGCGGGGCATGGCAGGGAGGCGCACGAAGCTAACTGGGACGATGGGGAGAGAGAGGGCACTTGAGGACACGATGGTGGGTGGACGGGGGTCCCTGGAAGAGGACTAGGCCCGGGCCTACTTTGAGGGGGCCGCTCCACACGGGATCGCTCTAAAATACTTGAATAGTCTCCAATCATCTCCTGAGGGCCCGCTGCTGCTGGGCTCCTCCTGCCCTCCAGGAGCTTAGTGAGGAGAGGGGAGCAGCCCGAGGAAGGAGGTCAGGTACTCAGGCTGTGCTAAGTGCACGGAAGGCCAAAGTGAGAGGCAGGAAGGGCGAGGGATGAATCGAAGGGAGTCAATGGACCAAAGTAGCCAGTTCTGTGTACCTGTCATGCGCTAGGTCCCCTGAGGCCCGGCTCCTTGACCTTCATCTTCACCACCTTTCCCTCAGTCTCTGTCCCCTTGCTTCCATGTTCCCCCGGCTATATGCAAGGCTTCTGGTGGCTGCCTAAGCTGGGGCCAAGCTCATGCCTCTGCCCCTGTTCCTCACCAGTAGATAAGAGGAAGCCAGGATTCAGGTGTGGCCCAACAATTTGTGCTTGTATTGGACAGTGAGGCCAAGATGGAAAAACCTCAATGAGGTTAGGCTAGGTGGGGTCTCAGCGAGTCTTAGTGGCCAGAAGGAAGATAGGGCATTTCCTCATTGACTAGGGGACTCAAGTTTCATTTCTGGGCTCAGATGCCCTTAAATCGCAGTGTGACTATCTGGAAAAGAGTCGACTAAAGATGCTCCGTGGTCAGGACCCTAAGAAAATCCTTCCCTTAGACATGAACGTTGCGGTGAGACTTGTGGCCCTACCTCCCCATAACCCTATCTGCATTCTTAGCCCTGCCCCCTGGCCCCAACGTCCATTGCCACCTGGCCTTTCCAAACTGGACCCTCCCCGATGTGGTCCCACAGCCCTCCATTGCTTGGCTTCAGGAGCCAACCATTCAGTAATCGCCCGCCTTTCCCCATCTAGACCAAAAATATGGGACGAGCGGGAACACCAGGGACGGTGGAAGAAGTGGCAGCAACTCGAAGAGGGGTTTCTGCACTTCTCAAGACTAAACCTGAAACCACTGGCAAGAAAGATAAACACCGCTAAGTTAGCCAGTAAAGGGTAGAGTAGCCCCAACAATACCTGAGCAGGCTTTACTTGCTGGCTCAGTACCGTCTGGGCACCAGACCAGGCCATGTTCCTGTGGAACAAGACCTGGGGCTTTTGGTGGGCTGCAGGCTCCGTGAAGCGTCTGATGGGGGTGTAGAGGAGTAGACACAGAACATTCTGTACGAGGCACCCAAGAGTGCCTCTCCCAAGCCTTGGGTGAGACCACATTTACCGCAGGACTGGGTTCAGCTCTGGGAGCCACCCTTTAAGAAGGGCCAGTGGCAATCAACATCCAGAAAAGAGAGCCCAGGATGGTCGAGGTGCCTGCCCGACATCTTGGATAACCTTGAGGTTGCCAAGGGCCACAGTCACAGTTACAAAATTCACTGTTCAGAGAGAGCTGGGGCCAGAGGTAGGCAGGGGGAGTCCCATGCTGCTTTGGGCTCCCTCCAAATGAGAAAACTTCCTAACATGAACTGAGGGTCACCCAACAATGGGAAAGGCTGCCTTAAGAGCTAATGACTTCCCTGTCCTGGATGGAATCCTTGCCTCAGGTTGGAGGCTAGCTTAGTGGACTCCTATGGTTTTTTTCAACTCCTTGCCTGGATGAGGGCAGAGTTGTCCCCAACAGCAGAGTGGAGGTATATGAGAGAAGAGGGCCAGCCTCGGTGAGTAAAAGATGGCTGGTGGGCAGATCGTGAACACGAGGCGAGGCCCGCTCGAAGTCTTGTAGCCCGCCCCGACGGCACTCAGCTACCCCGGTACCACTGCAGGCCAGAAATGCCTGCTTTTCCTCTGCTGGCCACGCCCTGTAGCTCTTCCATCCCAGGTCTCCTAGGAGGGCGAGGAGGCAGTGGAGATCAGGGCCAGGTCTGGGCGTTTCTTCCTTTAGGTTTCCATTTATTTCTTTATTTATGTCTCCGTTTATTTAATTTAATCATTTGACACACTTTCTCACTTGGGTCTAGTACATACATACATTGACACAATCTGGGCGGGACCCAGGACAGGATGGGAACCCACAGCGGGGAGGGGTGGGGGACCGTGCTGAGGGAGCTGGGGGACGAGCTGGCCGAGGCTCCGAGGAGGGAGGTCTCTAGACGCCCACCCGAATCAGCCCCCAGTCCCGGCGGAGTGTAGGCGGTAGTGTCGGTGGTGGTGGCGGTGGTGTTGGCGGTGGTGGCGGCGGTGGCGGCGGCGGGAGCAGGAGCGGGAGCAACAGCAGCAGCAACGGCGGCGGCGGCAGCGGCACTGAATCCGGTGCCTGGGCAGGAGCTCCCAGGGCTGAAGACTGGCCCTGGACCCAGGGCACTTCAGCTCCTTCCTTCTCCGAACAAATTGGGGATCCTTCCCTAAGCCACCACAGGCCCCCCAGCCCCCTTGGCCTTCCTGGGATTGGCCTCTCCCTGGGGAGACCAGGCTGTTCCATCTTTCTGCAATTTCTCTGCCCCTTTCCCCTGGGGCTTACCAGGGACTGACTCTCCTTCCCTAGCATCTGGATGTGTCTGTCTGTCTGTCTGCTGTCTGTAGTGTTTGCCTTGTGTCACGATTATAAAGCCTTCACAAAGAAAAGCAATCCCCCCCCCCCAATCCCTAGCACCTTGCCTCTCTGTTAAAATCTC
>CM053628.1:1409211-1430167 GCA_028646595.1 Phalanger gymnotis | reverse complement strand
GGAGGGGAGAGGAGGGGAAGGGAGGGGAGGGGGGACGCAGTACCTTCCATCCGGCGGAGCTGTTGCTGTCGCCCTTGTCCTTGAAGTAAGGCACGGAGCGGACCATCCACTCGTAGATCTGGGCCAGTGTCAGCCGCTTCTCCGGGGCGCTCTCAATGGCCTGGCTAATGAGCTCGGCGTACGACTGGTTCCCCCAGGCGTTCCGGCGGGAGCCACCCTTGCGGGGCCCCGTGGCGGCGGCGGCGGCGGCGGCGACGGCGGCGGCGGTGGCAGCGGCGGCGGTGGCAGTGGCGGCGGCGGCTGCCCCGACGGGGGCCCCTAGGCGGCCGGCGGCTCCGGGCGCCCCCCCGGGCTCCGGCAGCTGCGGCCGCGGCGGCGGCGGCGGCGGCGGCAGCAGCAGCAGCGGCGGCAGCGGTGGCCCAGGTTCAGGCCGCCCCTCGGACCCCAGAGTCGCGGGCTCGGGCCGAGGAAGAGGCCATGTGCACGAGCGGGGCCGGCTCTGGGGCTCAAAATCGGGGTCGACGTCCAGCGCGCGCGTCGCCCCCGGCCCGGGCTCCCCATCCCGCTGGCCGCCGGGCTCCATGCGTGGTGGGGCTGGCCTCGCTCGGGGGGGCTCAGCACTCCGGGGGGCCGGCCCGGGGGGCGGCGGCAGGGGCGAGGGGGGCCCGGGGCTCCCGGCCCATCCCTCCTCCTCCTCCTTCTCCTCCTCCTGCTTCTCCTCTTCCTCCCCCCGGCAGATCGGTGGCCCCGGCCGACTGGCCGGCCACGAGGGGGGCGCCTGCCCCTGCTACCCCTGCTGCCCCTGCTGCCGCTGCTGCCGCTGCTGCTGCTGCTGCTGCGGCGGCGGCGGCGCCCCGGGGGCTCCTCCCCAGACGTGCCTGCAAGGCGGCTAGTCCCTGGAGCCTGCCCGGGCCCGGGCCACTCTCAGCCAGCCTCCCTTCCCACTGCTGCCGCCGCCGCCGCCGCCTCCTCCTCCCCGGGGCACCGAGTCACGCATGGCATGGCTCTTCTTACCCCCTCCCCCGGCCGGCCCCCACTCGCCCCTCCCCCCGCCCGCCCGCGCCGGCCCCCGCCCGGCCCGGCCCTCGGGGCCTCGGCCCCTCCGCCCCGGACCCGCGCCCTGAGCACCCCGCGCCCCCCAGCCCGCCTTCCCCTTTTGTTTTGATCCCACAAGCAGCACCCCCAGCCTGACGTCTCTGTTTACCACTCGCCCGAGGGGCCCTTCGCGCATGCTCTCTCCGGGACTCCTCCCGGGTGCTGGGGGGGGGGCGGTGTACTACAATTCCCAGCGTGCTCCAGGGCGGCCGCCCGGTCCGGCCCGTCCCCGCCCGCCCCTCCGCTCCTTTCCCCTGCCCTCCCATCCTAGCCTAGCTGGGCCGGACGAGCAGCGGAGGAGGCCGGAGCGCGGCAGGAAGCTGCCTGTGTTCCTCGGCGGCCTCCCCTCCTTCCGTGCCCTCCCCTCCTTCCGTGCCCTCCCCTCCTTCCGTGCCCCCTTCAGCCTCAGTTCAGAGGTGCGAGAGCTACTGGGGGTGGGGTGGGATCACGAGTCCAATCCCTTCGTTTTGCAGGCAGGGAAACTGAGGCTCCGAGGGTCAAGCAGAGGCTCAAAGACGTGCCTGCAGAGACGCGCTTTGAGCCCAGGGTCCTGGCCTCCAACCTCAGTCCCTCACCGTAGCAAGCTCGCCCTCGCTGTCCAACAGGCACTTTGCCTCCCAAGGACAGACATGCCCATGCAGCCACCTTGCCCAGCTGGCACTGTCATGAAAGAACTTAAAAAAGATCCTCAGATGTCATCTAGCCCACTCTTTCCAGTCGGCTTGAGGATGAAACAGGCCTACAGAGATTCCGCAATTTGCCCAGTCACACAGCTCCCAAGTGGCAGACATCAACCTCTGGCCCTGACCTGCAAATGGAGAGCTAGTGGACTATATAGTCAGGGGGAGCAAGGATTGATTCCAAGCTTTGCCACTTACTGTCTCTGAGACCTTGGGCAAGTCATCCAACTTCCTGGACTCCCACTTCTTCCCTCAGACTAGCTGATTTCCAAGGGCCCATCCAGTGCTAAGTTCATTACTGTATGTATTTTGTTAGGACAAGAAAGACACCTCCTCACAAACATGCCAATAAATCCCATCACAAAGCACCTTTGCTATTTCCCTATTACAGAAAGAAAGGGAGCTGTGCCCTTGGGAGCTTCTGACTGGGAACAGGGACTAGAGTAATTGACCAGAGTCAATTAACCGAGTGACACTGGCTTATATTGAATGTTTTTCCTCCCTTGGCATCTCTTCATACAAGTCTTCCCATGTTTATTCATGTACTTATTATTTGTCTTTTTTATGGCTCAGGCATATTCCATGATATTTACGTATCAGAATTGTTTCAGCCATTCCTCTGGGCACACATTTCCTTTCTAGGTTTTTGTTATCACAAATAATGCCACTGCAAACTTTTGGAGAACCTGGTAGCTTTTCTTGCAGAGTTCCAAATGGTTTTCCAGAAACAGTGACCCAGTTTCCAACTCCTCCACATCGCTAAACTTCAGGAAATAGTTTACCTCCGCTGGTGCCTTTACTTTTTCACTACCCATTCGGGCTTCCGACCTTACTGTGGTCCTAAACTGCTCTCCTAGACTGTCTCTCTAGAGTCCTAGACTGCTCTCTCTAAGTCCGCAGCGCCTTCCTGTTAGACAAATCCCATAGTCTTTTTTTCAGGCTTCATCCTTCCTGACTTCCCTGCAGAACTTAGTAGTTTCAAATGTCCCTTCTAAGAGAGGGGACCCCCTCTCTTACTTAAGCCTCAGAGACCCCACAGGCTCCTGGTTTACCTCCTACCTCTCTAACTGTTCCTCTTCAATGGCTCCTTCATGGGTTACCAAGCCTCCTTCTGAGCTCTTAATTTGGCTGTTTCCCAAGAGTCCTCTTCTCTCTTTGCACTTTTTCTCTTGGTGACTTCATGCGCTGCCATGATCCTGTGTCAATGCCCTGACCTCACCTCAGATCCAGAACTTTATCTCCAACTGCCCAAAGGCTGTGTCTATTTGGATGTCCCACCTATGCCTCCAATTTAGCCTGCCTGAGACCAAGCTGAATATCTTTCTCCTGACACCCGCTCCTCCTCAGTATTTTGATATGAGCCATCCACATTCATACTATTAGCTGTATCTAAAACCTGTTGGCAACCTTCACAGTCACGGCCAATCAGTTCCCAAGACTTATCGATTCACATAGAAGCTCAATGTTGGAAGAGACCTCAGAGACCCAGGCCCGGCTGTGCCCAAACAAGAATCCTGCCTACGACATGACCTTCAAGCGGTCGTCCAGCCCCTCTGTTTGAAGAGCTCCAAGGAAGTAGGGGATATCCATTGACTCCTGAGGCAGCCACCCACTTGAGGAGAGCGTTGACTGTGAGGGAGTTTCTCCTGACCTCCAGCCTAAATTGGCTTCTTTTAACTTCCTTTCATTGCTCCTGGTTCTGTCCACTGGGGCCAAGGAGAACGAAGCTAATCCCTCTTCCACATGAGAGCCCTTCAAATGCTTGAAGATAGCTTCCATGCTGGCTCTGAGTCCTCTCTTCTCTAGAACAAACATCCCTAATTCCTTCTTTGTTGTTCAGTCATTTTCAGTCATGACTCAATTGGGGGGTTTCTTGGCAAAGATACTGAAGTGGTTTGTCATTTCCTTCTTCAGCTAATTTTACAGATGAGGATACTGCAGTAAACAAGGTTAAGTGACTTGCCCAGGGTCACATAAGTGTCTGAGACCAACCAGATTCGAACTCATGAAAATGAGTCTTCCTGATTCCAACCAAGCCCAGTGCTCTATCCACCACAGTGCTGCCTAGCCGCCCTCATTCCTTCTACCAATCCTTATATGGCCCGGACTCATGGTCTTTCCCTATCCTGGTTCTTCTCTGAACACTTGCCAATTTATCAGTGTCCATCCTAAAATGTGATACCCAGAACTGAGGACTCCAGATACTTCATTTGTGGCTTGACCGGCTCTGGTCATCCATTCTAGTAGCTTTGTGACATCTGCAAATTCGATGAGCCTGCCATCTGTGTCTCTATCGAAAAGAAAGCACAGAGCCCTCCATGGGACACTCTACTGCAGACTTCTTTCCATAACACATAACCATTAATAATGACATCTTTGCCTCTGGCTACTCAACTAGTTCCCAAATCCAAGTCTTATGTAGCTCACATCTCTTTTCCCCTGGAATAGCATGAGAAACTTGGTCAAATGCTCTGCTAAAATCTAGGTAATTACATCCACACCATTCCTCTGATCTACCAATTTCATAACCGGTGAGAAAGGGTTATATGATTAATCTGGTATGACCTATTATTGGCTTTTTGTGATTACTGCTTCTTTTTGTAGATGGTCACTAACCATCCTTTTAAATGATGAATGTGTTTGGGAATGCCCACTGGCATGTAGTATTCTGGCTCCATTCTCTTTCCTTCTGTTGAAACTTACCCTTCTGCAGTCCTCCCACCCCTGTGGTGATCTCTACAATCTCTCCAAGCTCACTGACCAGTGACTGGCTTAGCAATCGTGTTTGCCAAGTCTTTTAGCACTCTGGGCAGCTAGATGTTCTCTTGCTATGTATTGCCTTACTTATCTTGAATATCAACTCTCTCTTAACCATTTTGGTTCTATCCTTTCCAGTCCAAAGATCATTCTCCTTGGCAGAGAAAAAAAAGGCCAAATAAGCCTTCTCTCTCTCTGTCCCTCTCTCTCCCTCCCTCCCTCTCTCACTCTTTCTCTTTCCTCTTGCTCTTCTCTCTCTCTCTCTCTCTCTCTCTCTCTCTCTCTCTCTCTCTCTCTCTCTCTCTCTCTCTTCCAATTTCGAAAATTTTTATTTCATCCTCTCTCTTTCATCAGTTATCATAATCTTATCCACTATGAGCAGTAGGCCTCCTCCCTTCCCTTTCTTTGATCATCCTCTTTTTTTCCCAGTACAGATTTTGAAAAGGACCAATGGCCCACTCTTTCATGTTTTCCTTAGCTTCCCACACTCTGAGCTTTAATCCCGCTGGAATGATTTCTACCTTTTTATTCCTGCTTTTATATTCTTCCTCTATGACCCTCCCTGGCTTCTAGATTCTGCACATGGCTCTTGAAAAGCTAAGTTGGTTGGTGAATTTCTTACCTCTCAGGAGACTATTGTCATAGTCCTGGTGAAAATTGCTAAGGGTCCCAAACTCAGGTGGGGGCTGTGAGAGTGGCCAGAAGGGGATCTGTTGATGCTGTCTGATATGAAGTCTACAAAGACAGGACAACTACAATGTGCTGGGACTGGAGATGTGAGCTGGTCAAACTGGGCAGTACTTCAAAGCACACTAATAGGCAAATCAGAGCTGCAATCTTGTTACTGGCAAAGAATAGACATTCATCCAGAGGCAGAGCTAATAAGTGGGGTGCTTAGGATGCTGCCATTTGGAATTAGAGCTGACATTTCTCTAGTGATCTAAACTTTGCAAAGAACTCATCTTATCACAATCCCATGAGGAACAGAACACAAAGGTTATTATTATCTCCCCTTTACAGATGAATAAAAGGCTCAGGAAGGTTGAGTGACCTGTCAAGGAGCACACCACTCTTAAGCGTGGTCCAGGGGAAGGGAACTTGGATTTGGAACCAGAGAATTAGGCTGGAAATCCTCATTTGCCTGCCTACCATCTACTTGTGTGACCCTTTCCCTCTCTGGGCCCTCCATGTAAAATGAGGGGGTTGGAGTTCACTACTTCACTTCTTCTAAGATGTCCCCCAGCTCTAAATCGATGTTCCCAAGTGTCAGTGTCAGGACCATAGATTTCAAAGTACAAGGAGCGTTGGCAATCACTTTATCCAAACCACTCACTTGACCAAGGGAGATTTGAAAGCAGGCCTCCTGATGCCCAGCCTTGCATGCCAGCCGCCCTGCCACCTCTTGTTAGTTTGGCTGCTTTTAAAAACTTGATTTGTCTGGCTGAGCGCCATCTAACCCTTCAAGTACTGTCTAGGGTGTAACAAAATTCTTAGGGCAGTTTGAAGATAATAAAGGTTAAAAACCCAAGACTTCGTTGTAAAAATTGGGGAGATACCTTGTACAAATACCAGGCACCATCATTGTTAGGATTTCGTTGAGAGGTAATCAGTTCTTAGGGCAATGCTTTACCCTAAGCAAACTTATGAAAGACTGACTTTTTGAAATTCAGAATGTTGCTTTCTTACCTTGCCTTGAGAAAATTGATTGCTAGGTGGCCTGGAATCTGTGTGCGTGGTGTGTGTGTGTATCACTTGGTCAGCACATTCCCTTCCTAGCCAAACTGTCTGTTTCTGGAAGGAAATCAGAATCCTAAAGGAGTTTTAGGAGCACTGAATCAGAGCAAAAGAACATGACAGCTTACAGGATAATCGTATCAACCCTGAGCCACCTGCTGTGGGCGCCACTGCCGCCACTGCGCCACCACTGGGCCACAAGTGAAGCCTCTGCTCTGAGGGGCTCCTGGAGGAACAGGGAGCCAAGATTCCCGGTTGGCTCTCCCCTTCTTCCAGAGTGCATCTAGCCCAGCAATTGCTTCGCTGTCTGCGTATGTCATTGACATGTTACACATGTCCAAGATTCCTGCTTATCTCCGCCAAGTTCCATTTAGGCTGGTGAAAGTTGGGAGCCTCCCTAGGCTGTTGGGGAGAACAAGCCTTGAGAGATCCTCCAGTCACACTGGCAACACCTTTACTAATCATGTTGGGGGAAGGGGGAGGGTTCAGTTTGCTCATCTCATCCATTTGGGGCTACTTCCTAAAGTTCACAAGAGAATATTTCAGGGGAAGCTTGCCCCTATATTCTGGGGGTTGTTAGCAGGCTATAGTTCATGAATCCATCAGTCAACCCCGCAGCTGAGAAGCCCTTCTGAACAGGAAATCTGGCCCAAGGACTGGAAAGGGGCCACATTTCAGGTCAGCAAATGGATCCCCACAAAGGCAGGGTTGAACTTTCTCATAGGGTTCCTGATCCCTCAGGCCTGATTTGTGTACCCCTTGGTTATTCTGAAGGCTTATTTCATGAAGTGACATTTCTGGAAGCAAATTTTACCCAGAATTAAAACAACATGAAGTGAAACTAGGCCCAGCAAAACTATGCAAGGTCACTCTGTAACTCCCAAGCAAAACTTGGCAGAACATAATCTACAACAGGTTCCCAAGGGTGTTCTTTGCTCCCCCCCTGCCACATTAGATTAAACTGGTCCTTGAAAAAGACACATGCGTGTTCCATAATGCTCTTTTGTCCTGCTATCTAACGTGTCTATGTAAAGAAGAAACAAGGATTTGCACGGCCAGGGAAATTAAGATATACTGGAACAAAGCCATTTTCTAGCCATCCCAGCCATGAGAAAGAAAGGGGGGGGGGAAGGGGCAATGATATTTGGGTAATCCGCAGTTTGAAAAAGAAATATAAACTGCTGAGTAGGGGAAGGGGATTCTTCCTTCCTCTCTGTCACTTGTTCCCTTTTAAAAAGGTGATTTTTATGGGACGGGGAAGTCGAGGTTCTTTCTTTCTACTCTCTCATCCTAGGGCTGTGAGAGGACTTCAGTGCGTGTTGGCTCCTGCCTTCTCTTTCTGAGGGCTGAGAAGCTTCGAAATGTTCTAGCTCTTTCTAAGGAAACAGGAATTCTAAGGCATCCCAGAAGTGGCTGGCTCACTGGGGAGGAGCCTGGTAGGACTGAGAGGCCTCCCATGAAGTCACCTGGGAAAGGTATCTTTCTGATCCTAGCCCATGTTTCCAGAGCTACCCTCCCTGCGTGCTACAGCCTCCCCTTCTGCTCTGTGGAGTCAGTTTCTCTGTGGGGTTGGATCATTTCCCCCTCCCCAACATTTTCCTCTCATTCATCTATTCCTTCATTTTTCCATTCCCTGTACTTCCTTAGCTCTCTCCTAAAAGGAAGACTAGGATCCTAGACCTTGAGCTGGGAGGAACTCCAGAAGGCCCCCCTTCCCCCATTTTACATATGATAAACTGAAGACCAAGGAGGTTAAGGAACTTGTCTAAAGTCACAATGGTAGGAAGTATCAGAGGGAAGATTTGAACTCAGGTCCTCTGATTGTAGTCAGTGTCCCTTCCACCGGGCCATCCCATCTCTCTTAAGTACAAATCTACTTTCAAAAGAAGTCTTGTGAAATTAGGAGTTGTTGGGTCCAGGCTGGCAATGTGCCCTACAGCCAAAGTAAAAAAGAGCCCAAGTTCTGAGGCTCTTGGGATATATATGGAAGAGGTGGGCACATGCCCACAAGAGAAGTCTTGCTCAGTTTGTACTCTGTTTAGGGCTGAAAGCCTTGACCCACTGACATTGTGCAGCAAGAAGACCCCAGCACAGGATGGACATCAAAATGGAAACTAGCTTAGTGGGGCCCCTAGAAACCCATAGTGGCTGGGGCCGGCGTTACTCCATGCACCCTTGGTAGGGCTGATGGAGCAAAGCTTCTTGGTCAAGGACAACTGATAAGAATGAACAAGAAGAAGGAGAATCCTCAAAATAGCTGATGTCTCTAAAGTGATTTCACAAAGTGCTCTAAGTAATTTTATTGTATTCTCACAACACCCTTGGGTGAGAGGCACTATGGACATTATTATCCCCATTTGATGGTGGAGGAAACAGGTTCAGAGAGGTTCACTGACTTGCCCAGGGTCACACAGTTAGGAAATGTCCCAGGTAGGACTTTAATCCAGGTCTTGCCAGTCTTTGAGTCCAAGGACTCATTTTACCACTATGGGCATTTTCCATAAGTGGGAGGAGATGCTGTGGTGGTCTGGACTGTATGGCTTAAACCTCAAAGACTGTCTCAAGAAAGCAAAGGCTTGTCCATGGGCCAGGGCCAGTCAGGGAAGAAGGGTTCAGTGGATCTTAGTGGGGAACAATGGCTGTATGACACATTTATTTTTCTGCAGCAGTGCCAAGGCAGGGATCATTGTTCCCCTGTCTTCACCCTGTATCCTGCTACACAGCTTGTCCCAACACATATATTATGTTCTTGGTTTCTCTATGTGCCTGGGTGCTGGTTATGGCTTGATATGGTGTGAATACAGGGTACAAGCAGCCCCAGATAGTGGTGGTTAGGGAGACTTTGACCAATCCTCACTGCAATTCCAAAGTGCTGTCCTCATGAACACTTCTTCCTCTACTGAGACATGAATTGAGGTAGGCAACAAAGGAGAAATTGGGACGTTCAGGTTTGACTTTTGTCCCAGATAGGGTGGAGTCTTCCTGGTTGGATAAGTCATCTACTTACCCCAGACCTAGGGATTCCTAGAGCCCATGAATGACTTACCTGGCTGAGAGGGCCAGGAAGACCTAAGGTCCCTTTCTCTTATCACCCCAAAACAGTTTAAGCCTTATGGGGAGTGAGCCAAATCTTTCCTTTTCTTCAAACCCCAACAGAACCTGATCAACTGGACCTTGGTGGGGCAGAGGTAGATGAGGAAACCCAATGCCATGAAATACCAGGTACTCAAATGCATTCGGGATTCCAAGGGTAGGGTGGCAGGCGCCTACTTTAGAGCTGCTTGGAAGAGAAGAGGAATCATCTTAGTGAAAGATCGACATAGTCAGTTGCTGCTTGGGAGCAGTTTTACCTCTGACATATAGAAAGAGGACACTGTGGTGTAGCATCTAGGATGGGTGATTCTGGGGCCCTCTCTAGTGGAATAGGTCTTGTTTTTCGACCACACGGGACTCCAAGGCCACTCCAATGAAATTAGGAAAGAGCCTTTCTGTCCCAGAGGTGGAACAACCACTCCCAGTAAAGTTGTAGAGCTGGCTGGGTAACTGTCAGAGGGTGTGCTCTGATTAGAAGGCTAGGGCTAGGGTCTGTGGGGAGTGGCTCGCTGAAGCCGAAGCAGATCTGTTTGGTGTTCATAAGCAAGGGCTGGGAATATTCTCCAGACTCTGACATGTACCCTGAACTCTGTGACAGCCAATTTCAAAAAGTAAAGCTTCCTCTCCCTAGCTCTGGGCCTCAGTTTCCTCAAACCAAAATGAGGGGGTTGGATTAGATAATCTATAAATCCCCCTTTAGCTCTAAAATCCTATAGGATTGGCAGGTTCCATAGCTAGAGATTCTAAAAGAGACTATAGTTTACAAGAGATGAGAGATTCTGAAAAGCAGAAGTTCTGGCTGTATACTCCCCAACGACCCCAACAAGGAAAAAGAAACCAATGTCGCTGCACAGGATGCTCTTGGATGAGATCGGACCTAGAGGAATTATTGAAATTGAAAAAAAAAATAGAAGGAAGGACATATAACGACGGATGAATTTGGGCAGAAGATGTTGGTAGAACGTCAAGAACCTCAGAGCCCAGAAGTACAAGACGCTCCAGAGCAAGGATTAAAGAAAAGAAAAGGGGCTTTTTACCTCCTGGGAGAAGAACAATGGAGGGAGAAGCCATCTCTAGGGAGCCTGGAAGGTGCCATGTTACTAAGCGGCAGGGAAAGCACATGTGCTGGACTTGGTCAGCCTTCTGGAAAAGTGAATTTGTAATTGATGCATTTTATCTTGAGTTTCATCGATCTATATCTGATGTTCAAATATATGAAGAAAAAGCAAAGAAAGAAGAAATGAGTATCATGAGCAAGAACAAGTGAAAATCTATAAATAAATCAGAGAAAAAGCAAAATTAAAATAATAAAACCCATTTTAAGAACCCCGATTTAGTAAACGACCCAAAAGAGTGGCTGCGAATGACTATTCACGCAATTCTAGTCTTCTCTTCTTGCTAGATTGGTAAAAAAAGAAAGGAAAACTGAGTGTGAACTCCAACAGAATAACACTAGCATCTCTACTGTCTTTACAATGAACTTTGTTACTCTTTGCCGTTATCTCCACTTTCCTACTTCTTTGTCTTCAGCACAGTACATACTCTTCCCGTTTGGCTTCTCACGTTATTTTGGGTTTTTTTTTTTCCAGATTCCTCCTAACTTGCACCAGGAGAATGTTACAATTGCTTTAACCATTCCCCAGCAGCTGGGCACATAGTTTGTTCCTATCTTGTTTCTTTTGTTAGTACAAATAATGTTGCCATGGCCAGTTTTGTATAGATGGGTCTTTGATTTCCATAGGGTATGAGCTGCAAAGTGGAACAAATGCCTAGCTCAAAAGGTATGCGTGTTTTTGTAACTCTTTGGGGGTAACTTGTTTCTTTCAGTAAGGGGAATGGTTTCTCAACTTGAAAGGGAACACAGACACCGTAAAGAAGCAATTAGAAACGAAATTAGATATAAGAAGCCAGGAAAAGACAGTGAATTCAGCTCTTGAGGACAGCAAGAATGATAACTGAAGGTACCCCAAAATGCAGACTGAGCAATCTTTGAGGACTGGTTCTTGAAGACTCAAGATGGGTAAATGCTATCTTGATTTTCAAGGATGGGGAACAAGGTAGGTCCTGGCAACTACATACAGATTAGTCACCTTGACATTGGTGCCTAGCAGAGTCTTAGCACAGATGATTAAATAGATGCTTCATGAGCATTTAGAAAAGAATGTAGGGATCACTTGGAGCTAACATAAATTTTAGTAAGACTGAGTCTTGCCAAGCTAACCTCTTGTTATTTTTGGCTAGGTTTATCAAGGTCATTTGAAATTGAAATTAAGGTTTGAAAGGGAGGGGGGATTTCTGTGGGTGTAGTGTTCCCTTGAGATCAGCAAAACATAACCTTTAGGCCACATCATTCAATCTTTGGTCTTTCTAGATTCCTTATTCTTGTTGGTCTCAATTGAATTATAAGATTTCATTGTAGTAATATATTGCAATTTATTTAACCATTCCCGTTATTAGACATTTCAGTTGCTGGTTTTTTTTTTAATAGTGCCATGTGTTGCTAGGAAAATTGTCAAGCAGATAGCTTTTTGTTTTTGATAAAGAAAAATAAGAGATTGGGAAAATATTTGTGGCAAATATAACAGATAATTTGACATCTAATAGATATAAGAAGGCATTAAAAAGCCACAATGAAAACTGTCAGTCCACAATGAATACATGGTCAAAGGATTCGGACAAATAATTTTCAAAAGAAGAAGCATGAGTCACTAATAATCATTTGAAAAAAATGCCCAAGCTCAGTAATAATCAAATGGTTGCCATGTAGCCATTATCAGACATGGCCAATATGTTGTTTTGTTTTGTTTAACTGTATTTTCTTCATTGTAAGGGAGAAGCATTGGGAAGCAACATCAATGGTTTTAACAAGAACACCAATAAAATATTTTTAAAACTATTTGGTACTGGACGAAAAATAGCCAAGTCAAATAGATTAGACAAGCACAACTTAGAAGAAAGCAGACACAGTGGGGTCTAGTCTTTGATCAGCCTGAGATCAGAAAATCTTGAAAGAAATGATTGGAAAAGACCATTATCTTTACTCAAAATGACCTTTGGGGAAATTGGAAGGTCATTTAGAGAAAAAACTGGTTTCAGTGAACATTGACACCCTATGCCACAATAAAAGGATAAATGAAGCACATATAAAAAGGCATGTTGTTAATGAGTTAGAGGAGAATGAATGTTCTGTTTTGTAGAGCTGCGGATCTAGCGCTTAGCACAGTGCCTGGCACACAGTAGGTACTTAATCAATGTTTATTAACTAACTGTGGAAGAAGTCCATAACCAGTCACAGCATTGAGAATTAAACAAAAAGGTAAATCAATGTCATACTTTGAACACATAAAAAGAGAAATTTTGGCACAATCCACCTAAAATTAGAAGAAAAGATAAGGAGCCGGGGAAAAAAATCTTTGCGCAAAACATTTTGGATAAAAGTCAGACATACAAAATCTCTAAGGAATTGACCCAAATCTTTAAGATCAAGAGCTATTACTCAATAGGTGAGCCATTAAAGGACACAAGTAGATAGTTCTCAAAAAAAAAAAGAGAAAAGAAACATAAACTATCAATATCCATCTTTAAAAGTGCCCCCAAATGACTGTAATGAGAAAAGTGCAAATAACAAAAGCTGAGTTTTAAATCACACAGCTATTGGAGAATGGGGAAACAAATGGTAATACATGAATTCAATGGAGTAGTATTGCACCATAAGAAATGATAAATATAACAAATTACGAAAAACCTGGGCGGACTTCTATGAACTGCTAAAGACTGAGGTAAATAAAACCAGATGAATAATAGACACAGTGACTACAATGTAAATGGGAAGACCAATAAAACAAAACTAAAGGCTGCATAATGATAATGACGAAGCTTGGCCCCAGAGAAGAGATGAGAAAATGCAGCTCTCTCTTTTTCAATGGAGAAGGAAGGGGTTATGGATGTGCAATGTTGCTGCTAAACACAGTCAACGAATTGGTCTGTTTCACTGAACTGGTGTGTGTGTGTGTGTGTGTGTGTGTGTGTGTGTGTGTGTGTGTGATATAAAAAGCTTTGACAAAACTACATAAAACCAACTTCCCGCTCATCAAATTGGAGAAGATGGTCAAAGATGAAGAAAAGTCTTTGTTGGTGGGGATGCAAGGGGGAGGGATGCTAAATTCATTGTTGATGGAGCTGTGAATTGGTCTAATCATTTTGAAAAAAATGATTGGAAATATTTAAGAAAAGTTTTGCAATTATTCATACTCTTTCACACAATCATCTTATCCTATACCCCACGGAGATTATTGACAACCGAAAAAGACCTACCTGGAGGAAAATATTTTTAACAGCACCATTTGTTGTTAATACAAATTCAGAGAAATGATTGGATAATAGAGCTTCCCTTGTAACTCTGCATTCTCCAATTCTTTTCCCAGAGGCACCTAGTGCAGGAGTGTACCAGAGGCCACTCAAATTGACTCTAGGGCCAATTATGAACTGTTCACTCTAAGCATTTAACCCTCAGAAATGTCCAACACAACAGTGCAGGGCTGGCTTTCCTGTGTGTGCTGATTGTCTGGACTTAAAAGTCATGGAGAAAATGGTAATAATGTGGATTAACCTGAAATGTGTGTTCTGCATACATTCTTCCCCCTGGAGATCTGGTTGTTAAACATTTACTAGCTCACTCCTACACCTATATAGTGCCTAGGTTGTTTGAAATCCTGGTGTGATTGTTCCCTCCTCTGGTCAGATGACATTTGGAATACTATTTTTTTTTTTTTAGTTCTGGGCACCACACTTTA
This sequence comes from Phalanger gymnotis, assembly GCA_028646595.1. Taxonomy (NCBI): domain Eukaryota; kingdom Metazoa; phylum Chordata; class Mammalia; order Diprotodontia; family Phalangeridae; genus Phalanger; species Phalanger gymnotis. The sequence continues at coordinate 1,416,015 of CM053628.1, read as the reverse complement.
CCAAATATTCTGAGAAACTGAGGTGTGTACAGGAGGTGATCATGACAGTGAAGGGTCTGGAAAACCAGTCATATGAGATGGTTCAATGAACTAGGGATTTTATTTCATCATAGAGTTGGAGGAACCCTCGGAGGTTACCTATTCATCTAAGAGCGGCTGGGTGGCTTGTACCAGGCAAGCTAGAGTAACATCTAAATGGGGAGGACCTATGGTCAAGATTAGGCTAGAAGGCAGCGACAGATAGATTAATAAGAATATAAACTCCCTGAGAGCAGGGTTATTACATTAGGTTCCCTGCCCCCCATCCCCAGCACTTGGCTAATTTTATTTTCAACAATATTTTATTTTTTCCCGGTTATATGTAAAGCCAATTTTTAGCATTTTCTCCCCTCCCCTCTTCCTAAAGTGGTAAGCAATTTGATACAGGTTATACTACTTCACTAATTTTAATCAATGGTGGCTTCAATCCTAAGAGACAAATTCCTAGCACGTGAGAATAGCACAACAATGGACCAGTAGGTACCAGAGGATCAGGAGTCAGAAAGTGGGGTAAGGAGTGGGGTATTGGACAGCTCAGCGACTAGAGTTCTAGGCCTGGAGTCACGAAGAATCATCTTCCTTGGTACGAATCTGTCCTCAGACTGTGTGACCCTGGGTAAGTCACTTAATTCTGTTTGCCTCAGTTTCCTCATCTGTAAAATGAGCTGGAGAAGGGAACGGCAAACCACTTCAGTATCTTTGCCAAGAAAACCTCAAATGGGGTCACGAAGGGTCCCACATGACTGAAACAACTGAACAACAAACAAGGAGCAGGAGGTATGACACCTAGAAGTGCTTGCTAACTAAGGTGTCTGGCTCAACCCTCCAAGCCATTTTATCGTTAAGTCCCGGAGTAGAGCTAGTCTAATGGCTTGCAGGAAAGCCAAGTAGGAACTACCACTGGTGTGAAGCCAGGTGGTGGGAAGCAAGGGAACAGTCTATAAGTGGCCGGCGACCTGGAAGCTATTGAAGCAGAGGCCACAAAAGTCCTGGAGAAGAGTTTCCTGCATCAGTTGGGAAGGAGATTCTAAGGATCTTGCTAGTAAAGAAAGCCAGCCCTGCATTACGTAAGTATAAGACAATGTCCTTGTCCTTGGGGATCATAGTGTGGGGGAAATCTTGTAAGCGCCAGACAACCAGAGAATCATCAAAGGCCAAACTAGGTAGCACTCTCTAGGAATGCAACAGGAGTTCAGTGAAGGGAGAGAGAAATCAGCGTGGCCTGTAGGAGGCAGAGAAAATGATGAATGATGTGGGATGTCAGACAGGTTCTTGGAGGACCAAGTGGAGTCATGTAAGACCCATAGGCTTCTGGAGTCAGAAGACCTAGGATTAAGTCTGGGCTCTACCACTTACGAACTACATGGGGAAGAAGCCATTGCCTTTCTGTGCCTCGGTTTCTATATCTGTAAAATAAAGGGACTATAAGGAGTTAACCTTTGCTATATCATAAACCCTCTTCTCAGGTTTTTGAAAACAAAATAAAATACATAGGATTACGAAGGAAACCAACTATATTGGAAAATAGTTATGAAAATATGCTTTTTTTAAAGTGCCTGGCCCCTCACTTATGAGGCCCTGCTCTAATCTAGTCCCAGATCAAAGACAATGCCAAAGGACAACACCCAGGGTGACTATTCCTGGGCCAAGCCCATCAGACAGCTCCAGTGCTCATCTGTCCTTGAGCTGCCCAAGGCACTGAGAGCTGAGGACTTGCTTACGGGCATCCACCCAGCCCCTATTAGATGAGGCAAGCCCTATAGTACCCTTAGAATTCAATGCCTCTGTGTGTGTGTGTGTGTGTGTAAGTTTTACAAGCCTACTTTGTGCCTGACACTTTACAAATACTATTTCATTTGATCATCACAACAACCCTGAGAAGTAGATGCTATGATCATCCCCATTTTACAGTTGAGGAAACTGAAGCAAAGACGTGTAGTGACTAGTCTAGGGTCACACAGCTAGTAAATTAGGAAGTATCTGAGCCCGTATTTGAACTCAGGTCTTCCTGACTCCAGGTCCAGAGCTCTGTGGCACCACCTAGCTGCCTAGAAGGAGAGGATTCCCCAGTTTGCCACGTCCTGAGGAAGGACAGGAGGATGAACTCTCTGTTAATAAGATTTGTATAACACAGAAAGGGCAATTGTGAAATTGCCCCCAATCATTTTTAAGAACAGGAAGGTAAGATGACCTTAGATCTGTCTGAGGAACACAGTAGGGTTGTTCCTTGCCAATGATAACCTGGTGATCCTGGAGCTCTGGTTCTGTCAACACCAAGAAAAAGGTCCCAACTGGCACTGATGGCCCCGTCGAGTCCCTCCAAAATCCACTAGGCTTGGTTCTTTCCCCTCACTCGAGCACCTTCTTAGTACTCCTGATATCAGTATCCTACTACTTCAGGGAGTCATTAATCTAGAAACGCCATCCTGAGGCTCAGTTGACCTAATTAGTGGGTGAATGAATGAGTGAAAATTTCCCTAACTCACTTTTTATCGTCCCAGACCATGCTTTGTATACCGTCCACCAGAAAACCAGGGCTTACCCAGGGTGTGTGTATTTGCCATCTGAACATTGGAATACCTAGATCACTCTCCAACCCCAGCCCCACGCTTCTTGCTCTAGCTATGAGAACAACAAATGATGTTACCCTTGCTTCTGGACTGGGCCTGACAATCGGTTGCCCCTTTGGGTCTCCTTTATATCCCTGGGGATGAGCAGAACCAAACTCTCTTCCCTGGCTCTCTGTCCCTAATGTGTGGCCTCTCCTTACTAGAATATAAGTTCCTTCATGGAAAAATTTACCTGTCGGTTCTATGGATTAGGGAAGTTTATGGCCAAATAAGAGACAGAGAGAATCATGGGAAGTAAAATGGATAATTTTGGTAACATGAAATTAAAAAGGTTTTGCACAAACAAAACCCATGCAGCCAAAATTAGGAGGAAAGCAGTAAACTTGGGAGGAAATTTCACATCAAGTTTCTCTGATAAAGGCCTCACTTCTCAACTATACAGGGAACAGAGTTAAATTTATAAAACTAAGAGCCATTTCCCAATTGATAAATGGTCAAAGGATATGAACAGGCAATTTTCAGAAGAAGAAATGAAAACTATCAATATGTGAAAAAATGCTCTAAATCACTGTTGATTAGAGAAATGCAAATTAAAACAGCTCTGAGGTAGCCTATCAGATTGGCTAACATGACAGAAAAGGAAAATGACAAATGCTAGAGGGGATGTGGAAAAATTGGGACACTAATACACTGCTGGTAGAGTTGTGAACTGGTCCAAGTGTTCTGGAGAACAATTTGGAATTATGTCCAAGGGGCTATTGTTGTTTTTGTTGTTGAGTCGTTGTCAATCATGTGTGACCCCATTCGGGTTTTCTTGGCAAAGATACTGGAGTGCTTTGCCATTTCGTTTTCCAGCTTATTTTACAGATGGGGAAACTGAGGCAAACAGGGTTAAGTGACTTGCCCAGGGTCACACAGCTAGTAAGTATCTGAGGCCAGATTTTAACTCAGTAAGATGAGTGTTCCTGATTCGAAGCCCATTTCTCTATCCCCTTTGACACCTAGGTTCCCTCAAAGGGCTATGAAACTGTGCGTAACCTTAGACCTAGCAAGACCATTTCTAGGTCGTATCCCAAAGAGATCAAAGAAAAGGGAAAAGGATCCATATGTATAAAATTATTTCTAGCAGCTCTTTTTGTGGTGGCAAAGAATTGGAAATTGAGAGGATGCCCATCCATCGGGAAATGGCTGAACAAGGTGTGGAATATGATTGTGAAAGAATACTACAAGAAATGATGAGCAAGATGGTTTCAGAAAAACCTGGGAACACTTACGTGAACTGATCAAAACTGAGGTGAGCAGAACCAGGAAAACATTGTACACAGTAACAGCAATATTGTAACAATGACCAACTATGACTTAACTGATCGATACAATGATCTAAGACAATTCCAAAGGACGCATGGTGAAAAAATACCATCAACCTCCTGATAAAGAACTAATGAACCCAGTGTAGACTCAACCATATTTTTATCATTTTTTCTTGCCTTCTTTTTTTTTGCAGTATGGCTAACATGGAAATGTTTGACATGACTTCACGTGTATAAATTGCTATATTGCTTGCCCTTTTGATGGGGGAGGGGCAGAAGGGAAGGAGAGAATTTGAAACTCAAAATGAAAAAAAAAAGAATGTTAAAAATCAATAAAGCTTTTAAAAAAAAAGAATGTAAGCTCCTTGAGGACGGGGACTAGCTCGCTTTTGTCTTTGTATCCCTGGAGCCTAGCACAATTCTTCGCACACTGGAGGTACTTAATACATGTTCATTCATTCTTTGTTCTTTATGCCCATCAGTGAAGGAGAAGATTGTATTTATATTTTATTTAAAAATAATTTCGATATTTTCTACTTTTTTATCAGCTACATTTTCTCTTCAAAACTTCTTTTTTTCCAATTAACAAGCACTTTTCTCACCCCATCCCCTATTGGGAGAACACCTCCCCCTCAACAAACCCAAATCCTTGTAATTCGTAGTCAGATAAACAAAATCCAAATATTGGTCATACCCAGACGTGTATTTTGTATCTCATTCTGCACCTCGAGTCCATTATCTCTCCGTAAGGAGGTGAGTAGCATGCTTCTCTATCCTTCCTGGTAATGGAGTGTGGCTGGTCATTAAGTCTTTCAAAGTTGTTTGTCTTGGCAATGTCGTTACTGTATAAATTGTTCTCCTGGTTCTGCTCACTTCATTCAGCACCAGTTCATACCAGACAAGTCTCCCCAGGTTTCTCTAAAACCGCACCTTTTGCATTTCTAAGGGCATAATGATGTTTTCTTTCAATTATATACCATAATCTGTTTAGCCATTCGCCAATTGACGGGCAGCCCCGTTAGTATTTAGTTCTTTGCTCTAACCCTAGAACTATTTCTCTCCAGATGGTCCTGCTTCTTTTCTGTTGCTCGTTAGAGGCTAGAGCCCTAGTAGTGGTTTTCGGCAGTTTAGTGTTTGGGGACCTAGTGCCAAATTACTTTGTAGAGTGGTTACAGCTCTGACCGCAGTTCATTCCAATGTGTCTGTTTTCCTACAGCTGCTCCAACATTTATCATTTTCCCTTTTCGGGCATCTGTGCCAATCTGACAGGTAGGAGGGGAACCTTGAAGCTATTTTAATTTGCATTTCTCTAATCATTAATGATTTGGAGCATTCTCACCCATAATAGTAGCTAACTAGTGTTTCTATAGTACCTACTATAGCCAGGCACTATGCTAAGCTCTTTGCAAATACCATCTCAAATGATGACCCCCATTTTACTGACGAGGATACTGAGGCAAACAGGTGAAGTGCTTTGCCCAGGGTCGGAGCAGTGTCACTTGTCTGCTGTGAGATTTGAACCAGGCCTTCCGGCTTACAAGTTCAATCCGAAGCCACCTAGCTTGGAACTACCAGGTTCCTAGTTTGTTGCTACTCCACGAACGCAGACGCAAATATTTGGATGTTTATTGGGGGATCTGTCTTTTTACCACTAACTTCCTTGGGGGCATTGTATTTACAATTTAAGCCTTGTTTGCAATCGGAGATCTTCCAAGCCTTAACAAGTGAAAAAACTTTCCCTTGCCACAATGGAGCAAATATTGGGAGAAGGGGCGGGTACTTAGCCCTCTACTAGAGGGAGCACCCCTTCCAGGCTTGTCCCCAGGGCTGGAAGAGCCCTTACAAAGGGTTGTTTTGTTTAATCTAACTCACTCTAACTGCAAACTGACCTCCCTAGAGTGATGTCAAGTTTGCAAATTGCATTATAATATATTATCTTTTTGAAAGAGTCACTACAATTCTACGCGGCAGCGCACAAGTTTCCTGCAAACAGAAGACCAAAGGCAGAAAGTAACCCAACCAAGGTCACACAGCAAGTAGCGAGTAAGCCCCGAGACTCGCACGAACCAGTCGGGTGCTCCACAAATGAATTCTGAACTTTGTGGTGAATTTGCCCTTCACAGGCAGCCCGCAGGCTGGCCCACAGCCTCTCCCAGCTGGATGGCCCTTGGCATGGGGGGCAGGGGCTGGGTCTTCTGCACTCAAAAGAAACGGAGTAACCTAAACACTTCGGGAATAGTCAGTCCATCAGCATTACTGAGGTGCCTACTGTGTGCCAGGCACTGAACTAAGCGACGGGGATCCAAAGAGGGGCAAACACCCGGCCCCTGCCCCCTACGGGCTTTACTGGTCCCGCTGGTAGTTCAGCGGCAGGCGACACCGCTCCTTCCTAGGTCTCCACAGCCTCCAGGCAGTGCACTTAGACTAGCACGCAGTAGGCGCTCAGACAAAGCGCGTAGGTCCATCGGTGTGGGTGGGCGGGGGCGGGGCGCCACAATGATCAGCGGACTCTGGTGGATCTGTGCGGGAGGTGGGGTAGGAGCGTGCCGGTCACCTACGTGACCTTGGCCAAGTCCGTGGCTCTCCCGGGGCCTCGGCGCTCGGCTCTAACAGTCAGTGACCAAGAGTCAGTGACTGAGCAGAGTTAACCGAGCTCCCGGGGCCCACGCCTGCCCCGGGCGACCCGTCGCGAAGTCTGGGGTGGGAGATGGGAGGGAAACAGGGCTGAGCAGGATTCTCCCAATTAGCTAGTAGTGCTGGGCGGACGGGTCGGAGGGAGGGGGGCCGCCGCGGAGTGGGGCAATGTGCCCGAAAGGGCCCCGCGCTCTGGATAAGGCCTATTTAATAGAGGTCGTAGGGCGGTGTCTGAGCTGCATTCAGGGAGG
>CM053628.1:1364786-1409111 GCA_028646595.1 Phalanger gymnotis | reverse complement strand
GGCGGTGGCGGACACTCGGCGCCTTAACTCGAAGCCTCAGGACCTGACGGATGCCTACGGGCCGCCAAGCAACTTCCTGGAGATCGACATCTTCAACCCGCAGACTGTGGGCGTGGGCCGAGCGCGCTTCACCACCTACGAGGTCCGGATGCGGGTGAGTGAGCGGGGCCTGGGGGTGCGGGCCCGGGGACGGGAGGGGGAGGGGGAGCGGGCTCGCGCGCCCCCGGCCCCCCGCGCGCGCGTACCTGTAGGGGCGGGGCAAGGAGGGACCTCGGGACCGTCCCCCTTTCCCCCTGCCCTGCCCTCCCCTCCCTTCTCTGGGCGCGGGCGCGGCGAGCGGGCACGAGCATGGTGGCCCCGGGGCGCCGCCCGCTGCGCGCAAGCCGGGGAGCCGGGGCCTGGGCGGCAGGTCGGGCCTTCGAGCCGCACCTTTGTAACCCGCCGCCCTTTCCCCCCCACCGTGATGGAACCCTTGGCCCTGTAGCTTAGGGCTGAGGTTGGGGCCCCCGAGGGGAAGGCGTGAGAAAGCGGGGCCCCTGGAAACAGCTAAAGAAGGGGGCGCCGGCAGAGAGTTTGGGAGGGCCCCGACGGCGTGCCGATGGGTGCCAGGTGCCCGGGCGCAGCCCCGAAAGTTTGGGGGCCGCGCCATCTTTGTGCACACCATTCCCCGAGGCCTTTCTTGGGCCTTCGGGCCTTTGCCCCCCCTATCTTCTGGCCTGCTCCCCTCCCAGCCGTGAGAAGGAGCAGAGTCCTGAAGCGGTCAGGACCTTGGGTACTGGAGGATCATCCATTTAGAGGTCATCGAGGAGTCCAGGACCCCCCTCTTTTGAGAGGTTAGGAAACTGAGGCTCATGCACTAGGTGACAGCCCCCCCCCCATTGTGAACTCGATTCATGGAGCACTTTCTCCTTTTGAGAATTCTCTTTTAGTTTGCCAGGTTCAGGCAGCCAGCTTTGTACTGAGGGAGCTCGTGAATTGACTGGGATCCCCCAGTTCTAGCTTTTCCAGAACCAGGCAGAGGGAGAGGAGTAGAAGCGAAAAAGTTAGACAGATCGGTGAGGTAGTCATTTAGAATCACCCCTACCTGGGAAAATTGAGTTGCTCATCAGACTGAAAAGAGATTGCATGCATTGTTCCAGGGCTAAGAAACAACTTTGAGTGAGTCTGGGATGTGGCCTTGGGAATTTTTTACTAGGACTTTTTTTTTTTTTCATCCTGTGATTTAGTGAGTGCTTCGATTCTCAAAAGAGAAGAGTATTTCGGGGATATGTAAATAACTCTTTGTCCTAGCCCTGGTTGAGAGGAGGAAACTCTCCCTTATGGGGTCTCCTTTACTAGACTTGGGAAAAACCAACACTAACAGCTAAGCAGTGTGTAAAAGCTTACTATTCACTACATTTTCATCAATCCTTCCCACTCTTTGCAGTGTGAGGGGCTTACACTGTAAACTCTTATTTAAGTCTTGGTTTATAGAATGGTGATTTCCAGTTTTTTATGTTCATGGGTACCAAAACCCTCATTAATTTTGTAAATTCAATTTTATTTTTAGTTATTTTCCAGTTAGAGATATTTATAATCATAGTAACTATATAGTTATTTTATTTTTAGTTATTTTCAATTCCAAATTCGTTCTCTCCACCCATTGAAAAAACAAGAAAATAAACCTCACAAAAATGTGTGGTCAAGCAAAACAAGATTCTGCTCTCTGAGTCTATCAGCTGTCCGTCTGGAGAGGGGCAGCGTGTTTGCTCACAAGTCCCCTCTGACTTTGTTTAGCTCCATTGTGTCCATCCAAGTGCCTAAGGCATTCAGAGTTGTTCATCTTTACAGTATCGTTGTAACTGTCTAACTTGTTCTCCAGATTCTGTGAAGCCTTCTTCATATCATTGAACTCTTGCCTTTTTTGGAGGATTTTTTTGCAGCAATGGGGTAATTTAGCTAGCTGGCCATTTGAATTTTAGGTCTCCGATGGGTGCTTTGGGAAAAGCGACTCAGAAGACACTGGCTTTTACTCCTTCCTTCCTTTTTGTAAACAGCTGGATGTTTCTGCCACCATCCCTCCTGATTTGGTCCAGGAGGGAATCCTGAGTTCACAGGTTTTAGTCTTGGAAACCATTGAGTCCTCTCTTCTCATTTTATGGATAAGGAAAGGAAGGCCAAAGAGATGGTGAGCCAGGTCTACTCAGATTAAATCCATTTTTTTTTCCTAGTCCATTCTGAATACTCTTATGAGAAATTTCCCTGGGGCAGTGCAGAGTCTAGAGAAGCCTTTCAGAGGCTTCATATCATGGGTATGCATAGCACCACAGTTGCTATGGTTCAAACTTTTAGGGAATGGAAATTGCCAAATGCCCTTTATCTTGTGGACTCGGACTTTCCGGCTGTCCTTGCCCTTGGCTTTTGTGGAGAGCATCCGTGCCCGGAGCAGCTGGCGGTTACGCTTAAGGGGCATCTCTACTGAACCAGAAAATAGGAGTTTGTTTTTGACATCTGATTTGTGGATTAGGCCTGTGAGGAAATGAGCCTCCTATTCAGCAGTCCCTTTACTAGTCTGGGAGGCAGAGAAATGACATTCCTGAGTCAGAGGAAGTCTGCAGAATGCTACCTGGTGATTGGTGGCTCCTTGCAGTGGGTGTCCTTTTCTTAGTTCTCCTCTGTGGCATTTCTCATGGCACCATAATGTTCAGGAAGCTACCTGAATTTCTCAGCTCTTCTCAAGTTAGGTGGTTTAGGAGAAGAATTGGATGGTGGCGTAGGCACTCAGTCATTTTTACTTACAGGGTTACTAGGTAGTGAGTTCCTTTTTGTAGGAAAGTTTAAAGTAATAAAATAATCCTTTATGCCTCCCTCTGCCCTGAGATGGTACCTCAGTGACTACAAGCTGACCTGAGGCTCCATTTGGATAACTGGGTCCTGAAACTGACACAGGAGAAGGCAACCTCCAGCCCCACAGATCCCAGAGCACTTTTTTATTTTTTTTAAATTGATTTATTTAGTTTTAGTTTACAACGTTCAGTTCCTCAAGTTTTTGAGTTTCAAATTTTCTCCCCCTCCCCCCCAAGACGGCATGCATTCTGACATGGGTTCTACATATACCTTCACACTAAACATATTTTCACAATGGTCAAGTTGTAAAGAAGAATTATAACCAATGGAATGAACCGCAAGAAAGAAGAAACAAAACAGAAACAAAAACAAACAAAAAAAGAGAGCAAATAGTCTACTTCAATCTGCATTCAGACTCCACAATTCTTTCTCTGGATGTGAATCACTTTTTCCATCATGAGTCATTTGGAGTTGTCTTAGAACCTTGCATTGTTGAGAAGAGCCAAGTCTATCAACGTTAGTTATCAGAGATACCGTGTGTCTGTAATCATGTATTATGTTCTCCTGGTTCTGCTTCCCTCACTCAGCATCAGATCATATAAGCCTTTCCAGGTTATTATGAAGTCCGCCAGAGTACTTTTTTAGAAGCATGTCAGGCTAAGAGGAAGGGGAGCCCTGAAGGAAGATTCCTAGATGCCCTGTTCCAGCTATTTGGGGCCAGGAAAAAAGGACAGAAAGTGACTCTAATTAGTTCTGCACTTGGCCCTAAATTGGTGGATGGAAAACACAGACATCTCATCTAGCTATTCCTCCCCAGGGCCAGTGCCCTGGCAAGGGCACCACTGCACAGAGAGCCAGGCTTGGAATCAGGAAGGCCTGGTTGCAGATCCAGCCTCAGACTCTGACTAGCTGTATGACCTTAGACAAATCACTTCACCTTGGACTGCCTCAGTTTCCCTAACTGTTACATGAGGATAATAACAGCACCTACTTCTCAGGGTCATCGTGAAGATCAAATGAAATCATATAGGTAAAGTGTTTAGCATAGTGCCCGGCACACAGTAGGTGCTTAATAAATGCTTATTTCCTTCCTTTTTTCAGCCATAGCTGCCCAATTACCTCGGGATCCCCAAGGACCTTTTGAATGGTTAGGATCTAGGACTGAGTGGGTTGGTATCATGGAATAATCCATAGAAAACTGATCTGCCCAACAGCTCTTGACCATGAAGTTTTCAGAATAGGAAAGAATCTTGGCGAAACTGTTAGCTAGGGCATAGCATCGGCAGTCAGCCAACCTAGTTTTTGAATGCCCACTACATCTTCAACACTACTGTAGGCACCATCAAAGCTCCCCAAAGTTGAAGCCATGTTCTCCGCCATCTACAGTGTAATCGAAGAGAAGGCTGTGACATGTCGCAGCAGTAAAGATGGTGCAGTACTGTATTGTATAAGGGTTGAATTGGTTGGTACAGTCTGAATAGTGTCAGAGGTCCAAGGAGGTCAGTGAAGGCTGCTAGAGTAGTCTGGAGAGGCCGCCTGGAGGAGGTGGGGTTGGGCGAACATTGAGGGATAGCAGGCTTTGGTATAGGGTCGAGAGGGCATAAGTGTTGAATTCGAATTTGAATTCTTGTTCCATTCGGGGAATTTCTAAGGCACGAGTACAGCCCAGCTCAGGCCTGGACAACGGTTAGCATTTCTGCTTTGGTCCTCTGAGAAGGGAGCCAGGAACATAGAGCTAACCAGACTGTATCTCTGTTAGAACCTGCCTGAAAGGTTGTGACATATGTGCGGATGCAGACTGACAGTTCCTTCCTCTTCCCCTCTTTCATTCCTCCTTTCCCTACAGACAAACCTCCCTATCTTCAAGCTGAAGGAGTCATGTGTACGACGGCGCTACAGTGACTTTGAGTGGCTAAAGAATGAACTGGAACGGGACAGTAAGGTGTGGCCCACCCCCTACCCTGCCTTTGTGGACATCAAGCCTGTAAAGGAAGTGGGAAGGGTGGGCACCACTGGACGCTTCAACAGGGCTAACTCTAGACAAATACCTTTTAAGAGAGAGGTGTGCAGGCAGGCACAAATAGACTTAAGAAAGAGTTGGAGAAATAAGGTGGATGTTCAGTCTAAAATGGATTATTAAAGAGCAGTAAGGGTATTGGAGTCCAGTTGCTAATGTTTTGATGTGATATCATGAAGGGTATCTCTGCCCTCCCACAGAAGTCGCTTCGTGACAATGTCCCAAACAGACTCCTGGCCTGTCTGGCTCATTGTGCCTAGTCACTTTTAGGGGTGCTTGTGTTCTTAACTTTCCTGAGGTGCCACTTTTGGGACATGGTGGTCCCTCTGCCTGATCTATCGTTCCATGTCCTCCAGTGGTTGATGTTTGTGGTCTGCCCACAGATTGTAGTGCCACCGCTGCCTGGGAAAGCCTTGAAGCGGCAGCTCCCCTTCCGAGGAGACGAAGGCATCTTTGAGGAGTCCTTCATCGAGGAGAGGAGGCAGGGCCTGGAACAGTTTATTAACAAGTGAGCTGATGTCCTAAGGGCTCTGGCTGCTACTTTCCCATACCCTTCCTCTGCCCCATCTTCTAGATCGAGTGCTACGTTGTAGTGTTAGTTGTAGGGTAGGTTGAACTGGCAGCGTGGGCCATTTTTTCCATTGGGAAGATTGATTCTGTACCTCCGGGCCCTGTCATCCCTCAGTCCCCTGCAGGTGGTGCATGTTGGCCATATCTGTGAAACTATTTTGCCTGACTTCCCCTGAGAGCACTAAGGCTGAGCTGTAGCTGGTCCTGGTAAAGCTGGTGGGGGTCTGTATGAAGCAGCCCAGGGAAGGCCTAGTGCTGTGCCCAGCTGCCTAGGCCCTGCTCTTTGCCTTTGCTGCTGTTTCTGGTCCTTTTTGGCCTTCGATGCTGACGTTGGCCATCTTGATTCCCTTACAGAATCGCCGGGCACCCATTGGCTCAGAATGAGCGCTGCCTACACATGTTCCTGCAGGAGGAGACGATCGACAGGAACTACGTCCCGGGGAAGGTGCGCCAATAGGAAAGCCCTCTGGCTGCCTGCCCTCCGCCTTCCTGGCAAAATGACACTGATTTTTACACTAAGCCTCTCTCTCTCTTGATCTGCAGTGGCTGTCGTCCCCCGGCCTGACTGTCTGTCTGCCATTGTTCTCCCTGGCACTTGGCCACACTGTGGGCACTCTTCTAAGATCCTCCTCTCTAAGGAGAGGTGGGAAGCTGCGGGCAGAGGTCCTGAGCTTTTAGGGGGGAGGGGTTCAGGAATTGGACTAAAAGGCACTTGCTTGGGCTTCCTCTTGGGCAATAAGTCTAGCCTGGGGGTCCAGTGCTTCTGTGGCACTTGGCCAAACAGGTCAGCGCTGCCGTGAGTCTAAGGGAGGTTCCCCACTCCAAAGTTCAACCTGGAACTCTGAGCAGGGAGCAACCCTGCCCCTTCTACCTGCATGGAACCTTCCTTTTGCCCTGTTGTGGGATGGTACACTCCCATGGGCTCTCCCAGTTTTCTCTATTCCGCCCCCAGTTCTCTCTGCATTTTCTCGATTCCCTTCCTCCCTCTTATGTTACTGTCTGGGGCAGTCATCAGCCCAGAAGCTAAGCATCCAGGTTTGTGGATTTGCTGCCTCAGAGTCACAAGGAACTTCTGGGGAAGCAGAGGGGCTCCCATTGGCTTTCTCCCACTCTCCAGGCCCCTAGCTGCTTCCTCTGCTTGGCTGGCTTGTTGCTGTCCACCCTTAATTGACCAATGGGGGTCAGCAGCTCTTCCTGAAATCTTACTGCCAGGGTGGGCTGCCTCGGAGGAACTTCCCTATTGGGTGATGGTGCAGACCGAGAATGGTTTCATGTCTTGGGATGCTCCCAGTGGCCAGAAAGCACTCCATCTCATTCTCCTTCCTCTTGGAAATCTCACGCCACTTTTGTTCCCAAAAGGCAGGGCTACTTGAATTAATAATGTAGTCTGACTTCTGGCAAGCACTTTGAGCTGGGTAAATGGGGCTGAGGGCGAAGAATTTTCCTCCCCTCCCCCACTTTGGTCACAGGGTCGTTGAGCTTTCTGTACCTGTCTCTTCAGGGACCACCAGTGGTTTCTCTAGAAGCTGGGCCAGGGACAGCAGCTGGCTGGGAGTTGCCCTAGCTTTTAGTACAAAGCAGGTTCTTAGGGCTAGGAGCTATCCTGGGCTTTGGGCTGGGAGGTGGCCCATTTTCTGGCCAGGGCAAGCGAGTAGGAAGCATCAACAGGAGAGCCTTCACCCACCCCTTCAGAAGACCTAGGCTCCCCATCATAGTAGGATGTTGGGGGAAGGGATGAGTAGCCTGATCTGGGAGAGGGGGTGGATTGGGTACTGGCCTGGGATTTGGAGCTGGGCCCCAGGCCAGAGGTCGGCTCGAGCTGTTGAGGCTGTGCCCAGGAGCAGCTCCCAGAGAGGCTCTGTTCCCTTGCTCACCTTGCTAATGTTGTTGTTGAAATATCTGCTTCCTTTTTTGAGCTCTAGCTTCTCTTCTGTATTTTTTAAGACATTCCTTCAGCATGCACTAGTGCTGAGAGTCTGACGCCCCATCTCTGCTGTGTATATATCCTAATTTGGGGCTTTCATTGAGCAAAACTCTTCAATCTTCTGTCAGACAATGTCATATCCAACTTCTGTTCATATTAAACCACTGTGAAGCAAGCCTGTCTCCCCCTCCTGTTTTGTTTTGGGGAGCCCTATGGGAAGGTGACTCACAGCAAGTCAGAGTTTGGCTTTGTAAATGCCGTGCCCTACCAAGCCATAAACATGTTCACACGCTCTTTTCATACCTGCCACTAGTGCAGTAGTGTCTGCTGCCAAGACGAGGAGGAGGCTCAGTTTATGCTGTGGACAATTCTTGGCAGATTAGGCTCTTTTTTGGAGGGGTGGGGTGGGAGGGTGGGCAGCGAGGGGATTTGTGCTAATTTAGACAGTCCTGCTTTTAAAATGTAAGTGAGGGAATTGGTTTTTGTTGAGGGAGATAGACTCAATGCAAACAGTGGTGAGGAGGCTAACAGAACTGGGGCATTCACTTGAGACTTGCAAAAGGTGGTATTTGGGGGGAGGGTTTTGAATGAAGTGAGCTTGGCAGCTTGAAAGAGAGGCGATAGTATGGAAGGAAGGCCCGACATGTCTTTGTCAGAACAGCTGGTAAGCAAGGTGAGGCCCCATTCCAGACAGATGGTGAGGAAGTCAAGGAAGGAAGATCTCTCAGGACAGGATATTTAGTATGGGGTGGGCAGGGCTTGGAAGGAGAAGACACAAGTGCTGTTCTCTGCCTGTCAGTGTGACTTGGGGTGTTTGCATGGTGATTGGTGGGCCTGTGACTATCCTGTTAATGCTTATATATCCTTGGAAGGAATTAGGGATGGAGAGAAGACTTGGTGTGGGGCTGTCACGTGGAAGAGGGATGAGATTTATGCTTGGCGCCAGTTGGAGCTTCCCAGATGTGGAATGGGCTGTCTCAGGCTAGCATGAGGGTTAAGGTTAGGGCTAGGGGGTCTGAGTGGAGGCTGGATTGCCACTTACGGGGGCATTCTTTGTGTGAGGCCCATTCCGCCTAGACAGCCGCAAAGTTGAGTTGAGAATCATCTTCTTATGAGTGGGATTTTAGGTCCTAGAAGCCGGAGACCCAGAGAAGATGGCTGGCCTTGTCCTTCCTAGGACAGGTGATTTCACGCAAGGCCTGGAGGGAGAGGTAGTAAGGAGAAGCTGAGTCATGTGAAGATTATGCCTGATTGAATGGAGACTAGAGCTAACTGACATTGGTCATGCGATTGAAGACCCTGGCACGCTGAGCTTGCTTTTCCCAATAGTCTTCTCTCTTCCTACTTCTAGTCTTTCCAAATGGGGCCCATTGTTAACCCTTTCAGTTTGATTACTGTTATTCTGGATTGTCTCCAAGGGCATTGATTTTGGGCCAGAAGGGACCTTCAAGTCCCAGTCTCACTTTGCAGATGAAGAAACTTACTCATATCTCTGTCAGGTGGTTGAGCCCAAACATAAATCCCTCTTTAATCATTGGCATAGTGAGCTGATGAGCTTGCTATTCTATTAAAATCTTACAGTAGCCACACTCACAAGATCCATGCACCCTTCCCCCTCCCTGCCCCCATCACCAAAGCTTGTGCTTCCAATATATGATTGAAGCGGGCATTTATGTATCACTGGTAAGGTTTTCAAAGGACATTGCATGTTCTAGCTTCCATGATCTTTACAACCCGGGGAGGTCGGTGCCATTATGATGCCATTTTACGTTTGAGGAAACTGAAGCAGAGGTGTAGTGACTTGCTGCTAGTGTCTGAGGAGGATTTGAATTTACATCTTCCCGATTACCAAGACCGACACTCTCTCCATTGGCCAGCCTTGAAATACTCCTTGCATTCCTCTTTCATCTTTAATGCCTTACCTGAAGAAAGCTAATTGTGCTTCCATTTATGTTGTTCGTGTGCTACTCCCTCCTTACAAAAGAGAGACCTTAGGGGGTGTTCACATTAGAAATGAAGTCTGCTTTTCCTAAAAGGGCCTGCCCAGATTTCCTTTCTTGGGGGTTTCTACTGTTTGTTCACTAAGCACCTGTGGGCTGGGGAAGGTGGCAGTAGAGACTTCCTGGTGACCTGTAAATTGATGAGCGATCAGAAGTTAAGAGGAAGGATCTGCAATCAGAAGCCAAGTTTCTATATTCGACTGAGTTTATACGTTACATATTGTAGAATGATTTGATTCACAAAAAATGGTTCATTTTTCTAGAAAACATCGTAAAGGGAGTTAACTAGTATCCGCAAATGAAGTCAATTCTTAATGCTCCTTGCTCATGGGAAGGTGCTAATGGCTAGTGTAAAAAGAATTACTTGGTTTTGGTCAAAAACGGGAGGGAGAGGGGTTGAGAGTTGTCTAATGTTCTGACATTTTGGAACACTTCAAAGAAAATCTTATTATTGACCATCTACATTGTGGAGAGCTCCGAGAGGTCTTGAGGGTGCAGAGGCACCAAAAAGCAAAAGGTAACCAAGAGCTGACTATAGCTGGCTGATTTGGTTTGTCCCCTCAGAATGGATGCTCCTTTACTGGTTTCACTTAAACTTCATCTTCCACATCTCCCAAATGGTCAGGGTTGCTTTGAAAGCTAATTAGTTTTGGGTGTGGCTCTGGCCTCCTTAATCAACTGGGCAAGGCCTGGCTGCTGGTGCATCTCTCCCACTGGACTCTCACTCTGGTACTACCTAAGAAACATTCGAAGCTCCCTGCTTGCATCCATTCATTTCAACCTCCCCCAGCATCAATCAAGGGCCGTCTGTAACTAGGAAATGACCTGGGAGCCAGCCTGGTATCCATCTGACCCAGGGGTAAAGCTGGAAAGAAACCTCCATGACCAAAGCCTTTCCTGAGGCTGTTATGCTGAGCCCTTAGAGCAGAACTAGTGGGCGGATAGCCATGCTTGACTCTAAAGATCGGGGCAATGTGGGGTCTGCTTTCTGGGCCACACTTCAACCTGCTACTGGAGTATCTTTGATTCATCCTCCAGGACAGGAGAAGGAATGTAGTGGCAGTGACCAGAACTTGGTGCTGGAGGGAGAAACTGAGAGAAAGAACATTGGAGGCTGGGAAGGGAATGAAAGAGGACATGGGGAATTTGTGAAAGTGTTGAGTTGGGACCTGGGCCACTTAGGTTTTTGGTCTCTGTGTCTCAGTTTTCCCTTTCCTCTCTGAGACTCGAGTGGTGAAATGGAGCAAGAGGAGTTGGGGGGGCGGGGTCCAGAATCTAAGAAGGGTAGGCATACCTCTTGCCACACCTTTCTCTCCACCTAGAGACACTGATGCCTGATTAGCTGCCTTCCCTGTCAATCGCCAATTTGGGGTAGAACCACGCCCTGGAAGGCAGAAGGAGTGGGGTGGCCTGGAGGGAAACCCAAGAGGTCAGACTGGGGCTCATCGCTCCTCTCTTAGGTTGTCCCTTGTACTCTATCTGGACCCTGGTCATGAGCCTCCTGATAGAAAAATAGGCCTGAAAGGGCCATCTTCGTCATCTGTGTTCAGGTAAGTGGGGGTGTGAGCCAGGGTGGCTGCAGGGGGAGTGGGCTGTCCTGGAGCCTCCAGAGGTTGCCATTGTGTGTGTGTGTGAATGTATGTGAATGTACACCCCAGGTCACGTGGGCCAGAAGGCCTTGGCTTGGCCTAGCCTCTGGTGGGGTCTGACCCAGTGCAAGTGGCCCAAGCACCCATCGGGCCCTGGCTGGGTTTGAGCCAGACACACTGAACTGATCCTATCAGGAGCAGCTATGAAGGGAGACCCGTGCCCCATGCCCCGTGCCCCTGGTCATTTGTATTAAATAACCTATCTCAAATATATAAAGAACTTTGTCAAATTTATAAGAATATGAGTCATTCCCCAATTGATAAATAGTCAAAGGATATGAACAGGTGGTTTTTTGATAAATCAAAACTATATATAGTCATATTAAAAATGCTCTAAATGACTATTGATTACAGAAATGCGAATAACCAACTATGAGCTAGTATCTCACACCTGAATTTAGAATCAGAGACTCATCCTCATGAGTTCAAATCTGGCCTCAGATATTTACTAGCTATGTGACCCTTGTTTCCCTCAGTTTCCTTATCTGTAAAATGAGCTGGAGAAGGAAATGATAAACCATTCCACCATTTTTGGTTTTTTGTTTTTAATCTTTTATTTTTTTTACTAAGTAGTATTTAATTTTTCCAATTACACGTAAAGATAATTTTCAGCATTCATTTTTATAAGACTTTTGAGTTCCAAATTTTTCTCCCTCCCTCCCACCCCCTTTCCCAAGATGGCAAGCATTCTAATATAGGCTATACATGTGCAATCATGTTAAACATATTTCCACATTAGTCATTGGGAAAGAAGAAATAGAACAAAAGCCAAAAAAGAGCAAACAGTCTGCTTCGATCTGCATTCAGACTCCATAGTTCTTTCTCTGGATGTGGACAGCACTTTCCTCACCAGTCTTTTGGAGTTGTCTTGGATCATTGCATTTCTGAGAAGAGCTAAGTCAATCATCACTGACGGATCTTTGCCAAGAAAACCCCAGATGGGATCACAAAGAGTTGGACAATTGAAAACCGACCGAATAACAGCAGTTATTCAATTATTTCTATGTTGTGCTCCCTGCCCCCCTCCCTTCATTAGAATGTGCCCTCTTTGAGAACAGGGACAATTTTTACCTTTCTCTGTGGCGCCCCGCCCCTCCTCCCAAGCACTTAGCATGGCGCCTCACCCATAGTAAGCACTTAATAGTCAAACTAGGCCATCAGTTCCTTTCCTTTACAACACCCACCTTTCCGTCATTTGTAGCTTATCTAGGAAGTGGCTTATGTGCCAAGAGTGGAAGGAAGAAAGGCTGATTAGAAGACTTTCCTTAGGGAAAAGAGGGAGGAAGAAGAGCTCAGGGTCACCAGGAATGAAATGGCTGGAGATAAGCTGAGAAGTGACAGATAGGGAGGGCAAAGTACAATACAAGGGATTTCTACTTTCAAAAATGTTTTCTTTTTTATTGTGAACTTAATTCTTATCAACACACACAAACATTGCAATATATGACAGACAAAAAGAGGATTCTATGTGAAAAATTGTTGTTCCTAAGTCTATATTAAATTTAACAAGGTAAGAACAGTGTTGCTCTGTGACTGCTCCGGAACGTCTTTGCTTTTGTGTGTTTTTTTCATATTTTACTGATGCTTTGCCCCTTCTTTTCTCTTCTCTCTCCTGCTCCACTAATTTACCCCCCCCCCCCAAATAGGTGACCTGCTTTAGAACAAGTAAGCGCACTTAAACAAATCAACATGGCTGAAAATGCAGGTCCTCTCATCTCTAGTCTAGTCCATCGCTTCTCTACCAGGAGGTATGGGTAGCCTGAGACCTCAGTCTTTTGAAGGCCTGATTGGCATTCACTGATCAGGGTTATGAACTTTTTTAGAATTATTACCCTTTACTTTATTGTGGTCATTGTGTAACTGCTTCTCCTCGTCCTGCTCACTTCAATCTTCATCACTTCATACACCTCTTCCAAGGCTTCTCTGAATCAGTCGTGTCGTTGTCATTTCTCAGTCCCCAATAATATTCCATTACATTTACATACCACAGTTTGTTCTACCATGTCCCAATTGATGGGTACACCTACTTGGTGTCCAGGTCTTTTCAACACCAAAAAGTGCTGCTCTTTTTGCATGTGAGTCCTTTCCCTCTGCCTTTGATCTTTTTGGGGTCTAGGTCTAGCAGTGGTATCACTGGGTCTGAGGATTTGTGACTCTTTCCAGAATGACCGGAGATATTCAAAACGCCCACAGGGCATTGGTGTGTACAACATCTATTTCTTGGTTCCATGGGTTGCCAGGATCACAGAATTCTATCACCATGTGACCATCCTCTCCATACTTAGCTAGCTTGCCAATAAATGCTTGGGCCCAGCAGAATTCTTATGATTTGTTGGCATAACCTCTAAGGACCCAGGGTTATCTCTCTGTCATGATGAGGCATTAAAAAAGGAATTTTGTTGCTATTGTGTTACATATTTAGTATACAGTGAAAAAACCACATAGAACAGAAATTCACAGTTTGTATATGATCCTCTTTTCTCTTTTTTGCGTGTCGAAATTTTCATGTTTGTTGACAGTTAAGTTCTTTTTTTTAAAAAGGAAATTAAAAAAAAACCCAGTGGGGTGTTAGTGTGCCTGTCCTCCCACTCCCCCTTCAACACTTGCCATTTTCATCTTTTGCCATCTTTACCCGAATGTTTTCAGCTGCATTTCTCTTACTATGAGGGATTTGGGGCACCCTTTCATGTACTTGTTAAGAAGTTATATTTCTTCATTTGGAGCTGCCTTTGCACTTCCTCTGTCCGCCTACGAATCCTGGATCCTGGGGAGAATGCTTCTGGCTCGTAGATGCTTGGAGCAGTTATCTGGCTAGCTTGGACATCAGACCTCGTTCAGAGATATTTGCTGCAACTTGTTTTTTTCCCCAGTTAACGGCTTCTCTTCTAATTCTGACTGCCTTGATTTTGCTGCTATCGAAACTTTACTTGAAATTGTCAGTTTTCTCTTCGATGTCTGTTTCTGTCTCTTGTTTAGCTGAGAATTCTCCCCTTTGCCATGGTTACAAAAGATGCCTCTGTTTCTCCTCCTCTAATTTGTTTATGATATGCCCTTATTGTGATATATGAGGTAAGATGTCGATTTAAAGAGTTCTTAACCTAGGGCTGATGGACTCGTTTTAAAAAATATTCCACTAGCATTTATTAAATGCTTTCCTTTGTGCCAGGCACTGTGCCAAGTGCTGGGGATACAAGAGGCAAAAGCTAGTGCCTGCCCTTGGGAGAAGACCTGCAAGGTACAAAAGAGCTATAGCACGGCATAAATCGGGGATCATCACCAGAGGTACCAGCATCAAGGGCAATCCAGAAAGGCTTCCCATAGGAGGGGGGATTTTAGAAAGAAGGAAGTCAGGAGGGAGGGGAGGGAGAAGGGAGAAGGGAGAGCCTGGAGGAGTGGGAAGAAAGAGACTCAATGAAAATACCTGGATTAGGGATGTGGAATCATTGGAACAGCAAGGAGACCTATGTCAGTGGATCACAGGATGCCGGTAAAGGTACAAAGGGGCCAGATTATAAAGGGTTGGGTTTTTTTTTTTTAATGTGCCATAGGATTTTCTGTTTGATCCTGGAGGTGATAGGGAGCTACTGGAGTTGCTTGAATGGGGGAGGAGACAGTATGACATGGTCAAACCTGAGGAAAATCGATTTTGAGGCAGCTCAGTGGCACAGTGGACCTGGACTCAGGAAGACCCGAGTCCAAAACCTGCCCTAGATACATCCTAGCTGTGTGACCCTGGGCCAGTCATGGCACCTCTGTCTGCCTCAGTTTCTTCACTTGTGAAGTGGGGATCATAATAGCACCTCCCTCCCAGTATGGTTGTAAAGATCAAATGAGACATTTATAAAGCACTCAAAGTGCTAGCTATTATTATCAACTCCCAGCAGCTGAGTAGAGGGTAGACTGGAGTGGGGAGAGACTTGAGGCAGGCAGGACCCTCCCCCCCCCGCCTGCCAGCGACTATTGCAATAGCCCAGGTGTAAGGCAACGAGGCCCTGCAGCAGGGGGGTGACAGTTTCAGAGGGGAGATGCTACAAAGACAGAATTCAGCAGGCCCTGGCAACAGACTCGGTATGGGGAGTGAGAGTCAGTGAGGAATCAAGGATCACACCTAGGTTTTAAGCAGGAGGGACTGGGAGGATGGTGGTACCTTCAACAGTAATAGGGAAGGTAGAGAAGGTCAGGAGAGAGCTTAGGGTTGGACAAAGAAATCTGAGAATTACCTGGATAAAGATGTAGGTGAATCTATGGGAACTGGGGAGATCCTCAAGTACGGTAGTATAGAGGGAGAAATGATGAGGGCCAGCACAGATCATTGAGGGGGATACCCATGGTTAACAAGATGAAGCTCCAATAAAGGAGACTGAGAAGGTAGGTGGAGAACCAGGAGAGAGGAGTGGCCTGAAAGTATCCAGTGGGAGAGAAGGATCCTTAGTGTCAGAGGCCGAAGAGAGGACAACAATTTAAAAACATGATCCTGAGAAAGGGTCTGTGGGTTTTGCCAGATTCCCAAAGGGTTCCATGACAAAACAAGCAAACAAGCAAACAAACAAAAAACTAAACTAATAGTGATGAACTCTATCCCTAATTTATGCCAGTTTTCTCAGCAGTTTTTGTTCAGTAGGAAGTCCTTAACTCAGCCATCATCCTCAGGTTTCTTGAACACTATACTATGGAATTGGACTACTTTGGGTGCTTCTTAACATTATCTCTTCCATCGATCAGCTTTTCTCCTTTTTAACTATCACCAAATTGTTTTGCTGATTACTGCTTTAGAATCTGGCTTGAGATCTGGTGTTGCTTGGCTCCCTTTCTTCCTCCTTTTCCCCCCATATTTCCCTTGAGGTTCTTAATTTTTCCTTCCTCCAGAAGAATTGTTATCATTTTGTATAATTCTGTAAAGCAATCCCTTGGTAGTTTAGCATTAAATATGTAAGTTAATTTAGTTAAATTGTCATTTTTCTTTTATTGGTATGTCTCAACCATGAACAATGCATTTCTCTCCAATTATTTAAGTCTTCATTTATTTCTGTAAAGAGTGTTTTGTAGTTATATTTGTATAGATCCTGAGTGTGCTTTGGTTGGTCGATTCCTAAATATCTTTATACCTTTTGCAAATTATTCTGAATGGAATTTTTTCCCTATTGCTTCCTACCAAGTTTTGTTAGCATAATTCAGAAAAATTGATAATCCTATTTCTCTTTCTCAGAGAGATTTAAATTTAAAGCCCAGGTCCATGAAATCTTCCTTGATTCCTCCCTTCTCTCCTTCCCACCAGGTTGGAATAAATCATTTCCCAGTAACCTGAGTTTAAATGACCTCTCAGGCACAATCCTCAGGACATGCTTGTTTTCCAAGTAATCTCACCCTTCTCTGAACTCCAGTTAGCACTTTCTTCCTACTCCCTCCCTGACATTTATCACCATCCATTCATCCATCAGATATTTGTGGAGTATTTGCTATGGGCCAAATACCAGGGCTACAAAGATGAACACCACAAAGCCCCTCTCCTGGAGGAGCTTTTGGTCTGAGAGCAAGGGGAAGACACAGGGTTTAAGGTTTTAGGGATCCTAGAAGTCAAGTCCCATGTCATTACTTGGCTCTTGGTCCAATACTGAGGAACAAAAAAAGCCGTGAGAAGGGCCTTGCCCTCAGGGAGCTCACCGTTGAATGCCAACAACTAGCTGCAAACCAGATAGAGAAAGGATACACTGACCTGGGCTCTGAGGGGAAGCACTAAGATTCAGGGATGTGGGGAAAAGCTTCTTGCAGATGGTGGGATTTGAAGGAGGCCAGGCAAGCCAGGAGATTGCAGTGAGGAGGAAGAAGGAAGGAAGGTATGTATGGAAATAGCTTGGGGGTCCCTACCAGCACAAATTTATTGCCATCTTGGCACTCAAGGTAGATTGTGTGGCCCTCACCCGGCCTTGGTTGAAGAGAGACAGATTTAGTGTCTAGAGTTTCCACCATTAGCAATATCCTCTCCCTCCTGGGCCCAGTCACTCTGGATGAGAAGCAAGGCCCTCTCTCCCTCTTCTGCTCTCCATTCTTCCTTAAGGAAAAAGTCTTCCACTGCAGAATATCTTATCTTGGGTGTAGGTCCCAGAGTGTGTAGTAAGGAGCTCTATCTAAATGCAAGATCTGCATGTCTCCCTAATGCTTCTGGAGGCTTGACTGGAGAAACCAGAAGGCTTTTCCCTAAATCAGTCAAAGGCTTTGGGGAAGCAGTTAAGTCTCTCCTAAGCCTTGCCCCTAACTCATCCAAAGTTGACCCTGAACCCCAGGAGGGCCCCCTGGAGTTGGAGGAGTGGAGAGGAGAGAAGCTGGCTTCCTGGGTTGGTCTAATCCGACATAAAAGGGGGAGGGCATTTCAGTAACCCTTTGGCAGGTACAGAGGAATAACAGGACTGAGGCTGGGAAGGGACTTCATGTATTGGGGAGACCCTAAAGGCTTTCGGGCATGAGGAGAGACAAGGCCAATTCCAATTCAACCAGCACTCATTAAATCCCTGCTTTCCATGTGGCTAAGCACTGGGATGGCTAAACAATTGAGATCCTGCCTCCCTGGCCTTTGCCCAGACTGTCTCTGCCACTTGGAATGCCCTCCTTCCTTGCCTCTGCCTCTTAAAATTCCAGGTTCCCTCTGGGCCCAGCCAGAGCGCCTGTTCCTTCCATGAAGCCTTTGCATCCCTCATGCTGCTCCTCCTTGGCTCTCCTTCACCCTAGAATGACTTTGTCCTTACTTTACGTGGATTTTCTTCTTACTTCTCTGTGGTCATATTGTAGAAAACAGGCTGGAGTCTGGACTCTTGGGCTTTTATCTTTGGATCTCAGGAATGTGTACATATATGTACACAGGTACACATGTACCTGTGCCTGGTATATAGGGAGTTCTAGGGACTGGGCCCAGGATCTCACTAATCTGGGCAAATCCTACAGGAAAAACTCCCTTTACCCTTGCAGATTGGTAACTTCTCTGCAACTAAGTCTTAGAACAGAGAGAAACTTGCCCAGAGGCCTAAAGCCAATGTGTACTGGAGGCAGGCTGAACACACAGTAGGAGCTGAATAAGTATTCATTATTGAATTGCTCAGAATGGTCCCTGACCTCATGTGGGTTAAGGTCTAATAGGGAAATAAGATATAGCCATACCGATAATGAAGGGAGAGAGCAAATCTACTTTAAATCAAAACCGTGTGACCTTGAGGAAGCCACTTAACTTTATTGTGCCTCAGTTTCCTCATCTGCAAAATGGAAACGATAATATTTGCACTAGCTACCTCCCTGGGCTATTGTTGGAAAAGAGAGTGCTCTGTGATGGGCAAGTCAGGGAAGGCTTCCTGGAGGAGGCGGTCCTTTGGCTATAGGGCAGCTAGGTGGCCCAGTGGATAGAGTGCGGACCCCGAGTCAGAAAGACTCATCTTCCTGATTTCAAATCCAATTTCTGACACTTCCTAGCTGTGTGACCCTGGGCAAGTCATTTTATCCTCTTCTCCTTGGCCTTAACGAACGCGCCTTGGGTTGGATGGAGCCAAATGAAGGGAGCCAGGCTTTTCACTGCATACTGCACTTCTGTACATGTCAAACTCCTGCAACGAGGTTGTAAACTCTATGAAGTTGTCACCTTTCTTTCTGAGCCTCAGTTTCCTCCTCTGTAAAATAGCAGCCAGCCTCTTTGAGTTGGAATGCTATCACCCAACCTGGTAGGGTTGTCAGGAGGCCATGAGATCATGAATCTTACTGTAGGTCATGCATTAGGGATACAAAGAATGACAAAAGCCAGTCCCTGGCCTTGAGGAGCTCCCAGTGCATGGAGGAGACAGATTGCAAACAAGTAGATGCAAACAAACCCTAGAAGGGTAAATTGGAGAGAATCAACAAATCCTCCAGATTAGCGGAACTAAAGGCGCATAGAATTACAGTGCATGCATTTAGGGGGATGGGAAAGGCTTCTTGCTGCAGGAGAGATTTTATCGGAGATTGAAGGAAGCCAGGGAAGCTGGGAAAGCCAGGAAGTGAGGAGGAGGGAGAGCATTCCAAGCATGGGAGACAGCCAGTGTGAATGCCAGAGCCAAGAGATGGAGGGTCTTGTTGGAGGAACAAGGAAGCCAAGGGCATGGGATCAGAGAACATAGGGGAGGGAGTACAGTGTAAGAAGACCGGACCAGTAGGAAGGTGCCAGCTGATGAGGTGCATTTTGGTTTTGACCCTGGAGGTTTATTGAGAAGTGGAGTGAGCATAGTGGTCAGGCCTGTGCTTTAGGAAGATCAGTTTGAGAGTTGGGTGAAGGAAGCCTGTAGTAGGGAGAGACCTGAGGCAGGCGGTAGTCCAGGCATAAGGTGATGAGGGCCACCAGGGAGGTGGCAGTGTCAAAGGAGAGAAGGGGGCTAATAGAGATGCTGTGAAGGTAGAAACAACAGCTAGAGGGGGACTCCTGGGGACTGAGAGATAATAATAATAGCTAACATTTCTATAGTGCCTACTATGTGCCTGGCACTGTGCTAAGCACGTTACACAATGACCCTGGGACTTGGGTGCTATTATTATTGTCATTCCTCCAAAAGACCATCTACTGGCAGGGCCTCCATGTCTTCTTCTCACTGTCTTCTTAACCCCTTACAGTCTGGCTCCACTAAAACTGCTCTCTCCAAAGTTACCAATGGTCTCTTAGTTGCCAAATCCAATGGCCTTTTCTCAGTTGTCATCCTTCTTGACCTCTCAGCAGCCTTTGACCCTGTTGATCCCTCTCCTCCTCTTGGATACACTCTCCTCTCTAGGTTTTCAGGACACCCCTTCTCTCCTGGTTCTTCTCCTATCTCTCTGACTGTTCCTTCTCTGTCTCCTTTGCTGGGTTTTCCTCCAGATCACACCTTCCAACCACAGCTGTCCCTCAGGGCTCTGTCCCTCTAAATTACTTCACTTGGTGATCTCCTCAGCTCCCATGGATTTAATGACTCTTTCTATGATGATGATTCTCAGATCTACCCATCCTGCCCCAAACTCTCTGCTGACCTCCAGACTCCCATCTCCAAATGGCCTTCAGACATCTTGAACTGGATGTCCAGTAGGCACCTGAAAGTCCACATGTCCAAAATGGAACTCATTATCTTTCCCCCTAAACCCCTCCCTCCTACCTTCCCTGTTTATCGATGGCCCCACTGCCCTCCTTGTCCTTTAGGCTCCCAACCTAGGAGTCATCCTGGATTCCTTTCTATCTCTCATTCCTCCCGCCTCCATGCCATCCAATATGGTGCCAAGGCCTGTCAATTTTTACCTTAGAAACATCTCTCAAATATGCCTCCTTTTTCTCTGATGCTGTCCCTACTTTGGTACTGGTCCTTATGTCCTCACTCCTGGACTATTGCAACAGCCTGCTGGGGAGTCTGCCTGCTTCTATCCTCCCTCCAATATATCCTCCATTCAGCCACCGGTGATCTTCATGTCTGCCTCCCCTCCCAACTCAATAAACTCCCTACTGCCTCCAAGATCAAATACAAAATCCTTTTCCTGTTGGCATTCAAAGCCCTTCATAGCCTGCTGTCTTCTCCCTTTCCAGTCTTCTTACCCTTCACTCCCCAGCATGGACTCTTTAATCCAGTGACCCCGGCCTCCTGGCTGTTCCATGAACAAGACGCTCCATCTCTAGGCTCTAGGTGGTTTCTCCATTTGTAAGCTCCTTGAGGCCAGGGACTGTCTTTTGTCTCTTGTTGCTGTTGTTCGGTGGGGTTTTCTTGGCAGAGATACCGCAGTGGTTTGCCATTTCCTTCTCCAGCTCATTTTACAGGATGAGGAACTAAGGCAAACAGGGGTAAGTGACTTGGCCAGGATCACACAGCTACTGAGTATCTGAGGGTGGATTTGAACTCATGAGGATGAGACTTCCTGATTTCAAATCCAGTGCTCTATGCACTGCAGCGCCACCTAGCTGTCTCTAGGCAGTGAAGGAATCAATTAAAGACTATCTTCTCAAGGAGTTTAGCCACAAAGGGAGGAGAGATATAGATGGAGAAGACATGGGCATGTTTGTTAGCAATAGGGAAGAAGACAGTAGAGGGGGGGGCGGGAATTGAAGTTAAATGAGGGAGTAGAGATGACAGAGGGCGGTGACTGACTGGATAGAATAGGATTGCTTGTGAATGGAGAGGGGTTTGCCTTGGCCAGAAGAGCCAGCCCTTCATGGAAGACAGAAGTGAAGAAGGAGAAAGTGGGGGAACCAGGTTCAAACGTTACTGGGAAAGACTGAACCAAAGAAACACAAATCCAATCCAACAGAGATAATGTTAATATGTGGTTTTTAAAGTTTAACACTGCTGTTTGCAGAGCTTTCCTCTAGAGATGGCAGTGCAGATGAAGATTTTGCCTTATTCTTCTTCACATCTGCCATAGGGCCTATTGCAATGCTTTTTATATACCAGTTACTCAGTAACTGGTTTTGAATTCACAGTGGGGATAATACAAGTTTCCTCTGGGACCCTTCTGTGTCTGACTTTGGCTCTGCCCTCACTCTGAGCCAGGATCAAGAGGGAGGCACTGTGCCCATTACTTTCGCCCTCACATTCCTCCCACAGAAAGGTCCTGATCATCTCTGGCAC
The DNA here is from genome assembly GCA_028646595.1 of Phalanger gymnotis. Lineage (NCBI taxonomy): Eukaryota > Metazoa > Chordata > Mammalia > Diprotodontia > Phalangeridae > Phalanger > Phalanger gymnotis. Next base: position 1,387,536 of record CM053628.1, on the reverse strand, counting down.
TTTTGAGATCTGCCATCGGGGAGGCAGCTTGGTGTGGTGGAGAGAGCTGTGGTTCTGAAGTCCGATGCCATGAATTCAAATCCTACAGCTGACACTTACCACATGTGTGACCTTGGCCAAGTCACCTCCCTCTCTGGGCCTCAGTTTCCTCATCTGTAAGATGAAGGAGTTGCGCTACATGACCTCTGCAGATCCTTCTATCTCTAGACCTATAATCTGAGGAGTAGAAATTTAATGGTCCCAAGACCATTAATGTGCAGCTGTCAGATGAGGGGAACAGAGCTGGGGGCCAGAACAGCTAGAATAGCCCTTACTAGGAGCCAAGGTGTCCAGGACAAATAGGACATTCTGTTATCTCCCCCCACCCCCACCTCCTCCAGTCATCCTCCTCTAAATTCTCTCTTAATTTTTAAGGGCTTTGTAGTTGAAGGGGGTGAGAATTATCCTAGGGTAGTGTGTGGGAGGGAACCCCCCAAGCTGGTTATAGAGAGTGGTTTGATGGCTGTGAGAAGCTCTTGCCAACCCCTTTAGGGGTGGATAGGCTGTTAATGCTTAAGAGTTTCTCCCAGTGCCCCAGGGAATAGTGAATGTCTATCCTCCCAGTGGGGGATCCAACCTGGAGCTACCCCTCTGCCTAGCTACCTCCCAGGCTCTGGACTGGCCTTTCTCTTCTTTCTTGAAGCGTAAAATAAAATCTGGAGGATTGCAAAAGAATTCAGTTCTATTGAAATACAAAAATTATCAAAGTTATCTATTTTTTTTTAAGTTCGTGGACCTCAGGTTAAGAAGCCTTGCCAGTCTACTCTCTCTCTCTGTCTGTTTCTCTGACTATCTCTGTCTCTCTGTCTCTGTTTCTTTCTGTCTCTGTGTGTGTGTGTGTGGACTCAGCTCCCAGAGGTTCAGTGATCTTCTCTTTCTACACAGATGATTTCTAAATCTAGGTTCATTCAGCTCTAGGCTTTCTCCTAAAGCCAGTACCTAATCCCCATCTCCCTGCTGGGTGGCTCTTTCTGGGCTCAGCAGGTCCAACATGGCAAGCTTTAGGTTTCCTCCTAAACTTGTCCCTTTCTCCAAATGTCTCACTTCTAAACTTCCCTTTGTCATGGACATCTTCCTTCTAGTCACTCAGGGTCAAAGCTGGGAGCCACACCAAGGGAAAATGCTCTAGAGCGTGTTTGGTGAGGGGCTCTTCTCCAGTCTCTCTTGGGCCTTGTTAAGGAGGTGTTAATAAGCCCTCTCATCAAGTTTTTTGTGATCTGGTGTAAACTTGCTCGGCCCCTTAATACCATATCAACCATACTTAGATTGATTGACCCCTCGGCCTTTCAAATGGAGTTCAAAGACAGAGAGAATAGAATTAGAGACCAGCAGGAGAAGGAAGCACCCAGACTCCATAGAAAGTGGTGGGGAACACTGTGGAATTCCTGAGCCAAGCTGGGGCTTCGAGTCTGACCTTGGCATTCCCTCTCAGCCCCCACCCCAAATCCCCACCAAAATAGCTTCCTGTACAAATGCTTCAGCTTAGCATTGTCAGATCTGATATTCTTGGGCTCAAAGATCACTGCAGGTGGCAACTGTAGCCATGAATCAAAAGATGCTTGCTCCTTGGAAGGAAAGCTCTGGCCAATCTGGACAGCAGACTTAAAGGCGGAGACCTCGCCTTGCCGACAAAGGTTTGTATGGTCAAAGCTATGGCTTTCCCAGTAGCAACGTATGGAGGTGAGAGCCGGACTTTAAGGAAAGATGAGCCGCAGAATCGACGCTTTGGAACTGTGGTGCTGGGGCAGACTTTGGAGAGTCCCTCGGACAGCGAGGAGATCGAGTCAGTCAATACTTAGAGAATTCAATTCAGACTATTTGCTAGAAGGTCAAATACTGAAGCTGAAGTTTAAATACTTTGGCCATGTAATGAGAAGATGGGACTCATTGGGAGAGACCCTGATGTTGGGCAAGATTGAAGGCAAAAGAAGGAGATGGCAGAGGATGAGATGGATAGAGTGTCATGGAAGCAATGAACATGAGCGTGGACAGACTTGGGAAGCCAGTGGAGGACAGAAAGGTCTGGCGTGCTGTGATCCACGGGGGCACCAAGAGTTGGACACAAATGAACAACAGTGACAACATCTGCCTTCTCACACTAAGCATTGTAGCCAAATTTCAGAAGCATTTATTAAGCACCTACTAAGGGTCTGGCATTGTGCTAGGGGGTGGAGAATACAAATACAGAAGGAGTCGGTTCTTACCCTCAAGGAGCTTACACTTTAGTAGAGTGTGCCAATGGGGAAGGTGAGATATTAGGTGCTTACAGCTAAGTTAATACTGGATATATGCAAAATGAACACTAAGGCTGTGGTGGTGGGGGTGGGGTAGAGCGGCAATCCGGAAAGACCGAGGAAGGAGGTGACTTTTGCCCTCAGAAACACATTTAGTATTGCCTGCAGTTCCCTTCCTGACTCAGATTCCAAGCTGTGGGAAAAGGCCATGTCAGTCAAGATCAGCTACAAGTATCAAGCCTGGCCTCCATGTGGAATGCTGGGCTCCCAACTTATAATGTCTGTGGCACCCATGGCCTGCCTGTTCCAGGGGCTTGTTCTGGCTGCAGCCTTGCCAGTTTCCTGGATGCAGATTTAAAGCCAAGACCTTTGGGTTCCTTAATCCAAGAAGAGCACAGACAGAGTTCGAGATAGGAGTGGCATCTCTGGGCCTAGAGCTGGGGCAACTTGATGCCAGTGGAGGGCAGTGGTGCCTTACTATAGACACTACTGGTCTGTCCTGTTACTGTCCAGTGTGACCTTATCTGTGTTCTGTTCTAGGTGAGCAGTGTTCCCATCAGAACAGAAAGCTACAACCACCCAAGGAGGTAGCCATGCTTCCTGATTATTTCCTCCTTAAGTGCAGACCCTCTTGATTTTCACAGGTCTACCTTAGAGGGAGAAGCCAGGCAGGGGTAGGACTGAACATGTTCCAGGTTTTGGTCAAGCACTGAGGGTGGTGTTACAGTGCCCAGAGCACTGGGCCTGGAGTCAGGAAGGCCTGAGCTTAAAGCTAGTCTCAGATATGGACTGGTTATGTGGCCCTGGGCAAGTCACTGAACCTCCACCTGCCTCAGTTTCCTCAACTGTAAAACAGTGGGGAGGCTGCTGGCTGTAGCCACTTACAGGAGAGCTGAGTTCTTGGTTCTGGTTCCAGGCCAAAGGGGAGAACTGAAGATTACAGCCACTGGTGGGTCCTCAGAGAGTAAGAGCATTTTCAGCCTAGTGTGGCTGGGGCCCTAGCTGTGACTTGGAGGGGGAAAGGAGTGCTGAGGTTGGGCCCTGGACAAAACTCAGAAAATAACAGTAAAAAGGACCTAAGGCCACAGGCACCATTTGCCACACCACAGAACTAGAGGTGATTATAATAACAAGCTGCTTTAAAAAAAGAAAAGTGAGTAAGCAAAGGAGACAGAACCCAACCTTAGATAGCTATTATGGGGATAGGGAAGACCAGGGTTGGTTTTCAGAGGAGGATACTAAAACAAAAAAAAACCCTCTCCTATCCCCAAAGAGTAACATCAAATGGTCACATGTCAAAAGAGTTCTTGGAAGAACTTAAAAAGGACTTTAAAAATTAAATAAGAGAGATTGAGAAAAAACTAGAGAAAAAAAAGAGCAATTCAAAAAAGTTATGAAAAGAAAGTCAACCAACTGGAAAAAGAGATCCAGAATCTCGAGGAAGAAAACAACTCCTTGAAAACTAGAACTGGACAAGGGGAAGCAAATAATGTTATAAGATACCAAGAAGTAATAAAACAAAATAAAAAGAATGAAAAAATAGAAGGGAATGTGAAACATCTTGTAAGAAAATAACTGATCTGGAGAAGAGATCAAGAAGAGAAAACATAATTATCAGACTACCTGAAGGCTGAGATCAGAAAAAGAATCTTGATACAATATTACAAGAAATAATCAGAGAAAATTGCCCTGAAGTTTTAGAACAAGAGGGGAAAGTAGAAATAGAAAAAATCCACTGATCGCCACCTGAAAGAGGATGAAAATCTACAGGAATATCATAGCCAGATTTCAAGACTCCCAGGTTAAGGAGAAAATATTACAAGCAACAAGAAAAAAAAATTCAAATACTGTGGAGCCACAATTAGAATTACACAAGACCTAGCAGCTGCTACATTAAAAGACCTCAATTCTTGGAATACCATGTAGGGAAGAGAAAAAGAATTGAGGTTGTGGCCAAAAATAACTTACCTAGCAAAGTTAAGTACAATCCTGAATGGAAAAAAAAAGGATAATAAATGAATTGACAGACTTTCAGGTTTTTGCCACAAAAAGACAGAACTTAATAGAAAATTTGACAGATAAAATCCTAGAAAAGGGAGGGACCCTTAGAGGAGTGGTGCAACAAGGAAAAAGAGGGTTAGGGGAGATGATAAGAGAGAAATTCTTTAAAAGGGTGTGGAATAGGGAGGTAGTGGTTAGAAGTAAACTGGAGGAGGGATAGGGTAAAAAGAGAGGCTGAGAAGGACAACAGTGAGGCAAAATAGGATGGAGAGAAATACACGAATAGTATTATAACTTTGAATGTGAATGGGATGAATTCACCCATAAAATGGAAACATCAGAATGGATTAAAAATCAGAATCTGACAATATGCTGCTTACTAGAAACACATTTAAAAATGAGAGATACACACACACAGAGTTAAAGTAAAGTCTGGAATGGACTGTATTATACCTCAGCTGATGCAAAAAAAGTAGGGATAGCAATCATATCAGACAAAGTCAAAGCTAAAATAGATTTAATCAAAAGAGATAAACACAGAAAATACATTATGAAAAAGGTACCATGGATAATAAAGCAATATCAATACTAAACTTATATGCACCAAATACCACAGCATCTAAATTTTTAAAAGAAAAGTTAAATGAATTATAGGTGGAAATAGATGGTAGTACTCTAATAGTGGGGGAACTTTAATTTTCCTATCTCAGAACTAGAAAAATCTAACCAAAAAATAAATAAGAAAGAAGTTAAGGAAGTGAATAGAATTTTAGATAAGTTAGATATGACGACTATCTGGAGAGAATTGAATGGAAATAGAAGGAATACACCTTTTTCTCAGCAGTACATGGTACCTTTACAAAGACTGACCATATATTAGGGCACAAAAAATTTATAGCTAAAAGCAGAAATGTTAAACACTTCCTTTAAAGATCACAATGCAATAAAATATATTTAATAAGAGACCATGGGAACATAGAGAAAAACTAATTGGAGACTAAGCAATCTAATCTTAAAGAACAAATAATAGAAACAATCAGTAATTTCATTAAAGAAAGTGATGATAATGAAACAACATATCAAAACCTATGGGATATAGCAAAAGCAATAATCAGAGGAAAATTTATATCTCTAAGTGCTTATATCAATAAAAAAGAGAAAGAGCAGACCAATGAACTAGGTATGCAATTAAAAAACTAGGAAAAAAAAACAAATTAAAAATTTGTTCCAATTAAACACTAAATTGGAAATCCTAAAAATTAAAAGTGAAATTAATAAAATTGAGTGCAAGAAAACTATTGAATTGATAAATAAAACTAGGAGTTGGTATTATGAAAAATCAATAAAATAGATAAACCATTGGCTAATATGACTTTTAAAAAAGAGAGAAGAAAACCAAATTACTAGCATCAGAAATGAAGAGGGTGAATATGCCACTAAAGAAGATGAAATCAAAGCAATTGTAAGGAGTTATTTTGCCCAATTATATGCCAACAAATTTAACAACTTAAGTGGAATGAGAGAATATTTACAATAAACTGCCTAGACTAGCAGAAGAGGAAATTGAATTATCTAAAATATTCCTAGTTTAGAAAAAGAAATTAAAAGGCCATAAATGAGCTTCCTAGGAAAAAAGCACCAGGACTAGAAGGATTTACAAATGAATTCTATCAAGCATTTAAAGACCAACTAATTCCAATGTTAAATAAATTATTTGGAATAATAGGCAAAGAAGGGGTCCTACAAAACTCCTTTTAAGAAGCGAATATGATACTAATACCTAAACCAGGAAAAGTAAAAACAGAGAAAGAAAATTATAGGCCAATTTCATTAATGAATATGTATGCAAAAATACTAAATAAATATATTACAAAGATCAAACATTATTACCAAGCAGGATCCATCCATTCCAGGAATGCAGGGATAGTTTAACATAAGGAAAACTATTAACATAATTAATTATAGCAATAATAAAAGTAACAAAAATCATATGATAATATCAATAGATGCAGAAAAAGCATTTGATAAAGTAAAACACTCCTTTTAAAAACACTTGAAATTATAGGTATAAATGGACTTTTCCTTAAATTGATAAGAAGCATTTACCTAAAACCATTAGGGCATTATTTGTAATGGGGATAAGCTAGAAGCCTTCCCAGTAAGATCAAGTGTGAAACAAGGATGCCCACTGTCACCAATACTATTCAATATTTTAGTGGAAATCCTAGCAATAGCAACAAGAGAAGAAAAAGAAATAGAAGGAATCAGAATAGAGAAGGAGGTAATACAACTATCTCTTTTTGCAGATGATATGGTGGCATATTTGGAAAATCCTAAAGACTCAACAAAAAAGTTAATTGAAATAATTAATAATTTCAGCAAAGTAGCAGGATATAAAGTAAACCCACATAAATCATCAGCATTCCTATATATCACCAACAGGATCCTGCAGGAAGAGATAGCTAGATATACCCCATTTAAAATAACTCTAGACAGTATAAAATGCCTGGTAATACACCTACTAAAATTAACCCAGGATCTATATGAACAAAATCATGAAAAACTTTATTCACAAATAAAATAAGATTTAAATAAATGGAGAAATATTCATTGTTCTTGGGTAGGCAGGGCCAATATAATGAAAATGACAATTCTACCAAAATTAATCTATATATTTAATGCCATCCTAATTAAATTACCAAAAAATTATTTTACGGAGCTAGAAAAAATGATAATAAAATTCACTTGGAAGAACAGAAGGTCAAGAATATCAAAGGAACTAATGGAAAAAAAATGTAAAGGAAGGAAGTTTAGCAGTACCAGATCTTAAACTATATTATATGGCAATAATTATCAAAACTATCTGGTACTGGCTAAGAAATAGAAAGGTAGATCAGTGGAACAGAGTAGACATAGCAGCAAATGGATATAGTAACCCAGTGTTTGACAAGTGTAAAGACTTAAGTTTTGGGGATAAAAATTCATTATTTGGTAAAAATTGTTGGGAAAGCTGGAAAGCAGTCTGGCAGAAATTGGGCATAAACTAGTACCTTACACTATTTACCAAGAGAAGGTCAAAATGGATACATGACTTAAATATAAAGGGAGATATTACAAGAAAATTTGAAGAACGTGGAATATATTACCAATCAGACTTATGGGGTAGGTAAACAATTTATAAACAAACACGAGATAGAGAGTGTTTGTGAGATGTAAAATGGATAATTTTGATTATATTAAATTATAAAGTTTTTGTACAAATAAACAAATGTAGCCAAGATCAGAAGGAAAGCAGAAAATGAAAGAAAAAAATTTATAGACAGTTCCTCAGATAAAGGTCTCATATATCATATATAAAAAAAAATTTGTGAAATCTATAAGAATGTGAGTTATTCCCCAATTGGCAAATGGTCAAAGGATATGAACAGGCAGTTTTCCAATGAAGAAATCCAAACACTTTATAGTCATGTGAAAAAGTCCTCTAAATCATTATTGATTAGAGAAATTCAAATTAAAACAATTTTGAGATATCATCTTATACTTGTCAGACTGGCTAAAATGATAGAAGGGGAAAGTGACAAATATTGGAGGGGATGTAGAAAAATTGGGACCTTAATTCATTGTTGGTAGATCTGTGAGCTGATCCAACCATTTTGGAGAGAGGTTTGGAATTGTGCGCAAAGAGTTACTAAACTGCCTATACCCTTTGACCCAGCCATACCACTATAGGTCTGTTTCCTAAGATGATTAGGGAAAACGGAAAAGAACCTACATGTTCTAAAATATTTATAGCAGCTCTCTTTGTGATGGCAAAGAACTGGATATTGTGGGGAATACCCATCAACTGGGGAACGGCTAAACAAATTGTGGTATATGTTCATGATGGAATATTACTCTGCTATAATAAATTATGAGCTCAATGATTTTAGAAAATCATGGAAAGACCTCCACGAAATACTGAAGACTGAAATGAGCAGAACCAAGAGAACATCGTATACAGTAACAGCAGTATTGTTTTAGGAAAGGCTTTGAGCAACCAAGTCATTCTACTATAAATACCCAAATTAACTGCAAAGATCATATAAGGGAAGATGCTATTTTAATCCAGAAAAGGAAGTGACACATGTGTGTGTATTTATGTATGTGTATATAAATGTATATATGCACACACACACATACAGATTTAGGTCTAACGGTAGCCATCTCAAAGTCTGGGGTGAGGGGGAAGGGAAAAAAAGAAAGTCACATGGCAACTTGGTTGTATATGTGAAAGGAATAGCAAGTCATATGTACATAATGGATCTGCAATTTCAGGTACAATCCTGTTTTTCTATCTCCCTTTGTTATGGAAATTCTTGTTTTATTTCTTAAGTTCAGAATAAAAAATTTTTTCAAAAAGAAAGAACACTTAAAAAAAAAATAAAGTTCTGGTATGCCCTCCCCCTCTCCATGTACTCTGCAATCCAGTGAGACACTGACCTTGTTTTTCTGGCTCCTGACGCTTGGCATTTTCCGTGGCTGTCCTCTAGGCCTAGAATGCTCTCCCCTTGGCTCCATCTCAGCTTCTCTGGCTTCCTTCAAGTTTCAGCTCAAACCTCACTTTCTGCAAGAGGTTTTCCCCAGTCCTCCTTAGTCTTGGTGGCTTCCCTCTGACATTGCCTCCCATTTTCCCACTCTATAACTTGTTTGTTTGTTTGTTGGCGCCCTATTAGACTAGGAGCTCCTTGAGGGCAGGGACTGTCTTTTCCCTTTCTTTGTACCCCCAGCACTTGGCGAACCAAAGGTGCTCAGTCAGTGTTCTTGATATAGTCTGGTGAGAATGATGGCTGGCCAGCCATGCAGAAGCTGGCCATTGGGGAAATGGCACTACTAGGAGACATTCGACAGCATCATTAAATAAATAGCCAATTAAACTTTGCTTAATTCTTAAGAACTAGCAGTAAATCCATTCCCAATCGAGAGTCCATAAAGAGAACAGAAACATCCACACTATTTGGCAGCAATGTGGAACAGTAGAAGCCATGTTGGACTTGGGGTCATGTTCCTTCATTTCTCTGAGCCTCAGTTTCCTTATCTGTAAAATGGGAACAATTACATTTGCATTAACTACTCACCTACCAGGATTGCTGGGAAGAAAGCACTTTGTAAACTCAAAAGCAAATGTAAGTTATTAATACAGTTCAAAACAACAGAATGAAAGTTGGCATATAATACAAGACAGACCCATTGTTGCCCTGCCCAGCTCTTGACCACATGTGCTCAGTAGGGTGGCAGAGTAGAAAAAAGAGAGGATTCAGTTCTTAACCTGGCAACAGAAAGACATGGATTCGGATCTTGGTTCAGATACGATGTGTGGTCAAGTCCCGCTCTTCTCTGTGTCTCAGTCCCCTCATCTGTAAAATAAAGGTTGGACTTGATGGCTTTTAAGGCCCCTTCCACCTTGAAAACCCATACCACTGGAAACCTGGGCTGGCTACTTCTTCCATGACTTAATAGATCATTTTCCTTGGTTGTCGTGGCCAAATCTAATTCCCACCTGGTGGCCACCTCTGAGAGTAAAAGGCTCTCCGAATCTGTTCCTGCCTCTCCACTGGCCCATAAGAAAAGCCTTTCCAGCTGAGTGGCTTCCCCTCTGGCATAGCCTCCCAGAACCTAGGTTCCTCCTGCTTCTGGCCTCTCCTCCCTCCAAGCTATCCTGCGGGCACAATGCCCCCAACTCTCCTGCAGCGGCTGACTGCTCCCCTGCTAAAAGTCTTCTACACCTGGCATTTAAGCCCTTTACAGAGAACTCCTGCCATGTGGGGCTGCAGTAAGAGAAGCTTCACACCCAGGAATAAGGAAGGGATTGTCCCTTCCTACTTCATCTGGAAGATCTGTTCGGTTGTGGGTGCCATTGTTTTCAAGAAGGGCATTGAGAAGTTGGAGAGGAGGGCAACCAGGCTGCTGAAGGCCTTGAGTCCAGGCCACAGGAAGATCCTTTGAAGGAAATGGGGTGGGGGGAACATGAGAGCCACCTTCAAGTATGTGAAGGGTTATCACGGTGGAAGAGGGATTGACCTTGGTCTGGCTGGCTGGAGAAGGCAGAACTGGTGGCATGGAGCAGATTTAGGGTTGACTTCAGCAAGAACTGCCTACCAATGAGAGCTGGCCAAGAGTGGAACAGGCTGGCTGCCTCTGGAGTTAGTGAACTCACCATCACTGGTGGTCTGGATGGTCATTTGTCATGTTTGAGTGGGGGATTCCTTTTGGCTTGGTGTTGGAGTAGATGGAAACTGAGGTCCCTTCCAATGCCCGGATTCCATCATTCTGTGATCTAGCTTCCACCTGCCTTTACAGCCTTATTTCATACTACTTCTATTATGTAGTGTGCCAAGTGCCTGGTATACAGCAAATGCCCAATAAATGCTTTTCCACCTAGCTGCTTCCCTTCCCGCATTCTCCATTCCAGCCAAACTGAGCTATCAGCTTTTGCCTGAACTTCTCAGCCCATCTCCTACCTTGGCTTTTGCCTGGGCTCTGTTCTCTGTGCCTTGAATATACCCCCTCCTCACTTATTTCTCACAGAATTCCTGAGCTCAAGTGTTCCTTCCTACTTTGAGCCTGTCCCCATCTTGTTAGTGGTTAACACTCTCTCCTGTAGATTACCTTGCACTTACTTCTTTGTGGGTTGCATCCTACCCTCAGCCCAGAATGTAAGGTTCTTGGTGGCTGACATGCATTTCTCCAGTCCTTACCCTCTTCCCTTTGCATCCCCAGGTTTTCTACTTCTTTACCAATCTCTGATACTTGGGACTTAGGAAATATTGGGTGTGGGAACTCTTACCTTCTGCAACCCACATATGACTTAGGAGCTAAGATAACTGGAGGCACCTTGAGGTAGAATGGCTTGCCACTAGTTGGTAAGTGAGGGCAGAGGGATTTGAACCCAGGTTTTTTGGACTCCAAGGCCAGTCCAGTCTACTACACCAGGCCACCTTGGTCTTCCAGGTGGTGGATGCTTCATCACTCTTTGTTGAATGGAATGATGAGGTATCAGAGTAAGGCTTCATTGGAGAATTATTGTATATACACTCTCGAAGTACTCCCAGAGGAGATGGGGTGGGGGAGGATTGTGAGAAAATATGGTGCCCAATGAGATTGCCTGACTCTTGCTGGGTTGGCACTTCCCCCCAACTGGAGCCCTTTGGATTTCCATCATAATCATTTCTGAAGATACTTCCCTTTCTTGCCCTCCTACTCTCACGTGAACCTTTGCTGCAACAAAGAGAAACAGTTGGGAAGCAACACCACCAGACAGAGTGACCTCGTTTAACAATTTCTTCTGGCCTGAGAGTTGCAGGTTCTGCCCTCCCCACCACATACTTCCTCTCTATTCTCCAGGACAATTTTTGGTTTGAAAATGACTTTAAAATTCTACTTTCTTTGAGTGATTTTCAAAATCGACATTCATATTCTTGGCCTTTGAAGCTGCCAGATCCAACCATTGGCATACTTCATTTGGGACTAACCCTAACCTTCTCCCCAGCCCAAGTCCACCTCAAATCTCTCCTAGGCCAAGACTTGTACAGTCAATTTCTTTTCACCCTAGATGCAGGATTTTATATTAATAAGAATAATAATGTGAAATAAAAGCCTGTTAAATATCGTCATGTTGGTTCGGGCCTTTGCCCAATCATTAAATCTTCTTTCAAGCTTTCAGGCATTTTGACTTAGGAGGAAACTCAGGTCCCAGTTGGGGAAGGGCCAGAACCAGGATTCAAGCCCAGGTCCCCCAACCCCAAATCCAGAGCCTAACCCCCATGCCATACTCTGCCTCTTTGGCTAAGTGCCAGTTATGAAGGTTGCCTAATGAATGACATGGAAAAGTCAGTTCCAGAACATATTAAGTGAGTTGACCAGTTTGATCAGAATAGAGGGTTTGGGTAAAGAAATATTAGGACACAAAGTCGGAGGGAGGGAATCTGGGGTCAGATCAGAGATGGGAATTTGGATTTTATTCTGTAGGCAATGGGGAGCCACTGAGGGTGTTTGAGCACAGAAAATGCTAATTAATTACTGTGTACTAGGCATAGGACTAGCCAGGCAAAATCGAGCCAGGCCCAGCCATCGAGGACATTCCATTCTACCGGGGGTGGGAGGATCCACCATATGCACAGACAATTGGAGGGAGAGAACATTAATGACGATTTCTGAAGAATTGAAAAGGAGTACTCCACACAGGGCAGCGAAGGGAACATATGAAGATTCCATGAGGAACTTGGACGAATAGGAGTGAAAGATGTTATCAAGGAATTGTATGATAGGCTGAGAGGATGGAGCAGCCACCTGACAAGAGATGGACGACAGATGGACAGTCAGGGTGATCTACTGCTACCCCCACAACATTAGGGAAATCAGAGAAAGCTTTGGGCATGTCGGGTAGCTCCCTTGTATTGAATATATGAAAGACATGGACAAAAGATGCCCGGGGTGGGCAAGCATGGCCGAGTGGCACAAATATCCAAATCAGTGAGGTCACAAATCCCTTGGAGGATCTGGGCACGTCCCGGGCATTGGCACCGAAGTTTTAAGCCTGCGTGAAGAGAAGAACGGCGACTATTAACGAAAACCCGAGAGTCGGGAAGGGAAGCCAGTTTCAGAGGTATGAGTTCACTTTTAGATGTGTTGAATTCGATTTGACAACTGGGGGGACAGCTGGGCAAAATGGCCACGCAGTTGGAAATATAGAACAAGAATATCGGAGAGAGGTCCGGGCTGGAAGTTAGTTGCATAGAGGTGATCACTGAAGCAAAGGTGGCCTTCCAAAGGAAAGAGTATGGAGAAAGGAAATCAAAGGGCTGAGGACAGCTTTAAAGGATTCCTCCATTTAGGGGTGGAGACGAGGAAGGACGGCAGTCAAAAGAGACAATCCAAGAGGTATAAAAGGAGCCAAGCAATTCAATGTCATTGAGTTCGGGTGAGTTGCCAAACAAGCAAGTGCCCCACTGTAGAGATTCAACTGCCTCCTTTCTATTTGTTTCAAATCCACTGGTCACTGGATACTGAAATCACCCTCCCTCCAAATGGGAGAAAAGCAATGTGTTTTGTGCCATTAGGGGAACTCAGGCCTGACTAATTTATTGAGAGCTCATTGAAGGGGCAGAGAGGAAGCCATGGATATAATCCATTTCCAAATACTTTTGCTGAAATTAGTACATCAAAGGCTATTCCAGAGCAAATTAAGTTAGCACGGTATTGAGTCCCTGGAAAGAGAATTGGCATTCAATGCTTCTGAAAGCTGTGGGTTCATGTACTGAGATGGCCAATAAAATGCTGCATGGCCGAGAAAGGGGAATGCTTCCAATGCTTCCAATGGGGCCTCCATTAGTTCCTAGGGGTCTTAGTGATCAGCTAGTTCGACTCCCTCATTCTACAGATCAAGAAAGAGGATCAGAGAGGGGAAGAAGCTGGCTTGAAGCCTCACAGGGAAGAAGGGCCAGGTCATCTGACTAGGGAGTCTGAGTTCCTGCCACGGCAGCAGCCTCCTTCACATCGTTCTGGTTATTATCCCTTAGAAAAGCCATGTTCAATGGAGCTAGAAAAGTTCCACATAAGGGTCACTAAAGCAGTCTGGAAAAGAGAGAGGCTCCAGTATGGACGAAAGCAGACTAAAAAGAGGAGACCTTTGCAGTCTGGAAAGACAAAGGCTGAGGAGAGATATGATCCAAGTCTATGAAGGAAAGGAGACAGACATTTATTAAGTGCTTACTATGTGCCTAGCACTGTGCTCAGTGCTGTGGAGAAAATGATAAGCAAAAGAAAGACAGTCCTTGCCCTCAAGGAGCTTACAAAGGGAGCAGAAACTCGTAGAGGAAACTGGTGGAAGACCAGTGAAGGTTAAGAACAGGGCAGGAGATGAATCAGTACTTGTTCACTAAATCCAAGAATCTTGGGAGTCCTATAACACCCAATTTGGGCAAATGCTTCCCACCAGTCAGTGAGCGAGCGTTGAGTGCCAGGCTGCTGCTTACTAACATGGTTCACGAATTAGAAAGACAAGAGGCCAAAGGTTTGTAGAGGACATAGAAGTCGAGTGCTTCTATATCCGAATGTTTCTTTCCTTCAGACACACTAAGTTTGGAGACCCCCAAATAATGTCACGAGAAATAAAATTGGTGCTATTCTGAAGGAAAGGACTTGTTACTGAGGTGGCAGTCATGTTTCAATCAGCTCTCTTTTTACAGTCAGAACATCGGCCTGTTAAAATGAAGGTCACTATTAAGACCAAAGGAGAAGTGATGGTCTGCAGTTGAGGCAACTCCAACCTGACCAATTTAAACAAATGGTTGTTGCAGAAAAAAATAAAAGTAAAGGAAAAATAAACGTAAAAACATACATTAACGCTGACGGTAGCCGTTTTCTAAGGAAATGTGACTCGTGTAAGTCAGGCGTCACGACTATCGGAGGGGCTATGGGAAAACAGATGCAGTGATGCACACTATCGGTGAAGCTATGGATTGATTTAAATATTCTAGAAAGCAGTTTGGAACTCTGTCCCTGTGCCTACCCTTTGACCTGGGAAAACCACTACTAGGCCTCTACCCTAAAAAAGATCAACAAAAGAGGAAAAGCATAATGTACGAATGTAATGAGATAGTAGCGTGTCATTAGAAATGGCAAAAGGGGCGGTTTCACAGAAGCCTGGGGAGACTTGTCTTAGATGAACTGATACAGAATGAAGTGAGCAGAACCAGGAGAACAATTCATATACAGTAAGAAGACCATTGTCAAGACAAACAACTTTGAAAGATTTAAGAACCGTAGGCAAGGCCATGACCAAGTGCATCCTACCCACTTTCTGATGAGAGTCACAGGGCACATTTTGGGACTTGTTTTGCTTGGCTGTGGACATTTGTTACGATGGTTCAGTTCTTCTTTGTTTTGAATTTGGAGGAGGGCGGGGCAGTAGTGAAAAAAAGCTCTTCATGATCTCGTTCTTTCGTATATTTCCAACTTTCCTCCACCTTTCTTCTCTCCTACCTCTCTATGATACATTGATACTGGCCTACTTGTGGTTCCTCGGCCCTGTCTTCCATTTCTGTCCCGTATGGCAAGAGTGCTCTGCTCTCTGGCTCCCTCCTTTTCTCAGTTTCCCTGACTTTATTCAAGACAGTTCATGTCCCATGTAATGCAGAAGCCATTCCTAGGCCCCTCAGCTGCTACTGCTTTCCCTTTTTAGGGAACTTTCATTTATTCCACATATAGCTTGTATGCACCTATGTGTTATGTGTTGTCTCTCCCATCAGAATGTATGCTCCTTGAGGGTAGAGACTGTTTTTGCCTTTCTCTGCATCGCCAGCCCTTGGCACAGTACTTAGCTAAGGGTAAAGGCTCAGTAAATGCTGCATGATTGACTGAGCGGAGAGGCACAGTTTTGATGGGTGGGCCTTTTCCTGTTATACTTCACATATGGAAATCCTAATTTTATTTGGTGTTTTCTAGATTCAAAATGAGAACATTTTAAAAAATCGAGCACCACGTGGAAGAGGACAAAAGAACATAGAAACTCGAAATTCTGGTCGCTAAGAATACAAATTTGGGGTAAAATCTCAGGGAAGACGACTGGGGCAAATTATAGCAAGAAAACTTAGTGAGAGGCCCAGTAAAGCTGAGCCATCCTGAAGACACTGAAGGATGAGACTAGGAGAGCAACAGATGAGAAATGTTAAGATCTGTCAAGACATTTAGAATCAACTCTACTCCATCAGTGCCAAGGGAGCCACGCATTTGAACTCTAAACTCTGAGGAAGTAGAAATGGCATTGAAGAAAACAAGTGTGAGGAAAGCAACTAGTTTAGACCAGTTCTACACTGAGGAGATCCATGTTGGAGGAGACATTGAGGGATCGCTTCACAAGGTGTCTGAAAAAGGATGGGGTACCAAATTCTTGGAAAATATCCTGGGCATTGTTATTACCAAAATAAGATAACAGAAAAAATGGCTATTCGATGTGAATATGAATCCTGGCAAACACGCTTACTTTCTTAAACACACATCAAGGCAATCCTTGGAGGAGCTTGCAGGAGAGAACAGGCAGACTTTCCCAAATGCTAGGTATCCAACAGATAAAGGAATGAATAATGGTGGTACAGTCAGAAATGATAAAGGGCTTCAGAAAAGAGACAGATTCATGGATGACAGCTCCATAATGAGCTATGAAGGGAAAGCAAGAATGTTGGGTTTCATTCTTAACCTCTTATCAGGGAAAATCATGCCCTTGGCAACCTGTCCCTTGGTGTCCCAGTTTGGTAGAATCCTGGCTTGTCTTTGCACTTCTGCCTAGCACTTAGTAGGTAGTTAATAAACATTTGTTAATGGGTCGATTGACCATGAGTCTGAGCCAGTGTGGCAGTTCTGAGGATTTCTGCTCTAACCATTTGTCTATACTTCATTGCTCATCCTGTGGGATTGGTTCTTATCTCTGTATATCCATCTGTGGACTATGTCTTCCCCTCTGGTTTACTAGTCGGTCCCTTGTAGTTCTTCATTCTCCAAGAGGACCGAAATGTAAGGACCGCTATGTTAGAGTCGAGCTACAATCTGTCTG
Organism: Phalanger gymnotis; assembly: GCA_028646595.1. NCBI lineage: Eukaryota > Metazoa > Chordata > Mammalia > Diprotodontia > Phalangeridae > Phalanger > Phalanger gymnotis. Next base: position 1,370,676 of record CM053628.1, on the reverse strand, counting down.
ATTGGCTGATCAGATCAATACAAGCCCAGAAGGCTCTACCACAGGCAGGGCACAAATAGGCCATGTGAATTTTGGGGATGGATTCTCTAAATTTGCACATCTCATATTCCTTTTGAGCTACTGCAATTCTGCTTTGCTCATAGAGCACAGCACCTTCTTTGATGTGGGCATGCCATGCTGGGTGGTCCTGTGCCAGTGTCTCCTATGTCACATAATCAATTCCAAAGTTCTTCAGAGAGATCTTGAGAGTGTCTTTGTATCGATTCTTCTGAGCACCACGTGAGCCTGCCCTGTGTAAGTTCTCTGTAAAACAGTATTTTAGGCGATCATGAACCACATGGCCAGCCTCTCTGCGGTAGACCTTGAATGCTTGGCAGTTTAATTCAAGAAAAGACCTCAGGGTCCGGTACCTTATTTTGCCGGTGATTTTCAGAATATTTCTAAGGTAATTCAAATGGAAGAGATGCAGTTTCCTGGCATAGCACTGGTAGACTATCCAGGTTTCATAGGCATAGAACAACTCATATGAGAGCCTGGGATGTGCTTTGCTGAAATCTAGGTTTACCAGGTCTATTGCATTCTCCTGATCTACCAGTCCAATGACTCCTTTAAAAAGATAGTAAATGAGGCTAGTCTGGTCTGATTCCTTCATGATGAAGCTATGCCGGCTCCTGGTGATTATGGATTCCCTTTTGCCAGGAGTTGAAGTCCATTTCATTGGCCCATAGTTTGGAGTATAGACTCCATAACTCTCCCCTTTTTTGAAAACTGTGACAAGGCTCCTTTGGCACCTCCATGCCCTTTCAGTGATCACTGTCAGTGGCTCAGCAATCATATTGGCCCATTCCTTCTGAATGCTAGAGGTGGTGAGGTGGTGCTATGGCTGGAGTCAAGAAGAATTCTGCCACAGAGACTCACTAGCTGAGTGAAGTCAATTGACTTTACCTCTGCCTTAATTTCCCCATCTTGTAAAATGAGATAACAATAGCACCTAACAAGGTTAGGGTGAGGATTAAATGAGCTGATAATTGTAAAGCACTTAGCACAGTGCCTGGTGCATAGTAGGCACTATAGAAATGTTAGCAATGATGATGAAGCTCATCGGGACCTTGGACTGTGAGCTCCTTGGAGGCGGCGAGGTATTCTGTTGCTGTCTTTTAATTGGTCTTGTGTTACAGCCATTGCCCTGTCCTCCTCCTTCTCTACCACAAATTCTAAGATGCCCCAGGGTTCCCACACGTCTACTTCGGTGGACATCTCCTTGCTGGGCAGAATCAGGTCCGGAGTAACAGGTTCCAAACACGTGTTCCAAATTAAATTGTAACCTCTGGGGTAGATTAAGACTGCAAATTCCCTTTCACCGCAGTCTCAGCCACCCTAGCTCATCTTCAGATGGGCCCATTTCCCGAATTTAATTGCAGGCAGCATGCCCACACTACCTTCTCCTGGAGCATCAGCTCTACTCCACCCCAAACCAGCTCCAGCGGCTCTCCTCCCGGTCCTCCCATGCCCTCTGGAACACTTTCCATTTTCAGACTCCTTTTCATCCAACACTTCTCCAGTGTCCTCCCTCAAACAGGGATCACTGCTCCCACTCCCTGACTCACAAGGCTAGCAGGAGGGGCAGGCATGCTCTTTGCTTCCTACTGCCTCTTCCAGGGCATTCCTTTACCACTATTCCCCAAATGAAGTCATGTATGCCAAACGCTTTGGGAATACTGAAGCCTATCATAAAGGTGACTCTTACCATCTCTTCATGAACTCTCACGCTTTGAGGTCTTCGCACCCCATTTGTACTAATCTCCCCATTCTTGTTTCTGCCATCTACCAACTTCCAGGTCTTTCTCCCAGCTGGCTATCTCATAGACTAAGCCATAGTCTACCTCTACTTGTCCTCCCCTGCCATCATCCCCAGAGACTTAATTATTCATTTTAATGAGCCCTTTAACAGCCTAGTAACAGGATTCCTCAAGCAGAATAATCTCTCTACCCCACTTCAGCCCCAAGCCAGCAGATTTCACAGGATGAAATCAACTGGGTTTCCTAACGTTCTCCAGACATTCCACCATCTGGGACTCCGAAGAATCAGATGGTAGGGGTTACCTAGGAATAAAGATTTGTAGCCCAGGAATGGTAGGAGGTTGGAGGGGCAAGGGATGCTAGGGTTTCAACCTCATTATCTCTTGGAATTGCACTACTTCCAAGATCTGGAACTTTTTGATTATACTTTGGCCACAATCTACTTTTTTTCCCACAGTTTTCTCCGGCTGCCTTCCATGCCTGGAGTTATCCACTTCCCTTCCCTTCCACCTCCTGGCTTCAAGTCTTTTTGCTAAATTTCTACCTTCTACCAGGCGCCTTTCCTAGTGCCCCTTCTTGTTAGTACCTTCTTTCTGAGACAAGCTTCAATGTGTCCTGTCTATATCTCATTTGTATATAATTGTTTGTTTGTATGTTGTCCACCTTGTTAGACTGACTGTGCGCTTCTTGAAGGCAGGGATCTAGGGACCTTGTTTTTGCCTTTCTGCTGAGCTTATCATAGTGCCTGGCACTTAATAAGTGCTAATTACCTGACTCCCACCTTTACTATTTTCTCACTCGTGCTCTGGCTTTGTTTACCCTTACACTCAGACTTGACCCCTCTGTCTACTACTTTAATATTTCATGACCTGAAAATCCTCATCCCTGGGTAACCCCCATTATTCAATTTCTCTGCTCCTGCTCTAGGGCTGCTGGGTGTCCCAGGAAAAAGTCTTGAAGTGCAATTTCTTTCGCCCACTACAAATTTATGGCGCCTAATCTCAGCTGGACCCCTGCTGCCACTTGGCAATCCTGCTCTATCAGTTTCCTATTTCATTCCCCACAACTGTTCCTACCGTTTTCTTCGGCCTCCAGCTCCATCCTTTACCTTTGCCCTTACTTACTGAAGATGACTTAGCCTTCATTTGGAAGTCTGACAGGAACTTCTTCCTTTCCTCTCATTTCTTCCTCAAATCATATCATTCCCCATTCATTCTTCCTTCCCTCTCATTTTGAGGATGTGATATCGCTACACTTCATTAAAATGAATCTTTCTGCTTGAGCCCTGGATTTCATTCCCTTCTGCCTCCTTCAGGACTTTGCTCCAGCAGTACTGGCTCCTTCCTTTTCGTCTAGACATGCACAGGTCTCCCCGATCTCAAAAAAAAAAAAAAGAAAAAAGTCTTCCTTTTGTTCTTCTGTCCCATCCAGCTACTGCCTCACCTCTCTCTCTCTCCCTTGACCGACAAATAAACGAAGAGAGAGAAGAAAAGGCGTCATCGGTTTCATACAGCTGGACATAGATTTTCACACTGCTAAAATGGCCACAAGAAGAGTGTGTGCACGGACACTTCTAATCTCTGAATCCCAATGGCGTGCACTCCTCATCCTCTTTACATCTCTGCTGCTTTTCGTAGTCTAGATCACCCCCTCCCACTGCATGCTGAATCCTTGCTTGGCTACCGAGAGAATACTCAGTTGGATTCTTCTCCTTCTCTCTTTGCGCCTTCTCCACCTCTTTCACATCCTCTTCCTGACCCATTAAGATGGATATTTCCCAAGCCTTTGTGCTGGCTCTTCCTTTCTCAGCATTCTTTCCATTGATAATCTCAGTCATTTCCATAGTGATGCAAATTATTCCCAAATCATCACCTCAAGCCCTGCCGGCTCTGCCGAGCTCCAGGACCGCAGCTCCAGCTGGCTGCCTTTTCCACCAGCCCCTCAAACTCTCCATGTCCCAAACCCATCCTCCCCGAGGGTGTTGCTGACTGCCGAGGGAGCAGGGGAGAGAGAGGTTGCTTGCCTAGAAAGGACTAAGGGAAAAAGAAGAAACCCCAGGGGGGAGACAAAACTGGGCTGCTTGGGGATTTCTTCCTAAGGTGGAAGGAGAAAAGGAGTGAACACATCTTCTTGACTGCTGATGCGTGCCATAATCCCTCGATGATTTAGAAAATGATAAGAACTAGCGTTCATATAGTACCTACTATGCGCCAAGCACTGTGCTAAGCGCTTTTAACAAATATCATCTCATCTGACCCTCACAACAACCCTTTGAGGTAGGTGCTATCGTCACCTCCATTTTACAGCTGAGGAAAAGGACACAGAGGTTAAATGACTCCTCAGGGTCACACAGCTCAGAAGCGTTTCAGGTTTTCCTAACTCCAAGCTCAGCGCTCTATCCACTTCGCCACCAGCTGCCTCTAAAACCATGAGAAAACATGTCTTATGGTGTTATTCTTCCTTCCAAGTCTCTTCTTTATGCTGTGCCCTATGCCTGGAGTGTCTGACCCCTCCCCTCTTTACCTGCTCTATCCCTACACATTATGTAAAACCTTACTCAAATGCTACTTCCTATGTGAAGCTTTCCCGGAACAGCCTTCTTCCCTAGACCTTGAATAGCTCTTTGATCTCAATAGACTGTTCATTAATGCATTTCTCCTGGATAATTGAATATTATAGTTAGCTGTGTAGGTCTTATCTCCGTGATAGACACTAAGCTCTCTTACCTTTTTGACTCATTTTAGCTTCTGGCAGGCCTAGCACAACTGAATTGGTCACTTTCTGCTTCGTGTCCCGGGTATTTGGGTACCGGTCTTAACTCCCTTTTATAAAGCAGAGGGCTGGGATTAGGTCCTAGTTCATCTTTCAGTTGCTTGTGCCCAGCAAAGGCCCTTGCACAGAGCACATAATTAATGCCTGCTTGTTGAATTGAAAGAAACCACAAGAGGTTTTGGGGGAGAAAATGGGCCAGGATAGGTGGAGAGTATGGGCAGGGAGGAGTCCCAAGTTGAGAAAGGAGCCCAACACTGAGTTCGATATGCTTCCAGTGTGTGGTCGAGGAAGCCTAGGGGGGTGGGGGTAGGGATGGTGTGTGTGTGGGGGGGAAGAGCAGTTGGCAATGAGCCTAGAATGCTGGGACAAGAAATTCAAATTTAATCTGTCCCCGGGAGAACATTCTGATGGCCTCGGGCAGAATGGGTGGGACAGGACAAACCGGGTAGGAGGCTATTACAGATAGGATCCGAAAGATAGATAGACTAGGGCCAGGACTGGGGAAGTGGAAAGCACCATGGCTATTCAGCGGGATCTGGGCAGTCAAAAGGAAGTTCCAATAAGAACCTTGAGGGAGACGAGCTGGGGGGATGCATGGCTACTGCGGAGAACCCTAGACTTGGAATCCAGGAACTTGGGTTCCAAGCTGGCCTCAAAGTCAAGTCAAGCATATGATTGACCACTCTGCAAAGTAAGAGAAAATATGGCCCAGTGAGGCCAAGCTCAGAAAGGCTGAAGTTGAATTCTTCTGAATTGTCTCCGCCCAGAAGGGCGGAGTAGGGGGCCCCAGGCGCTGCACTTGCCCTTGCTCCCAGGCAGCTTTCTACAACTGTGAATTCCAATCCTGCAAGATCTGTTTTGGTGGAGAGTTTCTCACCTGGAATTCCCCCATACCAGTGGTATCCCAGATCTGTAATAAAAACAATGTGTTTTTATGTGTGTGCTGGGCTAGGTGTCGATGAGATCCGAGGGTACAAAATAAAACAGTTCTTAGCCTCAAGGGGTTTCTATTCTGCTGGGGAATGAAAACCATTTGTGCCCAGATTGAGAAATACCAAGTAAACGCCAACAAGCCGTACTCACTTGCTTTAAGAGCCTGGGGGGGATGAGGACTGGCTGGAGACACCGACCAGCTAGCTGGGTGTGACGTGAGCCAGGCCCCTGCACCCCGCAGACCCAGTTTCCTCTCCTGTAAATGGAGAGAAGTCTACCGGTACTCCCCAACTCACTGGGTGGGAACACCAGCTCCTAGATTCGGAACTGGAAGGCAGGGAAGGAGGCACCATGGAGCTCAACCAGAAAGCGAGCCCCGCCCTCC
>CM053628.1:1311599-1364286 GCA_028646595.1 Phalanger gymnotis | reverse complement strand
GGAGGGAGGGGGTGTGTATGACAGGAAATCCCAAATCCTAGGGAGAGGGGGAGGAGAGAAGAGTAGATGTCACCAGGCTTCCTCCTGCTTCTAGGTACCAGCCTGATGAACTAATACAGCCAAAGGTGGATCAGGCTGTGGAACTGCAGTGGCCACAGGAGGATAAGGAGGAGCCAGAGCCTGAGAATGAGCTCCTGACCCTGCAGAGCGTACTCTGCCCATCCCACTCTGTGCCCACCCGGCTCTCTGGCCAGATTGTCTATGTAGCTGTCTCCATTCTTGGTAAGCAATGGAGTGGGGCCCAGGGCAGAGTAGGATGGTGTGCCTGGGGCCCCAGGGACGGGGCGCTTCGTTCCCGCCAGGCTGTCTGCTTCAATCTGATTTCTTCTCCCTCTCTCACCCTGTAGCGGTGGTGATGACCAGCCTGTGCTTGGTGCTGGCCCACTGGGCAGACCAGCTGGGGGCTGGGAACCCCACCTGGGTTACTGTGAGTGCCCTGCTCCTGGTGCTACTCATTGTGACCGTTACCATCGTTTGGAGGCAGCCCCAGAGCCTGACTAGTCTCCATTTCAAGGTAAGGGACTTCTGAGGGTTTAATTTGCCACCTGCCTGGGGAGGAGAGCCCTAAAGTCCCCAGGGATCCCCAGCAGGGAGGAGCCACAGTGTGCCGATGCTAGCATTGCTTTACCATCTTGGATTTATACTTTTAGCAAACCTTGTTCTTCTCCCTGGCACCCTCAGTAGTCATGATAGCACTTGGCGTGGGCACATGTGTGCCTTTTCTTACTCTGCTCTCCCTTCAGGTGCCCGCACTGCCTTTCCTCCCAGTATTGAGCATCTTTGTAAATGTTTATCTCATGATGCAGATGAAGGCTGGCACCTGGGCCCGATTCGGGGTCTGGATGGTGGTTGGTAAGTATCTGTCCACGAAGACAGGGACCTGACCTCCAAGTTTTCTTCATGTTCCTCCTAGGCCTCTTGGGTTCTCGGTGGAGAGAATGGCTGTTCTCCCACTTCACAGCCACTTTTTCCCCCCCACCCCAGGGTTTGCCATCTACTTTACCTATGGGATCCGGAACAGCCTGGAGGGGCAGAATGAGCCAGCACCCTCGCCTCCAAACAGGGCCAAAACTCCGGAAGGCAGAAGCCCTATTGCCCCTTCTATGTGACTCCAACAGCCTGGAGATGCTGTCAGCACAACACTGGAGATTGCCTCTCTGTCTTTGTGTTCTTGCTCAAGTCCTCTTCTTGGGTTATAGGGGACTTGGGCTGCTATTGGGCCAGGTGGGTCATGAGGCCTGGGGACATCTCTTGTTGGGTCTCTGGAAGGGTAAGGGGGGGTTCTTATATAGAACTGTATTTATTGTGATTGAAGGACTGGCCTTTGCTGTTTCTTGTCTGACCTTTTTTACTGTCTTGTCTGCTTTGTGAGCTTTTCGAATTAAACAGAGGAAAAATAAAAGCAAGAACTGTGTATTCTCTTCTCTGGGTTCACCTTCCCCTTCAGTCTTACCTCTCAGGCTGCTTCATGCATTGAACTCAGCTCTCCCCAAGCCAGGGAGGGAATCAGTTGTCCTTAGATGTGGGCAACTTGGTGTGGGGGTTGTAGATGGCCGGAGACTAAAGGCCAATGGATCAAATGGATCGAGGAAGAAATGCCCTCCAGACAAGTATGGAGGGCCTCAGCCTTGGGGCCTTTTCACTTTGAAAGAGAGGGAGGAGAGGACAGTTCTTCTGTGACTTGGGTCTCTGGCTCATCCTCTTCACCCTGGGCTGCTCCAAGGCTGCTCTGACTGCTGGCTGGGTCACTGATGGTCAAAGATGTCCTCGGAGCACAGCTGAACAGGTTCTCTCTGTCTTGAACCATATTGGAGGAGAGGAGGCGCTCAGCCTGGAGCTGAGAGGTTGGGAAGAAGGTTTTAGCTAGAGCTAATGACGTGAATTGACTTGCATTTCTTTTAGTTGCTTCTAGTTTTTCAACCCAAGGTTGTACCCCCAACCACTTCATCTTCATCAGTAGCTTCACCTGTAATGCTGAGGTCTTCCCAGGTCCTTCCTTCCCCATCACCTTTCCACCTTATACTAGGGACTGGCCAGACTACCCATGGCCTGGGTATCATGGGTAGCACCTGGTGGCACAGTGGGTAGAGTGCTGGTCCTGGAATCAGAAGAACTGGAGTTCAAATGCAGACTCACCTATGCTCACCTGTGTGACCCTGGGCAAGTCACCTGACCTCTGTTTACCAGTTTCCTCAACTATAGAATGGAGATCATAATAGCCCCTACTTCCCAGGGGTGTTGTAAGGAGCCAACAAAAGAACATTTGTGAAACACTTAGCAGGGTGCCTGGCACATGCTCGGTGTTATATAATGAATCGCTTTATCTCTCCCCTCTCCCTTTTTCCTCCTGTCTTTTTTTTTTTTCTTATTTCACCTACCCAGCACACTACCCACTTTGTCCATACTTTTCCCTTCTATTGGTCTTTTCCAATGATACCAGCCCAGTGCCTAGAAAATCTGGAATTTGGGAGCTATGTTTGTAATCACGCCTGACCAAATGAATCACCTGACTCCTTGGAGGTCCTGGAGAATTTAGTCAGTACCCGCAAATATTTGAACTTGGAAATTAAGATTGTAGATTTAGAGTGGAAGCCTCAGAGGGCTTGAATGCTACTAGCTCCTATGAAAACCATGTGAAGCTTGAGAGTCTTGCAAGGTGAGGATCACCTCACATGTGATCAAAAGGGAAGGAGGTGATGTTTTTGGGGGGCAGTCTAGCCCCTCCCCCCAGCCTGACCCTCCTCAGTATTTAGATTGCAGACAGGACCAAAGGGACTGCCAAAGGTTACATTCTCTACTGCCAGGTTCCAAGGCCTTTTCTTGTCACCTTGTAATCCTGAGTTACAGGGAGGTCCCCCTGGGCACAAGAAAGAGCTCTGGCTCTTTTCTGCTCCTCTTGTCCCTCAAGGCCTGCCCCCCTCCCCCAACTGCAGAGAGAGAGCCCTTTCCCGAAGGCGTGTGATCTGCTTACCCCTGTGAAATTCTACCACGTGATATGATTAACCGGTCCTTGTTCTGTGAAGTGTCAAGAATCTTGAGCCTTGGTCAGCCAGGGGCCCTTTCACAACAACTGAATGATGAGAAGAGGCACACTGTGGTGGAAGGAGTAGAGAACAGATGCTGAATCAGGAGGGACTGTGCAGCTTAAACCCACTGTTAAGCCTAGGAAAGTAACCCTTTGTTACTTAGAAGCCCTGTCTATGATCATGGCCAAGGCCCTTCATCTTTCTGAACCTTTATTTTATCCATCAAATGGGCATAGCTTTGGTCAGCCAACAAGCATGTGGTAAGTACCATGTGCCTGGTGCTGGAACCAATAAGATTGATTTAAAGGGCTTCAGAAACCTCCATCAAGTGCTGTATACATGTCAGTGCTTTTAGCCCTCTCACTTGGCTCCCATACAGAAAAGTCTCTTTAACATCAATCTCTCCCCAATGCTATACAGTTTCAAACAAGTCTTACTAAAACCGAAATCTCAGAAGAATCCCAATACCAAATTCTTGCTGCAGATGCCCAAAAGGTGCAATGGAGAAACACTCGATGGTTATAAAGTCAGCTGTAGTGGATGTGTGCAAGAAGAGACCTAAAATGCCCCAGTCTCGAAATCTATGATTGGAAGAGGAGGGGAAGGGGATTGTGATCTTAGGGAAGGACCTGCCCAGTGGTATCTGTGAAAAGTTAACCAAAGCAGAAGGGAGGCCTCCAGCTCTTTGGATAGATCCTTTATTAAGAGAGTAGAATGGACCTCTCCGGGTCAGAATGTTTTTCTTTTATGCCTTTAGATACTCCAATGCCTTGACTAGAATAGGCCTAAGGGTCTATAGATTCTCATGACTTGAATTGAGATAGGAGCAAGGATTGCACAAGCTGAAAAAGTCTGGATGGAGGGAGTGAAATTCTGGAAGACTCCATAGAAGTAATTGTGGTCGTGCCTGGGCCTATTGATGTCATGCAGTAGCCTCCCTTTGTCTCCAGGGAGGCCTGGCATTCCAGAGCTCCTCCAGGCCCTTCTAGTCTAGGACCCAGATGCGAGCTTTCAACTCTCCACCCAAATCATCAGCCACAGGACCCGGTGGGGGCCTGGCTTGGCCTCTGCTCGCTTACTTTCAAGGCCCTTGACAGCTGACCATGAGCTGTCCCGGAGGGAGGCTGAGGAGGCCTCTGGGGGTGTGAGCGGGGCAGCCCATTGGCGCTCAGTCAGCTGGTGAGTGTCAGGAAGGTGGTTGTCTGGTGAGGGAGGGGCTGGGGGCCTGGGGCTGTGGGGCAATGGCTCCTGGGCAGCCGCTCCGGGACGCGCCCCGCCCCGTTCTCTGGCCCCGCCCCCTGCAGGTCCACTAGCCGCGAGGTAGCTTAGCCTAGCTGGAGCCCTGAGAATGGGAGAAAGATGAGGCTCGATTGGAGGATTCTCCACCAATCGACAGCTGGGGAGAGGGGCCGAATGGGGCGGGGTACATCTTGACCAATGAGGAAGCGGCGTGCCCACCGGACCGCCCAATCACTGCGCGTCCTTCTGCACCTCCCAACAAAAGGTTACCAGGCACCATTAGAACGCGCGAAGTAATATTGGCCCTGACAGAAGAGACTGCAGCCCAGGGTCCGGGCGAGATTCTGCTGCGGCTCGGCTCGCTTCCCTTGGCCGCAGATTTGGCCTGCCTCCTTCGGTTAAGGCGGCTGCCCCGGCACGGGGGTGGGGGGTGGGGTGGGGGGGGTGCCGGCCTTCGTCCAGTACAGGGTCTGTGGGGCCCGAGAGGAGACCTTGCCGGGCTGAGGGGCCGAGGGGCAGGCCGGGCCAGGGGCCCGAGGTACAGGCCGGGGCCTGTCGATCTAAGCGAAGCCCAGCCCAAGCGTGCCTTTCTTTTTCCGGGTGCTGGTGATCCCGAAGCATCCACATGGAGGGGGAGCTTCATTTTGAGCAGTTGAAAGGTACAGAGGTTCCAAGGGTGCTGTCCTGGGAATCTCAGCTGCGGGGAACTTGGCATCCTAGTGACTTGTAAAGGCAGCCTTCGACAGATGACATCAAGGGGCGGGACTAGGGGGAGAGGTGGGGCCGGGCCTGGTGAGTCTGGGGGTGTGGGGGTGTGCCTCTCGGCCTCCTTAGGGGCCTACTGGCCACTTGTCAGGCTTTTGACCACAGGAGTCTACTGCTTCACCCGTGGTATAAAGTACTCTTGGTAAGTGAGGGTTGTCATAAGGCTTCAGAATCAGGTAGACCCACCTTCAATTCTTGCCTCTAAGTCGACTGGGTAACCCAGGGCAAGCCGATGAACCTTTCAGGGTTCCCAGACACATAAGACTATAAGGAGCAGATGAGTTGCTCTGATCAGCATTGGTGGAGGGAATTTCCACACCAAGAGTTTAACACCTCCTCCTCAAATAAAAAGACCCTAAGTTACTGCGAATACTAAAGTACCTTAATCATCTGTGAAAGATTAAATTATGTTCGACAAGGTTTGAATGTTCAGTATAATTTATTGTATTATGATTACTTGAAAATTGATGACCCATGTAAAATATTTATGGAATTCTCAATTAACAAGAATATTTGAGTAATGAAAACAATAAATTCCTTGAAAGATTATATCTAAAGAATGGTTGTTGCCATAATGAGTGATTGAAGTTGACCTGTAGGCAACTAGGTGGCACAATGGATAGAGCTTTGGCCCGCCAATCAGGAAGGCCTGAGTCTGAATTGGTTCTCATACAGTCACTAGCTATGTGACTTTGGCTGAGTCACTGAATCTCCGTCTGCCTCAGTTTCTCAACTGTAAAATGGGGATAGTAGTAACACCTAGCACTCAGGATTGTTTCAAGGTTCAAATGAGATGATAATTGGAAGGCACTTAGCACAGTGCCTTGCACATAGTAAGCACTGCATAAATGTTAGTTATTATTATTATGGTAGGAATGTCTGTCATGGTGAACTACAGGGCTTTTGTCCTAGTTCTGTGCCGTTTAGACTAGTCATCAGGAATTTGTGGATGGCTCAAGGATTAGTGGAAGATTTGGAAGAGAAAATTGTGATCCAAAAAGAATTTTGATAGCCTAGAATTATAGGCTGAGTCTTGAACAAGATGAAATATCATAGGGATAAATATGAAGTCTTATCCTTTGGTTAAGACCACAAACCCAATTTTCTAAGTATGGAATTTGGCTTAATAGCAGCCCACATAAAAATGATTAAAAGTTTTATATCAGGGGTTCTTAAGCTGGAGTCCGTGGACTTAAGAAAATTTATTTTGGTAACTACTCAATTGGTTTCCTTTGTAATTCTATGTATTTTATATGATACATTTAAAAACATTATGAAAAGGGGTCCATAGGCTTTACTAGACTGCCCCAGGGGTTCAATGACATAAAAAGGTTAAGAATCCCTGCTTTAGATGAAAGCCAATATGAATCAACATTGTAATGTTGTTGCCAAACAACCTAACGTGCCTTTAACCTTCATTAATAGTGTAATCATTATAAAGCTTCTTCTTCCCTTCTTGTTTGATAGAGTTCAAATGGAAATTGTTCTGGGACAAGTCACCATCCTGCTGTTTTTCTTTCTGTTTAATATTTTGTGGACTTTTCCTACTCCTGTCTTTTGACTCTCACTGAGACCTGACTCCTTCCTGATGACACAGCCTCCCTGACCTCCCTTTCCAGAGTTGGCTGCACTTTTACTCATTCCCCTCAATTCAGTGGTTGAGGTGGGGGAGTTTGAATATTCCTTAGTCCCCACTGCCAATTCCAGGCTCTCCTGATATCAGCATCACTCAGTAACCTCTCCTCCTTTGATGTACACTCAATCCATATTACAACTGTTATTTTGGACCTCCAGGACAATCCCCTTCTTTCCTCCAAGAGTTGCCTGCCTAGCCGACAGTCTTCCTCTCCTTCCCAACGCCTCTCCTCACACTAGAGGACTTCAACATATGCATTGATACTCTTTCAGACACCGTATCCTCCCAGTTCCTAAATTTACTTCCCATGCCCTATCACTCCATCCCACCTTAGTGGGATGCTCATATCCTTGGTTTTTCCATCACCCTGCACCACTTCCATATTCATGAGCTCTGAAATTCCCTTCTCTGATCACAATCTATTGTCATTCTACTTCTCCCTCTGCCCTGGAAAGCCCTAAACCTGTTGTTTGTCCTCACTGTGACCCCCCATTCTCTCAGCCCTTCAGTTCTTTCCCAGACCATCATCCCTGCACTGGCTACAATCTCCTCCCTTCCTCTTCACTAGTCAGACCACATCTGGAGCATTATGTTCAGTTCTGGGTGCCAAATTTTAAAAGGGACTCAGACAAGCTGGAGCCCATCTAGAGCACAATAAAAAAGATAGGGAGGGTGCTCAAAATGGTTGGATTAGGAACAGTTGAAGGAACTAGAGATTTGACCTTGTAGAACTAAATCCATGTAACTGACACATTGTAACTGTGGTAAATAAAAATCTGTGATCTTGATCATTAGCTCTAAAACATAGGTTTTTAAAAGCTTAAATCTTTAGTAACCCCTTGTGTAAAATGAAAGTTATATAGAGTTGTAATATTATATAGTATTTCAAGGCTATCATTGTGGGTGAGGCTTAACTTGAGTGACTTCTGTAGTGTGCTTGAGCATGGTGTGGTTCCGGTGCTAGACAAGCCAGGCTGCAGTGCTTGGTCAGCAGGTTGGCCTTGGAGTGGTACATTTTCCATCCACAGAAAGTCTCTCATGATGATGGGTAGCTGCACACAGAAGTATCCACAGCCTTGCACTCAAGTTGTTGAAGGGTCTAAGATGCTTCATCTAAATGAACGCTTTATTATTTATTAGCAAAGGTTTCTCTGTATCCGATGATATGGTTATATTGGATTTCTTTTTTCACTTGTCCATATGATTTATTATAGCGAATGTTTGCCTGCTACTAAACCATCCTTTTAATTTTAGTCTGAAACCCTACTTGGTCACAATGGACAATTATTTGGATGTATGGCTGTATTCTATTTGCAGAAATTTGATTTAATATTTTTCCTTGTTATTCATTAATAATATTAGTCTCTAGTTTTCTTTCTCAGCTCGATCTTAATTTGGTTAAAGAACTAAAACCATATCTGCTTCACAGAAACAGTTTTCTTACTTTAATAACAGTGCTAATTGCTAGCATTTATATAGTCACACTTTTAGGTTTGCAAAGCACTTTACATATGCCACGCTCACTCGATCCTCCCAACAACCCAACCCTGGCAAGTCCATACTACTATTGTTTTCATCTCACTCCAACTCTGGACTCTCTCCAAAATGGATTTGAAACAATATAGGAATTAATTGTTTTTTTCAAGTTTGCTGGATTTCACTCCCGAATGCATCTGGGCCCAGTGTATTTTTAGAGGGTTGGTTCATAAAGGCCTGTCTGATTTCTCCTTCTGAGACTGGCCTGTTTAGTTAGGTTTTGCTACTTCACACTGCCATATGTAATCATTTATTTCTTTGACATTTTTCAATGGGTTATTGGAGAGCTGTATTTTCTTGATTTCTTTTGCCCTCATCGCTATCTCTTTTTTCTCATTTCTCATTTTGATTTGAGCTTGCTTTTTTGTATTAGATAGGCTAACTTTATCAGTTTTGATAGTCTGCAGCAAAAGCTCACGGATTAATTCATTCCATTTTCCTTTTGTTCCTTTGTATTGGTCTCTGCTCTGAACTTGATTATGTTTCTTTAGGTTTTCTTTTAGTATGTTGCTTTGTTGTTTTAAATTTTTCAAGTGTAAATTCAGTCTGTTTATTTTTTCTCTTGATTTCTTATTGGTACGAACACGTAATACTAGAAATTTATTTCTGCATACATCTCGGCTACATCCTGCACATTTTGATATGTAGTATCTGTGCTGTTATTATCTCTGATGTCATTTGTTATTATTTCTATACCTCCCTCTTTCACCCGGGCTTATTTAATCATTTGCAGTTTCTATTTGGGTCTCTGTCTTTTACCCACTGTATCATTATTAGTTACTTTCTGAGGGCAAACGATGCTAAGCTGGAAAGGATTTATCACCAGTAGCTTAGCCATTTGACGATGTGGGTTTTGGCCATGGAAAGCTGTGAAAGAAAGCCACATGTCGAGTGGGCCTCAGGCCTGTGCAGCACAAAGACTTTGTTGGTATCCATGAAACTTCAAGATATCTAGAGGAAGGTGCTTCCCCTTCTCCCTCCACTCTGAAGATTTATAGGAGAGCATGGACAAGAGGCACATATGATGAGTGAGCAGGATTGTGTTGTATCTGAATTATTGATGAGATCCCAGATCCCCCAAATAGTGCAAGACGGCTCGCCATCTCCTACTAACTTGATTGCAATATGATCTGTTGGTGTAGTATATGGAAGATCTGCCTTTATGTGTTTACTTACATCGTCTTCATGGCCCAGTATAAGAAGAATTTTGGTCTAGATTCCATGTGTAGGGAAGACTAATGTGCAGCTTTGGTTTTGTCTTTTTTCTTCTTGCCATCTTTCTCTTGACTATGGTTTAATGCTCTCTCCAGTGCCATGCCAATGTTGCTGACTTGGTACTAGTAGCTCAGTAAAATTTAGACTACTCTTTAATTTTAAATCTATTTAAAATTTTCTTTATTAAATGTTCTTTTCCATTTAGACAGCACATTGCTATATTTTATCTTTAAAGCTACCTTAAAGCATTTTATTATTTTTATTGGAAACATAAACATATAAGCAGCATTAAAAACATTAGGTTTGTCTGACTGTGTTACTCTCTTGCTCAAGAAGATTCAGTGGCTTTCTATTCCCTCTAGGATAAAATATAGCCTCCTTTGTTTAACATTTAAAACGCTCTGTGATCTGACTGCAGCCTATTTCTAGGCTAATTATACATCATTACTCTTCATTTCAGTCAAATTGGCATACTTGGTGTTCCTCATGCCCAACACTTGATCTCCTACCTATGATCTCTTCATTCCTCCCTTTCCCTCTTAGAATCTAGTTCCCTTCCAGGCTCAGCTTAAAGTCCACTTCCTTCCAGAGATCTTTCCTGCTGCCCCTCCCCCAATTGCCTTATATTTAATATATATGTATGCAGATAACATATATAGTATATAGTACACATTTCTTAGTCTATTTTCCTTAGCTGTGCCCATGTTCCTTCCCTGTGCAACAGAAACTCCTTTAAAGTAGAGACTTTTCATTTTTGTCTTTGTATCCCTGGGGCCTAACAAAGTGTCTGGCTTAATAAGTGCTTAGTAAGTGTTTAACAAGCAATGATTAAAGTACAAGTATTGAATCACATTGAACCATTCTATCAGAAGATAATATGTGCTTTCTTATTGCTGTCATTTTTGTTATTTTCCCAAACTAAAAATGCCACACGAAATGAAATTCAACTATCTTTGTATTAGTAAATATGTAGACATCTTTAATGTGAACTTTCCCTTACTCAGTGATAACCAGTGATAGGTGATTTGCTGTTGTAATACACTGCCCTCACTTCTTCTTCCCTTCTTCTTCTTGATTCGTTTCTCCTCCTGTTTTCCTGAAGCGCCCTTTGGAAATATTTAGCGGTTCAGTCAATACCGTACTCTGAGGGCTCTCACGTTCTAATAGCTACTAGTTTATCTTGATTTGAAGAGTAGAAACTGTTTTCAACGCTTAGCTTTTTGGCTTGGGGGCTTAATTGATGTTCAAAGACTTCCATGAAGTGCATATTTTTCTCTAAAAACCTTTCAAAGTCTACATTCTTCCCAAATGTTTATTTCTTGACTTTGGCCAGTATGCTGAGTTTTGTATTCTGAGTTCATGGCCTGTGTTTCTTAATTTCGTACGTGTTGTATTCCATTTTCTCTGAATGTCCCTTGTTCTCCTTGAGAAGTTCACTGTGATCCTGCTTAATGTTCTTTGATAAGTAATTGCTCTCTCTTTTTTTGGGGGGGCAGGTGGAAAAATTTTTTTCCTTTTTGTAATAATATTAGAGTTTAAGTGTAATATGTCTGGAACTCTTGAATCTGGGTTCTTCCTTGTTAAGAGTCCTTTAGATTCTTCTTGCTTGTATATTATTGCTTATGTTTACTAACACTGCTGTCTTTCTTTGACCATTTCCTGTAGTGTAATATGGAGACCTTTTGAAAGAAGATTTTCTTGGATATTGGTAATCCTGAAGATACTACATCTTTTCTTTTCTTTCTCTCTCTCTCTTTTTTTACTTCATCTTAACTTGTCCTCTGTGTCTGTCATTTGATTCAGCAGACTTCTTTGGCTAATTCAGCAATTCTCCAAGCCTGTGTTTCTAGCTCATCTTCATTATCTTAAATTCCGTTTTCTGCTATAAGAAGTCTATTTTGGGTTGGTTCTTTCCCATTTTCTCAATTGGTCTTTTCTTTGCTACTTCCTCTTGATCTTGCAAATTCTACTTTAAGTCCCTCCTGTGATGGCTTACTTTCTCCTCTTCCCTTGCCTGTTTGGATTGCTATTGTCTTGTGGGACTTTTAGTCCTTTTTTTTCATCTCAGGTGTTTCTTATTGGGAGTTATTTGGAGCCATATTATGTGAAAAGCCTTTGTCCCTGTCGCTTTGCTATCTTGACTAGAAATGTGGATCAGTCGTGAGAGGCGGTGTGGTATGTAGATGGAGTGCTGGGTTGGAAGTCTGGAGATTTGAGTTCAAAACGTACCCTGGGTGCTTACTACAGGTTGGAGGAAATCTTAGAGTGGCATTAAAATATGAATCATTATCATTTAGTCACATTGAAACAGAAATAGTGTAATCACCAATAGTTACATAAGTTTGATGATGCGTGGCATAGTAGAGCATTGGACTCAAAATCAGGAAGACTTGGGTTCAAGTCCTGCCTCAGATACCTACTAGATATGTAACCCTAGGCAAGTCACTTAACTTCTCTGTTCCTTAGTTTTGTCAACTGTGCAATGGGGATGAAATAGCATTTAGTTCACAGGGTTGTTGGGAGGATCAAATCAGATAATGTCTGTAAAGCACTTTGTAAACCTTAGAGCACTATAGAGATTATTATTATTGTTGTTACTGTAAAAATAAGTCCTTTAATCTTATTATAGGGCTTTCTGATAGAAATGGTCCTGAGGCAAGTCGCTATCCTGTTCTTTTTAAGTTTAACATGCTATGGACACACAGGTCAATAAAATAATAATGAGGAGACTGAGATAGCGGCGATAATAAGAATAGAGATTCAGCGGACCCAGGTAAGACACAAGAGTCGGCATTTGGCATACCATGCTTAGCCGGTGCTCAGCTGCTCGTGACGTGCTCAGCAGAGGGCTGGACTACTCTCTCAGGAGTGGGAGCAGAACATGGAAGAGGTTTGCCCCCCACCCCACCCCTGACCTGTCATGTTTTCTCACCCAGTTGATGCATAATCATTCTAAGAATAGCACCTCATACTTGGACAGTCGGCAGGTGCCTTTGGCTAGGATATTTCATTTGAGCTTCATGACAATTTTCTGACACTCACACTGTGTGTGGAAGAGGCAAGAAACCCTAGGAATGATGAAAGCAAGGTGCTTTCCTTCCAGTTCTCCCCGCAGACCTGGCTGCTCTCTCTCCCCTCAAGAGCCGCTCAGGCATACTCGGCTCGGCTCTAGGACTGCAGTGAGAGTATTCCCAACCTTCCGGTAGCTGTCTTTCCAGGCTGATTTGGAAGTGAGCCTGCTTGGCAAGGGCCTTGACTAAATTTCTCTCGCCTCTAGTGCCTAGCACATTGTTAGTGTTCCATAAACATAATTAAATGAGCTATGGAGTTATACCTTAGGAACAAATCAATGAAGCATGTTGTTGAGCAGACAGAAATCTGACAGTCTGGGGTAACCATGGTAACTAAAACAAACCAAATCTTCAGGGAACAAGCAGGGCTTATCTAGGAAGGGGCAGCAGGTTCTAATGAGCTGGAGGAAGCAGCCAATAGAGGCGAGTTGGCCGCCGGGTCCTTAAGAGCACAGTTGGACTAGGGGGCCCTGACGGTCTGTTCGAGTTGGACGCTGATATATTTAAGGATCCTTGGCTACCCAGGAAACAAGTCCAAATGAGAATTGCTCTCAATTCTATGGCAGCTTTCACTTCTGAAGTGACAGTTGTGACGAGCAAAAGGAGAATGAGAGTGTTGAGGATCAGCCTGTTTCTAGACCATCTGTAAACATGAATTCACTTGTTGGTTTTTGAAATAAAAAAAAGATTTGTTCAGTGACCCCCAAATTGGCTTGCTATTAGAAAAACTGAGCCAGCTCAATATTGAGATTCTTGTGGTAAAGGAAACTAGAAGACTTAAGGAAGTTGTAGCTGAATAGAAGGTTCCATGAGAAAAGAGAGTACCATGAAGCTTAGTGCAGTTAAGATGCCCAAAAGAGATAATCATTCTCATTTTACAGAGAGGGAAACTGAGGCACAGAGCGTTTGAGTGACTTGCTCAGCGTCACATAGCTTGCAGCAGAGTTGAAAATTGAACTCAGGGTTCCTGAGCCCAAGTCCAGTGTTTTCTCAACTACACTAGGCTGCCTCCCGCAGATGCTCCACAGAGAATCTACCCCCTGTGCTGCTGGAGGCCTTCCTCGAGGTGTTTTTTTAAAAGCAATTCTGACCTCAGTAGAGCCCTGGGGCTCTGCATCTAGCAAACATGCCTGCTACACCACTGGCCCATCTCCTGTTGTGGTGCAAATACAAAGAAGCCTGGACTCAGGCTCAGGAAGCCTGACGTATATTCCCAACTCTGACATTTCATGTGTCTGGATAAGACACCTCATTTCTCTGTGTCTCCGAATTTCCTCAGCTATAGAATGGGCATTAATAATGCCTCACTGCCTACCCCCAGGATGGTTGTGAGCAAACAGCTTTGTAAACCAAAAAGTGCTGGAAGAATGGAAAGACACGGGACCTGTTATATATTGGGTTTTTTACATTTTATTTTTATTCTATTTTTCTCAATTACATGTAAAATTTTTTTTAACATTTATTATTTTAAATTCCAAATTCTCTCCTTCCCTTCCTTCTCCCCTCCTTGAGAAGGCAAATAATTTGTTACAGGCTGTACATGTGCAGTCATGCAAAACATTTCCATATTAGCCATGTTGCAAAAGAACTATATAGTGTTTTTGCACCCAAATTTATCATATTTTTAAATCATGGATAAGGCATGGACAGGGTATGATCTGGACTTGTGGGGTTGGCAGTACCCATAACAATGAGATAATGGATCCATTGAAATATAATTTTTAAAAATCTCAAAGAATATGAATGATCAAATAGGCAAGTGCTCAAAGACTGTGATTTTTGTCAACATAGGGAAATCCTGGCATGGGAACTCCCTCCACCAATTCAGATAGCAACTGATCTGAAAATTAGAGCTGCAAATGACCTTAGAGATTGCCTAGTTCTCCAACACCCTTATTTAGCAGCTGAGGGCACTAAGGCTCAGAGAGGCCAAGATTGCTCAGGTAGTAAGTGTCAGAGCCAGTATTTAAACACAACTCTGTCTCCAAATTCTGTGGTC
The DNA here is from genome assembly GCA_028646595.1 of Phalanger gymnotis. Lineage (NCBI taxonomy): Eukaryota > Metazoa > Chordata > Mammalia > Diprotodontia > Phalangeridae > Phalanger > Phalanger gymnotis. Next base: position 1,349,739 of record CM053628.1, on the reverse strand, counting down.
TGTCTTTCTTTTAACAAATCGATTATTTATTTATTTGAAACATTATTTTCTTTTTAAATTTTGAGTTCCAAATTCTTTCCCTCCCTCCCACTCCTCCCTCACCCACAGAGAAGGCAAGCAAATGATATCAATTATACATGTGAAATCATGCAAAACATATTTCCATATTAGCCATATTGCAAAAAAAAAATAAAGCGAGAAAATTCTACTTCAGTCTGCACTCAGAGTTCGTCAGTTCTCTCTCTGGAGGTGGAGAGCATGTTTCACCATCAGTCCTTTGGAGTTGTCTGGGATCATTGTGTTGATGAGAGGAGGCAAGTCTTTCACAGGTGATCGTCATTGCAACATTGCTGTTACTATGCACAATGTTCTCCCTGCTCTTCTCACTTCACTTTGCATTATTTCTCATAGGTCTTACCAGGTTTTTTTCTGAAACAACTCCTCTTGTCATTTCTTCTAGCACAATAGTATTCCATCACAATCATTTGCCACAACTTTTTCAGCCATTCCCCAAGTGAAGAGCAACCCCTCAAGTCACAAACTCTTTGCCACCACAAAAAGAGTTGCTATAAATATTTTTGTACAGGTACGTCCTTTCCCTTTATTATGATCTTTTTGATATACAGACCTAATAGTGGCATTGCTGGATCAAAGGGTATGACCAATTTTATAGCCTTTTGGGCATAGTTCCAAATGGTTCTCCAGAATGTTGGACCAGTTCACAACTCCACCAACCATCTATGGGTGTACCTATTTTCCCTCATCCCCCACCGTAAGAAAATTTGTCATTTCTGATAGTTGTGAGGCAGTACCTCAGAGTTGTTTTAATTTGAGCTTTTTTCATATGGCTGTACATAGCTTTGATTTCTTCTTCTAAACTGCCTGTTCATATCCTTTGATCCCTTATCACTTGGGGAATGCCTCTTATTTTTATAAATTTGACTAAGTTCCCTATAAATGAAAACTTTATCAGAGAAACTTGCTGTAAAATTTTTTGATATTTCTTAATTGTCTATGGTCTATGGTCTTCCATGTCTACCTTTTAGCAAAATACAGTTTCTCTGATTATCTCTTTTAATTAGGCCTATTTTTGCTTTTGCTTTGTCTGAGATCATGATTGTTATCCTTGCCTTTTTTACTTTAGCTGAAGTATTTTAAATTCTGATCCAGCTCTTTATTTTAACTTTGTGTGTGTGTTTCAAGTGTGTGTCTTGTAAACAACATATTGTTGGATTCTGGTTTCTATTCCATTCTGCTATCTGCTTCCATTTTATGGGTAAGCTCATTCCATTCACATTTGCAGTTATGATTAATGTGTATTTTCCTCCATCTTATTTTCTTCTTTTTAGCCTTCTTTCTCTTTTTAGCCTGTCCCTCCTCAAAAGTTTATTTTACTTTTGACCACTGCCTCCCTTAATCTGCCCCTCCTTTTTATCACCCCCCCCATATCTCTTATCTCCTTCCCCTCCTGTTTCCTTATTAGGTAAGTACCCTACTGAGTATGTATATATGTTCTTCCCTCTTTGAACCAATTCCGATGAGAGTGAGGTTCAAACATTGTCTGCCACCCCCTCCATTTCCCCCTTCATTCTAAAAGCTCTTCTTTGTGTGCCTCTTTTATGTGAGAAAATTCTCTCCATTCTATCTCTCCCTCCCCTCTTCTCCTGCCTAGTGTATCCTTGTTTCTCACTCCTTCATTTTTTTTCCCCCCTGGAGATCATCCCAACATAATTGACTCACATTCATGCCTTCTGTCTCTGTAGACTCCTTCTTACTTGCCCTGATAATGATAAAGTTCTTAGGAGTTACGTGTATTGTCTTCACAATAAGAATGTAAACAGTTTAACTTTAGTCCCTTAGATTGCTCTTTTCATGTTTACCTTTTTATACTCCTCAAGTCTTGTGTCTGAATGTCAGATTTTCTATTCAGCTCTGATCTTTTCATCAGGAATGCTTGAAAGTCCTCTATTTCATTAAATATCCATCCCCCTCCCCCCCACCCCCAGCATTATGCTCAGTTTTTCTGGGTAGATTATTCTTGGTTGTAATCCTAGCTCCTCTGCCTTCCAGAATATCATATTCCAAGCCTTGTGCTTCTACATTTGTAGTCAAGATAAGCTCTTCATAATCAACGCCAGTGGAGTATGAGGTAGATATGGTGTGAGGATTCTTCCACCAGATAGACCATAGGACTTAAGAAAGGGCTTACTTTCCTTTCTGCTAGTTTTTTGGGAAGGTCTGTTGATTCGGAGGTTGTGAGTGGATCGCCAGACTTAGCTTCTTCCAGTGGAGAGCTCACCAGGGATGTTACAATGATCAGCATACTGGATTTTTTGGGGAGAAAGTTTATTGCATATAAAAATAAGTTATTCAACAATGTAGATTTCAGTGGTGGAAGCTGTTAAATCTTATGTGATCCTGACCGTGGCTACATAACATTCAAATTGTTTCTTTCTGGCTGTTTGCAATATTTTCACCTTGACTTGGAAGCTCTGGAATTTGGCTATAATATTCTTGGGAGTTTTAATTTTGGGGTCTCTTTCAGGAGGTGATCGATGGATTCTTTCTATTTTACCCTCTGGAACTAGGATATCAGGGCCATTTTCCTATATAATTTCTTGAAATATGATGTCTAGGCTCTTTTTTTGATCAAAGCTTTCAAGTAGTACAACAGTTCTTATTAATTATTAATAATTATCTCCCCTAGATCTATTTTCCCGATCAGTCATTTTTCTGATGAGATATTTCACATTTCCTTCTAATTTTTCATTCTTTTGACTTTATTTTTTTATGTCCTGTGGCATCAATAGCTTCTATTTGCCCAATTCTAATTTTTAAGGAGTTATTTTTCTCAGCAAGCTTTTCTGTCTCTTTTTCCATTTTCCCAATTATGTTTTTAAGTTATTTTCTTCAATATTTTTTGCCTCTTTTACCAAGCTGTTAATTCTCTTTTCATAATTTTCTTGCATCACTCTCATTTCTTTTCCCAATCTTTCCTCTGTCACTCTTATCTTTTTTCTTTAACTCTTCTAGGAATTCTTGTTGGGCTTGGGTCCAATTAGCATTTTTCTTTGAGGCTTTGCTTGTAGGTGTTTTTACAATGTCGTCTTTTTCTGAGTTTATATCTTGATCTTCCCTGCCACTGTAGCAGAGTTTTATAGTCAAGTTCTTTTTTGTTGTAGTTTGCTCATTTTTCCAGCCTATTTCTTGACTTGGAACTTCATGTTAAAGTTAGGCTCTGCTCACCTGGGGGCAGGGAGGCCCTGTCCCAAGCTTTAGGCTTTTTTTGTGCCACTGTTTTCAGAGCTAGTCCTGGTACAAGTTTTTGGTGCTTCCAAGGTGGTGTGATCCTGGAAGAGGTGTGGTCACTGTTTTCATGGTTTGCACTCTGGTCTTTACCTGGGAAGAGCCCCTGCTCCCCTGTAGCCACAAGCCCTATTGCTCCTCTTTGCCTTGGAACTTTGACTGATGAGAAGGGTTCCCCTCTGCCCAGAACTGCTTATGGGCAATAGAGCTGCCAATCAGAGCCAGCTGCACCCACTGCCAGCAAAGGGGCCCCTATAACCTCTTTCTGATCAGTTGTCTGATACGCTTACTGCCCCTGGGCTGAGAGCTCCCAAAGAAGTTGCTGCTGCTTGCAGCTGCCTTTAAGGCTCACCACTGGTGGTGTACTTCACTCTGAGCTGGTGCTCACCTTGTTGTCACAGACCTCTCCTACTTATGTTCTAAGTTGTCTTAGGCTGGAAAAATATCTCATTCTAACCTCTTGTTGGTTCTGCTACTCCAAAATTTGATTTGAAGAGTTAAAGTTGTTTGGAGGGGAATGTTGGGAGAGTACAGCTGGGTGCCTTCCTGTCTTCTGCCATCTTGGCTCCACCAACCTAGTCCCCAATGCTGTTGTCTTTTGAGATATGTCCTAGGGAGTTGCCTGAGGCAACACAAGTGACAGTGTCCTGGCAGGCAGGCCTTCCTAACTCCAAGCCTAACTCTCTACTATATTAGGCATCTGCTCCAAACAAACAAATAAAGAAGCAAAATAAGGAACCAAATACGAAATAAAGCCAGGAAATAGAAATTCTACATATTTAAAAGAAAAAAGAAAGGAGAAGCCTTAGCAGCTTATTTGCTCTGTGTCCCACTTCAGACCTCTTTTTGATTATATATTTAAAAGTTTATTCTTTTTTATATAGTCCTAATCATATTGTTTTAGTCCTACTTTCTTTGATCTGTATAATTTTCCATTTTTCTTTGTATTTTTCATATTTGTCATTTTTTATAACCCAGTAGTATTTCATTGCATTGCTTTACCACAGTTGGTTCAGCCATTGGATATTGTTAGAGTCTGCCCCAGGCAGGACTCACATGTGTCTGTAATTAGGCAGAGAAGGATAAGCTTCTTTAGGGGCAGGAGGAGCAAAGCTTCAGGCCAGAGGAGAGCAGCCAAATCCTCCAGGCCGGTCTGCTCTGTTGCTACAGTGACCGTAGAGCATCTGTCTTCGAGGGGGCAAAGACAAGCAGGGGAAGTTGTTGCCTGACAGAATTCAAAGCCAGAAAATGTGTGGAAATGCAGGAAGGAGAAGTGTAGGCACTTGACACATTTTCTCCTCTCACACTGCTTCCTGGGAGTCCCTTTATTCCAGAGGCATGGCGTCTGCAGGGCTGGCACACTGTGCGTTCCCTGGTGAGTCCCCTCCCCCCCCCATCCCTGCCAAATCCATGGACTTTGAGGCTTTGTCTTGGTGGAGTGGCAGTGGGGAGTGCTGCCAAGTTGGAGACTCTCTTGTCCTCTCCTTGGGCCCCAATATTGTAGTCCTCAGTCAGTTGGATGAAATTCCAGGAGACATCGAGATGTAAGGATATGTTCCTTTCTGACTCTTAGTGGCCCATTCATACCTTATAACAGGGCATTGACCATGTACCTGAGGATCAGCCACAACCCTGTGGCCTATATAAAAAGCAAGTTGGTCCCACTGAAATCAGCCAAGAAGAGTCTTCTATGGGGAAAGAATTCAGTTCTTAAGGACTCTCTTGCTCCTGTGGCAGAGTCTAAGTGCAGCAAGTGTGATGAGTATTTCTCTTTTGCTCTCCCCTTTATTGGCACCAAGATCCAGATGAGCCAATACTCATCTCAAAAATCTGAAAGGTGTGCACCCTTCCATCCTGTTGTCTTTCTCTTTCCCTTACATCCTGTAATTTCATCAAGTGTCCCCCATTGGGAGACTCGATTGATTGGTGAACCCTATATATCCCCATCAGCTGTGGAAGGCAGAGACTCAGAGAACAGATTTTTTAGTCAAGGCAGGCTCTTCATAACCAAGGCCAGTGTAAGCATTCTCCCATCAGACAGGCCACAGGACTTGAGAAAGGACTTACTTTCCTTTCTGCTAGGTTTTTGGGAAGGTCTGTTGATGTGGAGCTTGCGAGTGGACAGCCAGACTTGGCTCCTTAGAGTGGAGAGCCCCCCTGGGATGTTATAATGGTCAACACTCTGGATGTGGGTGGGTGGGGGAAGTGCAAAGAGTTTATTGCTTATAAAAATAAGTTATCTGACAATGTAGATTTCTGGCAACATATGTGATGACTAGTTCCCATTAAAATGACAGTAGCTCCTGAAAATGACTTACAGGACCGATTCAGAAAGATGAACTCGCCAGTATCTCTTACACATTCATAAGTTTCTTATGTACACAAAAAAGTCTTTTCTTCTGTGTACCAGGTGAAGTATATAATTAATCTTCATCAGCCACAGAGAGCCTTGTATCTAAGAACACTGGCTCAACCTTAATACACAGTGAAACACTATTAAAAGAAGAAAACAAATGTCTTACTCCGACTTAGTGTGACTTAGTGACTGTGTTGGCTCCTAGTAATCAGTGTTTCCCTTAAGAGAACCCTGTACTTTCCCAGCTCTATCCTTTTTGTTCATGTTCTTAGCCAGGCCTGCAGGGCTTGTCCCCCATTTCCAGTTCTGCCTTTTGAAATTCTACCCATTCACAAAATCTTAGCACCTTCAGATGGGAAAGGCCGCAGTGTGCATGTAGGCCAATCTGTTCTTCAAGGTTCAGCTCGTATGCCACCTCTTCTGTGGTGTCTCCCCTGTTCCTTTGAGCCAGACATGGTGTCTCCTTTCTCTATACCTTCCAAGCTCCATGCTGGGAAATCGCTCCCACTGGGATTCTATTGTGAAAAGGCGCTCTATGACTAGACTGGAAGAGGCTTCCTCAGGGGAGAGAGCATGTTCTCTTTCTTCAGATCCCCGGCACCCAGCACCACACCTTGCACATTCTAGGCACTTAGGAAATATGTGTTGAATTAATTTTTGAAAGCGCTTTACAGTATTTGTCATGGGTGTTTTCTGTTCTGACTCTTTCGGTATCCAGGAAAACCGCCTATAGGTAGAGACATCGAGGCAATGAAAGCAGATGTCACACGAGGGTGGGCAAAGAGCTGCTTTCTGAGAGCGTGGAAGGTACAGAATAAGCCTACATAGGTTGGCCGGGAGGAACGCGGAAGCCTCGGTGGATCAGGAATGAGGGAGGCCTGGAGCTCTGGCTCCAGGCTGTGTGAAAATCATACTATCGTTCATCCATACTCAGTAACTACTTCATCTGGTAGCTAATGGCAGTTTCTTCTAAAGCAAAGACTGGGACTTCAGAGACAACATCAATTACTTATGTCTGTGTCTTGAAAACATTAGTATGTATTTTGGCTTCTTCTGGGTCATAGGCAAGAATTTCCGTGAAATATTTTGTGTAGCTCCTAGGATGTTAGATATGTCATTTCTAGAGTTTGCCCAAAGTAACATGGCTAGCTAGCTGCAGAGCTGGGACCTGAGCCCCGCCTCTTTCGAATAGACTACACTGCCCACCTCTTTAATGACAGTAATAATAGCTGACATATAGATGACATTTACTGAGTGCCTGATCTGTGCCAGACACTGCACTAAGTGCTTCACAAAGATTATCTCACTTTATGCCCACCACCTCAGGTGATTATTTATTATGGCACCTTCAGATGGGAAGGGCCGCAGTGCGCATATAGGCCAATCTGTTCTTCAAGGTTCAGCTCCTATGCCACCTCTTCTGTGGCATATTATTAGTATTTTATATATATATATATGTGTGTGTGTGTGTGTGTGTGTCATATTATTATTATGTAGTGTTATTATCCCCATTTCACAGTTAAGGAAACTGAGTCAGATACTGGTAAAGTGGCTTGCACAGGGTTGCTCAGCTAAGAAGTTTCTTTTTTTTTTTTAGTAGTAGTTAATTTTCTTCCAATGACATGGAAAGATAGTTTTCAACATTCATTTTTGTACGATTTTGAGTTCCCAATTTTTCTTCCTCCCCTTCCTTCCCCAAGACAGCAAGCAATCTGGTATAGGTTATACATGTACAATCATGTTAAACATATTTCCACATTAGTCATGTTGGGAAAAAAGAATCAGAAAAAAGAGGAGAAACCACAAGAAAGAAAGAAAGAAAAAAGAGCAAACAGTCTGCTTCGATCTGCATTCAGACTCCATAGTTCTTTCTCTGGATGTGGACAGCATTTTTCTCGTGAGTCTTTTGGAATTGTCTTGGATCATTGCATTTCTGAGAAGAGCCAAGTCTATCATAGCTGATGATCGCACAGCGTTGCTGTCGCTGTGTGCCGTGCCCTCTCGGTTCTGCTCAGGAAGTTTCTGAGCCTGGATTGAAACTCAGGTCTTCCCGACTGGAGGCCCAGCACTTGAGGGACTATGGTACCTAGCACCCCCACTTTAAAGTTTGCAAAGTGCTTTGAATACATTATCTCATCCTGTCTGAAGACATTAGCCAACTACTGTTCCGCGGCTTTGAGCTCAGGCATGAAGAGAAGAACATTATTTAAGTCAATACATTTTATTTTGTGAGAATAAAAAAAAAGTTTTTTAGCAACAAGATAACCGCCAGGTAAGAATTTATAAATAAAATTTGCTCTGATTTTAGCTAAAAAGAACATTTTTAAAAATCCCTTTTGACTCCAAAGAGTATTTAAAGTTCCCATCTGAAAAAAAAAGGAAAACAGTTGCTTTTTGCCATTAAGCCAAAGAAGTGAAAAAGTATTGTAAATTGGCTTGTTTCTTGTTTGAATAGGATTCCAAATGACTGCTTGCCCTTAGCTGGTGACTTGAATTCACTGCATATCTGTCTCATTTGTCTTTGTTTCAGAGCTCGTAGAAAAACTGATAGAAACAGAAGAGGATCTATCACATGTGCCTGAGACCATTGACAGACTCTACAAGGAAGTGACAAATGTGGAGGAAGAGGCTTTGATCAATACACAGAAGATCCAGGTAGAGACATAACACTTGTTAACACTTGGGGTTGGGGATCTGCTCTTATGGCTAGTGGAGATATGACAGAGGAGTTCATAGTCATCTTTGATTAGGAGGCACGCTGAGCTGATCGCTGTGGCCAATTCTCATGCCCGATGGGGCGGCTGTAGAATTTTTATTTTATTTTCGTTTTCAGAAACGGGCTTGTCACCCAAACTGAAAATTTCCTGCTAGTGGAGAATGCTATTAAAAATTTCTCTAGTGGCTGATCTTCGTTTTTTCCAGGGGCAGGGAGGGTTAGTGAATTTTCTCAATATTTAAATGAAGCCAGCCATTAGTTTCACTGAAAAAATCGCTGTCCATTTCTGCAACTCCTTGGGGGCTATTCACTCCTGCAGTAAATGTTAAAAACACAGGAGCATCCGCTCTTGCTCCCTGTTAGCGCACACAAAGAAACTGGAAATAGTAGAAGAATATTCAACGTGAAACAAACAATTTCAGGCTGCTGACACTGACTGTGCTTAACAAGAAGAGCCGGGAAGCTTCTGTGGCTTGGGTCTCCCTTTGCGACAAGGAGGGGAGGCGCCTTGCTTTGGAAAGAGTTCCTTGAGTGTTGAGAGTGGCAGAGACTGGCGAGGGCACCATCATTCTCCCGCCTCAGACTCATGCTTTCTTCTTCCCTCTTCCATGTCTCCCTGAGGCCCATCACTTACTGAGTGCTGTCGCTCCTACCTGTACCTTTCTCACATCTGTTCCCTGTTTTCAAGTTAGACAGGCACTACTCTTGTTCAGGTCCTCCTTACGTCTTGCCTGGACTATTGCACTAACCTCCTGATTTGTGCCTCCAGTCTCTTCCCTTTCTAAGCTATCTCCTAGATAGTTGCCAAATTAATATTTCTAGTATATGCCTGACCATGACACTGCCTTGCCTAAAAATCTTCAGTAGCTCCCTATTTGTCTTTAGGAGAAACTAAAAATCTAGTGTTTCAGGCCCTCCAAAACTGTGGCTCCCCCCTACCTCTCCAAGCTTATTTCATATTACTCCACTTCACATACAATTTCCATTAGCTGTTCCCCAAACTCAGCATTCCATGTCCCATTTTTGTGTTTTCGCACCTGCACGCACACACACACACACACACACACACACACACAGAGTGTGTTCTATACCTAGAACATATTTCTCTGTTTCAGCTCACCAAGCGTGAGGCCTGATTCGACTGACTCCAAGTCCACCAAGTTATCCACTGTAGCATCTAGCAGCCCCTAGGCAATGATTTTCAAATCTCCTTACCCAGCCCTAACCTCTCTGCTCACCTCCACTCTCACATCTCCTATGGCCTATTGGACATTTCAAACTGAAGGTCTTGCATACACCTTAAACTCGACATGTCTACAACTGATCTCATTACCTTCCCCACCTAAACCTCCCCTCTCCTAACTTTCCTATTACTGTTGAGGGCACCAACATCCTTCCATTCACCCAGGCTTGAAACCTAGATGCCATCCTCAACTCCTCACTCTCATCCTCTATATCCAATCTGTTGCCAAGACTGGTTGACTTTGCCTTTGTTGATACACCTATACACCCCTCTCTCTCCTCTGGCACTGCTGCAACTCTGCTGGGGGCCCTTATCACCTCACTCTTGGACTAGTGTACTAGCTAGTGTACTTGTACTTGCAGTGTACTAGTGTACTTGGGGCTGCCTGCCCGAAGTCTATCCCCACTCCAGTCCATTCTTCACTCAGATGTCAAAGTGATCTTTCTAAAGTACATGTCTGACCACGTTACCCCCCTTCTCGGTAGATAGAGAACTCAGGAAAACCTGAGTTCCAGACCTTAGACACTTACTTACTAGTGGTGTAACCTTAGGCAAGTCACTCAACCTTATCTGCCTCAATTTCCTCAACTGTGAAATGAGGACGGTAGCAGCCCCTACCTCCCAGGGTTGTTGTGAGGATCAAATGAGATCATATTTGTAAGGTACTTGGCACAGTGCCTGGTACACAGTAAGTGCTTAATAAATGCTTCTTCCCTTCCCTTCCCTTGCCCTTCAATAAACTCCAGAGGATCCAGATCACCTCCAGGATCAAATAGAAAATCCTTGGTGTGGTGGTATGGTATTCAAAGCCCTTCATATCTTTACCTCCCCCCCCCCCCCCGCACCTTTCCAGTCTTCTTACATATCACGCCCCCACCCTATGTCCTCTTTGGTTCAGTGACATTGCTTTTCTTGCTCTTCCTTGAACAAGACACTTCATCCCCTGACTTTGTTCATTTTCACTGCCTAGCAATATTCTCCCTCCTTATGTCCACTTCCTGGCTTCATTCAAGCCCCAGATGAATTCCTGCCTTCTGCAAGAAACATTTCCCAATCCCCTTTAATGATAGGGCCTTCCATCCATTGACTATCTGCAGTTTATCCCATGTATAGGTTGTTTGCACATAGTAGCTTGCATGTTGTCTCCCCCGTTATACTATGACTTAATCCCAGGTTTTAGCGCTAGGCGGGGCACATGGGTATTTAATCAATGTTGATCGATCCATTGACTGATTAGTTAATGTTTATTGGATTGGGTTGAATTTGTATTTTTCTAAAGAAGCCATTCTTCTTGCTTCGTGGTTGAAGATACTGTTGATGGCTCTTGTGATTGTTACACATCTAGGTGCTCATTCTTCCTTGCAAAATATTTGCAGCAGTTAACACATTTTTTCCTGCTCTCTAAAATGCTGTGAGGAGGGTAGAATCCTTCTTAAAGCTGCTTAAGTAATTTTGACCATTTCTTTCCTTGACGTATTTAACTATTTGTCCCCTTGGGAATTTAATATTAACTTTATGCGCTTCTGGTAAAACAAACTACATACTTGTTACTGCAGTTGTTAGCCATCATTGGGTCAGGTGCTATGTGAGTGGGATGGGGGTTGTCCCAGAATAGGTGGCAGATAGAGTCACAGCCACTCCAAGGTGAGCTTGTCTGACGAGGGGGCGCTTTTCTTATCTTTGTTTCCACAGGAAAAGAATGTGGGTATACTTTCTAGGAATAGCTATGATTCTTGTGTTTCCAATATTCGAAGCTGGTGAAAATGGTAATAACTGTATTAAGCCCACATGACATTAAAAGTTCTCACTCAGTGAAATCCATAGCAATTCACCCACACTAGCCAAATAAAATGGATAAAAGATTCCTATTTCCCAAACTATGCAAAGCAGGCAGGTAGATAGTGCATTAACGTAATCCGTTAAGGGGTATATCTTGGTTAGGTATCGCCAAGGGAAAAATGAATTAAGTAGGAAGAGATTAGGTCAAATTAGATGTCGGAAATTGCATAGGGTTTTCATTGCCCTCGACCTGTGCCTCTGGCCTCTTAGGAGAATCTAAGTTTCTTGAAGAGAAGTTCCATTTGGTGTTTTTGTCTTTGTCTCTCTAGTACTGGGGACAGAGTCTGACACATAGTAGGTGCTTCATAAATGTTTATTGAATTGCACCTATGCACAAAAGTGCATTTAAGCATCAGTAGCCCCCCAGGGATTGGACAATGCTATGATCTCAGGAGAAGTAAGGGCGATAACGAATGAGATTACCAGCTTCACAATATTATCTCACTTGATCCTCACAACAGCACCGAGAGATAAGCACCCTTGTTTTCCCCATTTTACAGATGAGGAAATTGAGGCAGACAGCGATGAAGTGCCTTTCCCAGGGTCATACAACTAGGAAGTGTCTGAGGCTGGATTTAAACTCAGGTCTTCCTGACTCCAATTTCTGTACTCTGTATGTACTGTGTCATCTAGCTACCTGTTACCAAGACTACCTTATGCCTGAAAAGTGGTAGAAAAGTCATTAGTGGCCATGTAACAAGAGTGAGATCCAGCCAAGAGATGGCCCAAGGGGTCTATTGGTACACTTAAGCTCTTGAAAGCCCAAGAAACCCTCCAGCACATTCTTCATGCTCAGGTCTAGCTTATACTAGGTGCCCTACAGGGGCAGCATTCATGGAAACCTAGATAGGAGCAGCACGGGTTGAGAAGTGTGTGTGGGGGGAGGGGTGGAGCAAGACCTCGGGCTCTAGCAGGACAGAGAGGGCCTACGCTGATACAATAGTGCTGCGAGTGTACAGTCTCCAGCTGGTGGGACATTTCCTCACGTTGTCCACTTGCAGCTGGAGTAGCAGTTCGCCATCCTGTATTTGGGCCTACTAATCAAGAGGCAAGTGCATTTCATGGAAGGTGGAGGATGTGAACGTGTATTTTATACTCGATATTGGAAGGTGCCAAAGAGCAGGAGCGCGCTTTCTTACAACATCATCGTTCGTGTATCTTCGTGTTAGGAGTTCTTTTGATTTGTGGCATCGATCCCCTCTTTACCCCCAACACAACCTTACGTCCATCACGGCTTTTACAAATAATACTAATTATGGCATTTGTATATATAGTGCTTCACGGTTTACCAAGAACTCGCTATCTTTTGTACGTTGGTATAGCAGACTCTAGACTCTAGCCTTATCTGCCTGGCATAGTATGTGATTAATAAATGCTTCTTGATTGCTTGATCTCCAGAGGATCCTAAGAAATTGAGGCAAGACCCTACTATGTTGGACCCCACTGGTGTTGTCTCAGACCAGAGTGCAACCTCGGGTTTCTGGTTTACAGAATTAAGAGAGTGCTCTCCAAAGCATTGACTTACCCCCACCACTACTTCAACGATTTCAATGACAAGGAACTCACTGTCTCACGATGCAGAGCGTTCCATTTTTGGACTGCTCTAATTGTTAAACTCGTGAGTCCTTTGATTTGGTTCTCCCTTTCCAAACTCCCCGAGGAATAACTCAGGTGCCACAATCACAGAATGTGATGTTTGGAAGGAGCCTTAGTGACCAAGTGAACATCCAGCTTCTGCTTCCAGATACACTGTCCAAGTCACTGAGAAAATGTGAAGCAGCCCAGGGCCAGGCCTCAATCTCCAGGGTCATCCATTAGAGACACAGAACCATTAGAAGCCATTCTTTGAGGTCAGCCATCCAACTACTTCTGAATTCTGATGACTGGGTTATTGTCTAATCCCTAGCTCTCCACTAGAGCAGTCCGAGAGAGGAAGCCTTTGTTGAAAATGTTGCTAAAATAAAACTGTGCATAACCTTTGAGCCAGCAATACCACTGCTAGGTCTGTATCCCAAAGAGATCATAAAAAGGGAAAAGGACTTACGTGTATAAAAATATTTCTAGCAGCTCTCTTTGTGGTGGCCAAGAACTGGAAATTGAGGGGATGCCCATCAATTGGGAAATGGATGAATAAGCTGTGGTATGTGAATGTAATGGAATACTATTGTGCTATGAGAAATGATGAGCAGACAGACTTCAGAAAAACCTGGAAAGGCTTATATGATCTGATGCTGAGTGAAGTGAGCAGAACCAGAACATTGTACACAGTAACAGCAACATTGTTTGATGACTGACTTTGATAGAATTAGCCCTTCTCAGCAATGCAAGGATCTAAGATAATTCCAAAAGACTCATGATGGAAGAATATGGGAAGTTTTTTTTTATATTGGGATGTGTCTGCTTTGTAAAAAAAAAAAGAGTAGAGAGGGAGAGAGAGAAGAGGAGAGAGAGACATAGAAAGACAGAGACAGAGGAGGGAAGGAAGGAAGGGAGAAAGATGGGAGGGGAGGAAGGGAGGGGAGAAAGAAGGAGAGACAGAGAGACAGACAGAGACAGAGAGAATAAGAAGGACCCATTGGGCAGGGCATCAGAAGTTTTAAGCTCCTTTACTAGCTGTGGGACCTTAGACAAGCCATTTAGCCTCTTGATCCCATTTTCCCTCCTGGGCAGTAAGAGTTAGAATAGGTGATCTCCAAGCTCCTTTGCAACCCTGTCATTCTGTGATACCCGACAAGCCTCAATGAACCAAAAGGTCTTAGAAATTTTTTGAGAAAATCTGACAAACACAATCAGACTCGAATATTTGTCTGTCTGCCATGTACATAATCCTGTACTGGGTGCTATGGGGGGGCACAGTAATCGTCTAAAACGTTAAAGAGCTTACTCTGGGCAAACTGGGGAACATGAGACAAACAGCAATGCAATTTGTTTAGTTCCGAACATACAAAAAAATGATCAGAGCTACTAGAGCAATGTAAGCAGCGTTGCCGAGGATGGGAAAAGATGCGGTGAGTTAATGAAGCCCTGAGTGGTATGGGAGACACACAGTAGGAGTTAGAAGAGACACAGAGCCTCCTGGCATAGCTCAGTCACAGAGGCTATGTTTGAAGCTGGGCCATTGAAGAAGCTCCTCCGAGTGAGGTGACAGCCCAATGACTGTAGTGTGTTCAGGGGACAGTGAAAGTGACCCAGGCTAAGCAGAGACTGCTTCATGGGGAGTTTAGAACTAGCTTATGGAAGGCCTTGAATACATAGCAACACATTCGTATGGGCAAGAGAACCAGCAAGAAAACATGCTTAGCTAATCATATGGAGGCACCCAAGCACAATGTCGAGTAGTGAAAGGCATCTCTCTGTCTCTTTTATCAGGCTGAAATACTTGCAGTAAACCTATGGAACTGGGCAGTGAGCAGAAGAGTAGGGATGTTAATCACTGTTGAACAGAAAGTTAAATGTAAGTACACATTGCCTGGCTTACACGATGAAAAGTCCTCTTCTTGGGCTTTGGGGAGCATCCATTCTTGAAGGTTCAGACAGGGAGACAGCCCAGCACAGTGCAGAGTATTCTGGATTGGGAGTCAAAGGGCCTGGATTTAAAGTTGGCGTCTGCCACTTACTAGCTGTGTGACCTTGGGTAACTCACTTCTTCCCTGGGCCTCAGCTTTGTCATCTGTAAAGTGAAGGGGTTGGACCAGGTCACCTTTAAGGACCCTTCCAACTCAACCTATATGATCCTAAATCAGTCTAGAGCCATTTAAAGGATGTAGTTGTAGATGCTCCTTAGTCAGTGCTAAAAACAGCCTAGTTTTCATCTGCCTTGTGTGACGGCCAACAGATAGCTTCTGGAAAGGAAGAGTGTCCTGGTAAAGGTCTAGAAGTGCCATAGCCAAATGGATAAGGGCGAGCAAGTCGCTGTCCTGGTAGTGCG
The DNA here is from genome assembly GCA_028646595.1 of Phalanger gymnotis. Classification (NCBI taxonomy): domain Eukaryota; kingdom Metazoa; phylum Chordata; class Mammalia; order Diprotodontia; family Phalangeridae; genus Phalanger; species Phalanger gymnotis. Next base: position 1,334,351 of record CM053628.1, on the reverse strand, counting down.
TAAGTTAGGCGACCCTTCTTCTAGAGTTCCCATTACCCTACTTACTATAACGGGTCAATTAGAACAGAGGTCTGATACCCTGTTGAACTATGCACACAGTCACAACTGGGTTCTACCTTTGCCATTCGGCTTTGCATCCCTCGGAGAAACAGACTAATTACGAAGCAAGAGTCGACCCAAGTCTGTATAAAGCTTCAAGATTTTGAGTGGTGGTGTTAAGGAGGGAGCAGAACCTTGGATCGGGTGTCTCTGAATCCCAGTGTATTACTGACTGCCTAGCTGAGAGGCCTTGTGTGGGTCCCCTCACCTTGAGCAGATTGGACTCAGTGATTCCTAAGGTTCCTTCTAGCTCTGAATCTCTGATCCTTGGGATGAAATGGAGGCCGGTGCTTGAGGCTAGCAGTAGCAGCTCTGTTCTTGGCCTCCATCTTCTCTAAGAAGGTTTAAAGAATGGCTCCTTCTCCAGCTCTTCTAGGTAGGAGTTGCTATCTCTCTTCCTCATAAGGGAGTTAATAAAAATCTTCAAAAGTGGGAAAAATGTTTTATTGATGCTCTTTTCTTTATATTTCTATCGCTTTTCAGTGCCCCCCCCCAAATCCTCTTACATAGTAGGAAACTACAGTTAAGCAAAACAAACCAATGTTTTGGCCACATCTGATAACATAAGCCTACTTCAGAGCCTCTTTTTGTGGGAGCAACTTATTTAAATATCTCCGAGATATCAAGGAATGAACACTAGCTATATTCCCACAGCTTGGCAAACACCTAGTCCAAGGGCTCCTCAATCATCATTTCCTGGTAGTTACAAAACTATTTGTTTACCTGGAATGTTGCACTAGATGTTATGGGGATAACACACAAGCAGGCCTCAACTGAGAGGGTTTGAGTTCCAAAAGTTGGGAGAGTCAATTATTTGGAGCTCAGAACATTTTTCCCCAAACAAAAAGCCCACATTTAAGTAGGGCTTTTAGGATTTGCCCAGAAACAATATTATAAATGATTGTTAGATTCTGAGGCTAGTCTACAAAAGAACAGATTTAACCCATATTGTTGCTAAAATATCATATTTACAACAGTTTTAAAAATAATATTTCAGCAACAGTACAAGTTAAATAGACTTTTAAAATAGATTAGTTTGAGAAGAGATGTCGTTTACACCCAAATCAAATATTTAGTGCCAACCTGTGTGCAGAACTAGGTAAGATGCCTTCTCTGCCCTCAACTAGGTTCTGATCTGGTGGCAGGATGAGGCTCCAGATAGCTCTGTTAAACATAATAGATATATGATGGAGTGCTAGGTGAAGAGGAGATGTGGCTACCAGCACGAAGGGAAGATCAGGTGGCATAGGACGACATTAAAAAGATAAGAACGGTTTGAGCAAAGGTAGAAAGGTGGTAGTTTGTAGTTCCCATCCAGGGGACAGAGCACTGTCCAGTTTGACTGGTGCATAGCATGAAAGGGGAGAATTGAGAGATGAGGCTGAAAAGGTACTAACTTGGGGCAGGCCGAGTGCCTAGAGATCATGGAACGCTACTCAACAGGCAATAGGGAGCAGCTTAAGATTTTTGAGTAGAGGAGTGAAATTCATCTTTCTCTGCATAAGAGATGTTATGAATGCAGCGGTAAAATGGGAGGACTAGAGTGCAGCTAGAGCAGCAGAAGCTCAAAGATCTATCAGGAAATTATTACTATAACAGTCTGCATGGGTGGTGCTAAGGGTGTGTGCTAGGATGGTGGTGTTGGGGTGGGAGAGGAGGCGACAGGTGCTGATGATGTTGCAGAGGTGGAATTGACAGCACACTGGTCATTGTTCGGATATGAGAGTTGCAAAGGAAAGAGCTAAAGATAAAACTTCAAGACTACGAACGTGAGAAACTGTAGAAGAGTGAGCATGAATGGTGGGACCACCAACAGAAAAAGTCAAATCAGAAGCAGAAGTAGATTTAAAGGTCACTCTTAGTTTGGGACCTGTTGAATTTGAGGTGTTAGTGAAAGATCCAGATGGATATGTGGGTCTGGAGTTCAGAAGATTAGCGGCCAAGACTGGACATTTAGATTTCAAATCATTTGCAGACTTGGTTGTTGAAGCCACAGGAGTGAATAAGATTGATGAGGGAGAAAGCATAGAGCAAAAAGAAGGCCAAAGAAAGACCCTTGGGAACTCCCCTTATTAAGAGATCATGGAGAAGGAGAGAAGCAAGCAAAGGAGGCGGAAGAGAAATGCTTTTGGGACAGGAGGAGAAGTAAGGGCATTTGGTGTCTGAAGCTAAGGGGAGAAAAAGAGTAGCCAGCAGCGGGGAGAGGGAGAGTGGCCACTAGCGTCAACAGCTTCAGAGAGATGAAGGAAGATGGACTTTGGGCATTAGTGACCTTAGGATCCTTGGGTTTAACAAGTCAACCCGGGGACCACAACCTGGGGGAATTCTGATTAGATATTTGAATGAAAAAGAGCTGAGGATTTTAGCGTGTCCTAAACTCAGCATGAGTCAACCATGGAATATGATAGACAAAAGAATTCATCTATTCTTAGGCTACCATAAGAGCTTGGTGTAATACCACAAGCACTGGATTTGGGAGACTGAGGCCTTGGGGTCCGATCTCAGTTGGGCTACTCAGTATTTTTATGACCGTGGACAAGTCACTAGGTCTCCATTTCCCTCAACTGTAAAATGAGGAGATTGGATCAGATGATCTCTAAGGTCCCCTCTGGCTCTAGACTCCATGAGTATGGCTAAAAAAGGAACCAAAGTCTAGAAATGATCATGGTAACACTTCCCCTGTCCTCTGCCATGGTCAGATCCCATCTGGAATAGTGTGTTCAGTCTAGGAAGGACAGTGATAAGTTGGAGCACATGGAAAGGGGTATGAAAGGGCTTTGAAGTCCATATAATTATAAAAATGACTTGGAAGAATTGGGAATGTTGAACCCCCCCAGGAGGAGAAGAAAAGGGTAGTGTCGGAGGGTGGAAGATGCTTTCTAGTATTTGAAGGCCTCTCCTGGGAATAGGGATTTAACTTGTTCTGCTCAGCCTCAGAGGGCAGAGCTAGGAGCAGCAGGAAGAAGCTGCAGAAAAGCACATTTTGCTTCATCGAAAAGAAAACCTTCCCTCAGAGCTAGCTTTCCAGAATGCAATGCCTGGGCCACCAGTCAGTTCCCCCTTCACAGAGTGTTCAAGTGAAGTCAGACTCTGCCCCTGGCAAGGAGATTGTGCTCAGGCTGGATTAGCTGTGGCCTGGAATGCCTCCTCTGACCCCTATACTGTGAAGGCCAGCAATATAACAGTCCTTTACCAATGTGCAAATCTTGCTTTGGGGATGAATTTAACCTCATATCTTCTCATACTTCACTCTTGTGAAGAGAGCTCCAGGGTGCACTTGGTCTGGAAGTCTGTGGGTGTAGGGAGCCTCCGTTGCTTTTAGGTAGGGGCGTTTCCCTGCCCAGGTCATTGTGCCGGGCAAGCCTCCTGTCCAAGAGGCCAGGGATGACTTTGTTTCAAAGAAGAGATCTACAGTGGAAATGGAGGCAGAGAAGTCAAGGAAGAGGAGAAACAAGAAAAGGCTGCTGGGTCAGGTGGTTTGCTCATGAGAACATGGACTTCAATAGGGTGCTGAGAATGGAAGCCCAAAGTGGGAGGGGGTGAAAGACTTGAATGGGTGGGGAGGAAATGGAAGCAACCAGTTTAGGCTACTGGTTCAAAAGTTTGAAATGACAAGAAGGGGAGACATAAGATGGCGGCTGATGGAGCAGCAGTTGCACTTGAATTTTTTTTTTTGATGATAAGGGAAATGTATTCATGTTTAGAGAAAGTGAACAGAGATAAAGCATAGAGCCTGGTCCTGGATGGGATATTAATATGATCCAGAGCAGCAGTGGAATGGCTAGGGTGCTGCACTCGAGAGGACCACATTGGGCAGCCTTTCTGAGCCACATTTTCCTCATCTGTAGAATGGAGATACCTGTAGGGTCTGCCTCCTAGGATTGTTGGGAGGGTCAAAGGAAATAATGTACTTTAAAATACTTTGTAAACTCAAAAGTGCTAACGAAATATCAGTAGCAATTGGAGCCTTGGAAAATAGAAAGGAAACCTCTTCCTGAAAGTAAAAATGTATGTCAGTGGGAAGATGTGACTTTAAGAGATTACTGTACCAACACATTTTTCAGGAACATGCCTATTTTTAGTGAAGTATACCTTTATTTGCTTTTCTTTTTTTCCGGTTGCATGCTTGTCTCCCAAAACCTGGCACCCTGCCTCTTTCATTTGCAAAAGAGTAGAGACATTAACATTCCCAGAGTTCCCAGCTCTTGCCACCTGAGGGACTAACTAGTCAAGCAGAGCAGAGATGATTCATCTTCCCCCTTTCCCAAACATCCTTGCCCAATGTAATGCAGCTTTCACATCAGCTCTATGCCAGAGGATTTTTCCAAGTTGTCACCTTGGTCCTCTCTGGCAAGTACAGAGGTAATGAATGACTGAACCAAAAACCTTAGGCTCATAAATGACAGACACCATTCTTGAGTGTTCTAATCTCTTAAATTCAAATATAGATAATAAGTTCCCTCTGCCTCAGTTGCTCCATCGTTTCAGCAGGGTCAATCAATCTCTGTTTCTTTTCCCAATAGCATTTCCTGGGACTAATGTTGTTATTGGAAGAATGGCATCTGAGCTTGACTGCCAGGTTACTGTGCTCCTTTGGAAATGAACCTCTGAAGGGTCAGAACCCTGAGAGGTAGAGTGAGCTGCCCAGGGTCGCAGCGCTAATAGGTGTCAGAGGCCTTCCTGGCTTTGCGGGCCAGTGCTCTAGCCACTACACTGCACTGTCTCAAATGCAACATAGACTAAGTAGAGAGAAGGCCTTCTTGAAGGTAATGGCACTTGAGGTTTAACAGGGGGTACTGAAGGACTTTAGATGTATATTGTGAAGAAGGAGGCTGTGATTGCAACCTGGAATGAAATCTATTTCTATTTGAGATCCCAAAGGGGAAAATGTCTAATATGATATCTTGGGTTTGGGTTTGATTTTCCATAACTTTTAAACAGTGTGTAATCTAAAATAAGAACATACTTACTGGGAAAATTGGACTCCACCCAGTGTCCAGAGGACATCTTCAGCCCTCAGTTAGGTTGTAGTTTCAAGAAGGTCTTTTCTCTCTGAATGAGGATGCTAATGGCATAGTCGGAATGTTCACTCTGGCCAGTCATTAGCCACACACCTGGCTCTGTTTCCTTCCTCACGATTGCTTTTTATAAATGTGTAGTAAAGAAGAATGCTCCGTGTTTATGGCATTGATATTTTGCAGTGTGTCATGTGGCTTGCAAGCTGGTGTTTATGTTTGATGGCGTGTCTCCTGTGAAAGAATCCATTCAAAGACAGATTTGGGTAAGTCCTAGATAGATGGGGGTGCTGCGGGAGGCGGGGAGCAGGGGAGACTAGAAATCCAAGTTTGTGTGCTGGAAGGGACCTACTTCAGAGATTTTAGCCTGGGGTCCGTGAACCCGTTTTTAAAAACATTTTGATAATTGATTTCAGCACGATTGGTTTCCTTTGTAACCCTATGTATTCTACGGCGTGCATTTAAACACGTGATTCTGTGAAGGGTCCATAGGCTTCTGCCGGAGGGGACCACAGCACTAACAGCGAAGAACCTCTACTCTAGTCCAAAACTAATTGGGGCCTTTTCTTTTTTCATCATCATAATTTTTCCCAGTATTCCTTTCCTCTCCCAGAGATCCATTCTGTAGTACAAATAGTATTTTTAAAGACAACAAAAGAAAAAGAGGAAAAAATCTGCATGACCAATCAATACATTGAAAAAGGCTAAGAACCTGTGCTAAGAACTCATGGAACTTCCACCTCCTCAGAGGGCAGGTTGAGGGTGTCTTCTCGTGTCTCACCATTTGAGCTATGCTTGCTCTTTCTAATTTTGCTATGTTCACTTGTGATTTTTTTGGCGTGCTACTGTCCTTTTCATTGACATTGTTGTAGTTACTCTGTGTGTGTGTGTGTGTGTTATTTTCTGGGCTTTGCTGCAGTTCCCTCTTCCCTCTGCATCAGTTCATGTAAGTCTCCTCATGTTTCTCTGTATTCCTCACCCACATCATTTCTTAAAACACAGTAATATTCCATGACATCATGCACCCCCATTTGTTTAGCCATGCCCCAGTCGATGGACATCTACTTTATTTCCAATTCTTAGCTATTACAAAAAGTGCTGATATGAATATTTTGCAGTATGTAACTTCCTAGTGAGCCCAGTAATGGAGTCTCTGAGTCAAAGGGGATGGACGTTTCAGTCACTTGGTTTGTATAAGTGTAAATTGCTGTGAATAGGTACCAATGGCTGGGAGCAAGAGCAGGAAGGATCAGTCAAGGCAAGTCAGTCAGAAGTTATTGAGCACTTCCTATGTGCTAGGCACTGTGCCAAGTGCCAAGAAAAGCAAAGATACGTTCTCTGCCTTCGAGGAACTTATAATCTAGTGGGAAAGACAAAATGCAAATAGCTTTGTATAAACAAGATATCTATACAAGGTTAATTGGAGATAACCTCTGCAGGTAGGCACTGACACTGATGATGGGCAAAGGCTTCTTTTTAGAAGGTGGACTTTTAGCTAAGACTTGAAGGAGGCAGAGACGGAGAGAGGGAATTCCAAGAATGGAGGCCAGCCAGTGAACATGCTTGCAGTTGAGAGATGGAGTATTTGAGAAACAGCAAGGAGGCCATGTCATTGGATTGCAGAATATGAAGTGAGGTGAGAGAGGGTGAAGCTGTGAGAAGACTGGAAAGGTGGGGGAGGGAAGGCGGAAAGGCTCGTGAAGAGCTTTGACTGTCAAACTGCGGATTTTGTATTTGAGTCTGGAGGCAATAGGGAACCACTGAGTTTATTGAATGGAAGAGTGCCATAGATCTGTACCTGAGGAGGAACACTTTGATCTCTGGGTAGACCGTGGACGGGAGTAAGGAGAGACTTGAAGCAGGCAAACCAACTGGAAAGCTGTCGAGTTGGTCCAGGCATGACAGTGATGAGGGCCTCCATTGGGACGGTGGCATTTATGAGACATATTTTGAAGATGAAATTGACAGGATGGCAACAGATTGGATGGGGGGTTGAGGTGTGAGAAAGCGTAGTCAATGATGACACCTAGGTTGTGAGCTGGTGTGACTCGGAGGACGGTCGGGCCCTCAACAGTAACAAGGAAGTTAAGCAGGGGGAAGGTTTGGGGGAAAAGATGATGAGGTCAGTTTTCGACATGCTGAGTTTGATTTCTATGGAACACCTAGTTCAAGATGTGCAGTAGTCAGTCAGATCAGGAAGTGCTTCATGAGTTTGAGGTGAGCCACGAAGGAAAGTAGGGCAAGGGGTGTGAGAGGTGGAAGTAAGACGGGAGTGCGCTCCAGGCATGCGGGAAAGTCTGTATAAAGGCAGAGATGAGAAATGAAGTTCTGTGTTGCGATGAATGGTCAGAAGGGCGGTTTGGCTGGATGGCAGGCAGAGCACACGAAGGGGAGGGACGAAGAATAAGCCAAGCCGGAAAGACCAAGGAGTCGGGGTTGAATCTCAGTGTTCCTTGGGAGCCGTTGAGCAGGGGAATGGCCTGGCCAGGCCTGGGTCCTAAGACTGTCACTGACAACTGAACGGAAGATAGACTGGTGAGGAGAGAGGCTTCGGGAAGGGAGAGCAAGGGAGAGGCTGTAGCAATAGTTCAGGCCAGGAGGTGATGAAGACCCGGATCCAGTGTTATGGGTAAGAGAAGGGGTCAGCCAGGAGAGTGAAAGCTGTGAAGACTGAGAGGCAGCATGACACAGTGGCTAGGGCATCGAATTGGAGTTAGAAGAACCTGGATTCGAATCCTACCTCAGGTACTTCCTAATCCTGTGATTCTGGGGAACATGCCACCTTGCCGTGCCTCAGTTTTCTCACCTTCAAAATGGAAGGAAGTCTTGCTTCCAACCCCGTTCTCACAGCCATCATTTGGGGAGGCGAACGTGGAAAAGGGCCAGCCATCCCCACCAACTGCCGACTGACTCCCACCCACGAGGCAGGCAGGCTAGCCCAGCTGAAGCAGAGACAGGAAGCAGCATGTGCCGGGCGTGTCAAACCACTACCACTCCCTTGGCCAGCATCAGACCTGGATGGAAACAGCCTGAAACGCTGAGCCCAAGAGCCTTGGGAACAGTGACCAACTCTGCCCACAGCCATGCTCCTGGGAAGCAAACCCTGGAGAGATGCAGCCTGGCCATCATTTCCCCACATACCTTGATGGGGAGAGCCCGAGACCTCAAACTCAAGAGCCAGTGCCCCCTAAACCACCAGATTTGCTTCCAGCCCCGCCCCTTCAGCCATCACTAAGAGGAGAAGTCATTGTGGAGAAGGGGGCCCGTTTTCCTTACCACCAAGGGAGAGCATTAGGAGAAGGACCTGTGACGTCATCAATGTATAGAACTCCCCATGTGGTGACTTCCTCCTTCAGTAAACGCTATCTTATAATAACGATGTGATAAATGCTGTATAATGGCCACCTGTTCTTCATCTTCTTTCCCAAATACAGTAACCTGAATGTAGCTTGACGTGCACATGCTAGTTCCCAGCAATCAGAAGATTAAGTATTTCCCTAAGACTTAGTCACAAGATCAAGAACCACTTGGATGAAGTGATGACGGTGAACGTTTTCAGGCACATCTACCTTCTCTCTTCCAGATGACAATGAAAACTGGGAAAGGGTGGCTCGATGTTGGCAATGCTGCGCTGGCGGATGGATTTCTTGAGACCGCCCAGAAGGTAAGTTCCCAATGCCTACTTTGCTCTAGGCCGTCATTAGGCCCAGCCGTGGAGGGGCTCATCCAGTGTTTGTCTGGGTTTTGTTTTCTAGCATCTAGAGAAGTCGTACGCTGAATTACAGGATAAGAGTCGTGGCAACCCTGATGTGAATGTTTATGAGACTGCTGTGAACAGAGACTTGTTTAAGGTGCTTTCTTACCAGGCTGAGTCAGTAGGTATCCATCCGCTTGCCAGTCACTATGGTATGTATGTGTGTAGACAGAAGTAACAGGGGCCTTGGGTCCCACGGGGCCTAGTGGAGCTTCTGCTGGGTGGCCTCTGGAGCTCTGTCCTTAGTATCTGAGAACAGTCGTCTTCCCGGGGCTTGCTTGGCACTGGCATCTGTGTCTTTGTGCACATGTGGATGTAGTTGAAAAGACTGATACCTAGTTAATCATCATTTCCCCCCGGTGAATGCCAAGACTCCGGCTTCTGGCAGCACCTGTTTCTGTTTTCGGCTCTGACTGTCTGGGGCAATGGTTTGAAAAGAACCCCCTCATTTCTGATTGCTGTAGCCAGGCTGGCTCGCCTAAGGCTGGCTTCCACAGACTGAAAGAAGCAGCTCATCCTTCAGCCAATTGTGGGCCTTTGACTTTAGTTTCCCATTGGAATAGTTGTGTGCTAGTCTGCTTTCCCCCATTCCATTTCTTCTGCCCGCCTACACCCAGAAAAGCAAAATTAGACTGAATATGTCACAGGCCGTCTCTAGGCTAATGTCAGTTTGAAACTGAGTATTAAGGATAGCTTCAAGGTGATTCTTCTGGAAGTGCTAAAGAAGCCCCTGACTCCTCCTGTGGAGGCCTTCAGTTTGCTTTGCAGATGACACGAAGGGAGGAAGGAAAGGGGAAAGGAGGGACTGTTTGGTGTTATCTGCATTGGGCTTGGGGGGAGGACCTGTGATTTTACTGGTAGAGGGAGCTCTGGGCCAGTGCCGGTCAGCACCTGCTAGGCGACTTGGAGTCTCAGAGAATTGCCCCTGGGGCTCAGAGAGGCCACATAACTTGGCCAAGGTCACAGGGCCAGTAGATGCCAGAGGCACTAAGTCATGTTGCCCTCATGCACTCTATTTTCCAAGAACTTAAAAATATCTTAATGGCCTATATTGAATAGTAGGCCAAACAACATTCATTATCTAGTCTATACATACATATGGATGTGTGTCAATGGATGTGTCTGTGGGGTTCATTAAGGACTTACTACCTCCAGTCTCTTCCTACTGCTGGCCAGCCTCCATGCTGCTGCTGCCGATGGAAATTTCCTTAAGCACAGGTCTGACTCCATTGACTTCTAGGGTAAAAGAGAACCTCTTTTGCTTAGCTTTTAAAGCCCTACAAAACTTGGCCCCGAGCTCTTTTTCTAGGCTCCTTGGACCTTACTTGTACTTCTGTACTTTTCCAGCTTGTCTCTATTCTTCCCTCACCACATGCCATTTCCTGTCTCCACGGCTTTGCACTGGTCATCTTCCGAGCCTAGAATGAACTCCCTCCCACCTCCACCTCATAGAGTCCCTGTTTTCCTTGAAAATACACTTAAGGCACTGTTTTTTCCAGGAACTGTTTTCTAATCCCCCTCCCCTCAAGTGATAGTGCCCTTCCTTTGGAATTCCTACCTGGTATGTGTGTATAAAGTAGGTAAATATGTATAGCTACGCATATATGCATGTGTTGACTTCTCATGTATGCCATATAGGTAAATGTTTTTATGGCTACTTGCTTCCTCATTCGAATATCTTTGGGCTCTTTGTGATTAGGATTATTTCGTATCCCTTAGCATAGTGCCTGGCACATACTTGTTGACTGATTGCCCATGCCAGAGATTCAGAGCAAGGCAAAACAGTCCCTGCCCACAAGGAGCTTACATCCTATTGAGGGAACATCATACATGGGAAATGGGGGGTGGGGTGGGGAAGGTACCTGCATGTTAGAGAGACACCCAGGAAGTGTCTTGGAGGCCTGGGCCCAGGAAAAGTAAGGCCAGACTTAGCTCTCTGAACCAGAGAAGCCAGAGGTAGAGTACAGGTTTCAGGTGGGGTGGAGATGGTTATAGAGAACAGAGAGCCAAGAAATGGCATGGAGACCTGGGCCCCTGGAGGAGAATGCAAAAAGTCCTGTATTTGGGTTCAAAAAATTATCTGTACAAGTACAGAAAAGTCTTATGGATTTTAGTTTATTGTTATCTCGGTGTGAGGCAGCAGTGTGTCCACAAAGCAAATGAAATCTCAGGCCGTGTTCATACGAATATTGTGTCCAGATTCAAAGAGACAGCCATGCATCTGCTCTGTGGGCTAGGGAGGCCACACCTGCCATGCTCCATCCAGTTTGGTCACCAGCTTGGATCATATTGAGTTTGAGTGACGCCTTTTGTTTTGGCACCTCCTTCATCCCCCAGTTCAGTGTGACAAAGATACACAGGTGTTCCAAAGTGGCCCACAGCATGGCCGCGTTAAGCACTGGATGCAGCATTGGGCTCCTGTCGCCCCTGCCTCCTCTGCTCAGCATTTGTTCTCTGAGGCCCATAGCCATCAGCGCTTACTTTACATTATTGTGCTCACTGTATACATGGCTTCCCTCACTCTCTTGACTTTGCATCCTCTCGAATTCCTTGGAATTCCCTATATTTGGCCCTTCTTGTGGCTCAGCACGTTTGCATTACATTCATATGCCACATTTTTCTCAGCGGTCTCTCGGTTCACGGGGGTGTTCCATTTTAAGAGAGACACTGACAAACCAGAGCATTTCAAGAGGAGGGCAAACAGGTCAGTGAAGGGTCTAAAATCCATGTTGAAGGAACTGGGTTGTTGTGCCCTTGAACTGGTCCCTTCCCATCTCTTCCAGGAATTTGCCCCCACCCATTTATCAACCTTTCTTTTTCATTTTCAGTCTCTCCCTGTTTCACTTACCCTTTCCCGCTGCCTTCAGACATAATTAGGCCTCTCTGTCCTCAAAGCGACTTTCTCCTGACCCCGCCACACCTCCAAACTATTATCCCATTTTTCCTTCCTTACACCGCCAAGCTTCTAGAGTCACCTACGTTCCTCACCTCGGCTTTGCCAGCACCCGCTTGCTTTGTGACCCATTGCAGTCTGGCTCTCCCTGCCACACCACTCAAATGGCTTTTCCAGAAGTTATCAATGATTCCTGCTCGGGCAGTCCTTATGGCCCAAATGGTGCACAGACCGCCAAAGGTGGCCGATGAGCTCCTGGCGGCCTCGCTTCAGTCTTCGTTCTTCTTGATCCTTCGGCAGCTTCTGATGCTGGTGACCGCTCCCTCCTCCCACACATTTTCTTCTTCCTTGACTTTCTGTCACACTGCTTGGATCTGGTTCTCTAAATTGAATTGTCGTACTGTAGCTGGCCTGCCCTGCCGATAACGATTTGTGTCTCATTCGATCCCCACAACAACCCAGCACCAAAGAGAATGCCCTGGCTTATGTCGAGCGGGTATCTTTTTTTAAGTGATGTTGGTCAGCACTCAGCTGAGAGCCAGTTGGTGCCCTTTGCGCTGGCGTTAATGTTGTCCTCGAGGGCTCTGTGCCCAGGAGGCACATCTCGTGTGAGAGAGAGGAGCTTTGTTCTCCTGAGTCTCTAGGAGGGAGCTAGGGTTGCGTCTGGTCCTGCCTCCTTCTGAATCCTCTTTCCTGATTATCCTGATCCTTCTCTAGTTCCACTCTCCTGTTTCACTCATTGCCTGGCCGGTTCCACTGTGCCCTTCAGAACTCCCACACCGTTGGCTACATACACTCTTCTACATCCTCCCACTTCTTAACTGGCGTTCCTTCTACCTCTGTGTTTTTAATAGAAACCTGACTCTCCCTCCTTAGGCTACTCTCCTGAATCACAGGGTTGGAAGGAGGGGTACACATACTTCTTCTTTCTTGCCACTTCTGTACCATTCCTCTCCCATTCAAGCCCAGACCTTTTTTATTTTTTCCATGCTCCATTCAATTTATTTGTGCCACCTTCTCCCGTTCCTTCTTACTGTTATCTCCCAATTCTCCAGGTCATTTCCTCAATTTTTAAAAAATGAATTTAGTAGTAGCTGGCTAACCCCATTCCCTGTTATTATCCCTAGGGACTTCATTGTTCACGCTGATGACCTCTTTAGCAACCTGACCTCCTAATTACTCAACTTCTTCCTTTGCAATGACATCCTTCTTCACCCGGATTCAGCTACATACCAAACATGGCCACACCTTACATCTCACTAACTCTCCAAGATGCAGCCCTTCAAGGTACAGAACTTTAAGTCTTTTCCTGACTATAGCCTCTTATTCTTCTAACCTTCCAATCTTTCATTCCCACTAAATGTTCATTTCACCCTTTTGGTCTCCTGAACCATCTTTAGGTTCTCATTCCTCGTCCCTCACTCTGATTCAGTTTGTTTCCATGATTTGCCAGTTTGATGTCTCTCTAGCTATGACTTTAGAGTCTCTTGCCCTTAGGGTTTCATGCAACTCATGACTGGCATACTTTCATCCCTGGATAACCTCTCACATTATTTTTTTTTCTGCTCTTGCTTGAGGGCTGCTCGGCATTGCTGGAGAAAGTCAAGAAGTTGAATTTATTTACTCCATTACAAATTGATGGTAGACACTCATGTTGGTCCTTAATATTTGGCCCTTCTTGACTCCTCTCATTCCTAACCTCTTCACTTTTCTTCTTGCCACTAATCATCCTCCCTTGCAGCAGATGACCTAGCCTTTTACTTCACTGAGGGCATTCGATGTGAGTTCATCCAGCCTTCTTTCATTCCTCAAAACACAACATCATTCTTTTTTCTCCTTTCTAGCCACAGAAGAGAGATGACATCTCTAAACCGACTGAGGCATCTTTGCTCCCCTTCCATTATGCTTTCTCCTGGACCTCGATCCTGCAGTCATTCCCTTTCTCTTTTATTTTTGCATCACCTTTCTTTACCAATATACTCCTTCTCTTCCTTCATTCTGCATGTCATCCCTTATAAGAAAGAATAAAACAGAAAGCAAAACTAATCACAGCAATCCAGTGTGGCCATATATGCGGTGCTCCCCATGCATAGTTCCCACTCTTGCAAAGAATACCCCTTCTGTCTTATATCTTCAATCTCTTCTTTCAGTACTGCCTGCTTTCCACCTGCCTCCAAACACAAGCCTTAAAAACCTTTTCTTTGAACCACCCAGCTGGTCTGCTTTGTCCATTTCATCTCCTCTTCACTGCTAAACTTCGAGAGAAAAATGCCTATCTCCATAGCCCGGTTCTCTTCTTCCTCACTACTTACTTTTTCCTCAAGCCCTTACAATCTGGCTGTTGTCTACACCGATTCTACTGATACTCTTCTCTCAAAAGTCCTCACTGAGCTTCTAATCCACGAATAGTGTCTTTTTTCAGTCCTTGCATCTTCCTGACTGCTTGGCAGCTTTGGATGCTGTTGCCTCTGCCTACTCTCCAGGTTCCCCTTCTTCTCAGATTATTCCTTTGACCTCGCTTGCTCCCTTCTTCCTGGTTCCTTAAGGTAGATGTTCCCCACAAGTGTGTTATGTGTCCCTGTCTCTCTTTCCACTCCTTTTTTTTGGTAATTGCATTTACTTCCATAGCCTCAACACATAAATATACACATAGATGGACAGTATACCCATGTATGTATACATACACATACCTTTCTATTAGTATACTCAGGTGGGTAGATGTACTGCATGGGTTTATATGTGTGTGCAATGTACATATATGTGTATAGATACATATATGTGCAAATAACGCCTAAATTTCTTTCTCCAGTCCTCACTTGGACTCTCAACTGAGCCCACTCTCTTGACACTAGTGTTCCTTCATTGGTCCAGTGCTTTCCATGTTCCCCCTCCCCCACCTCTCATACCCAGTCACTAGGCCCATCGGTGCCCCATCCATTCCATCTGCACAGTGTCTCTTGAATCTGTGCCTTTTTCTACTTCTCCAGGACTCTCTTAGCAACCTCTTTACGGGTCTTCCTGTCCCTAACCCTCCTCAAAGCCTGAATTTCCTGGAAAAATTCTGTAACAAGAAATTATTAGTCAACATTTAGAAAAGAAAGTGGCAATCAAAAAGGGCCAGAATGACTACATCAAGAAAGAAGGAAACAAATATTTATTAAGTACTTACTACATGCCAGGCCCTGTGCTGTGCAAGTGCTTTACAAATATTTTCTCAGTTGATCCTCACAATGACCTTGAGAGGAGGTACTACTATGATCCCCATGTTATAGCTGAGAAAAATAAGGTAAACAGAGGTGAAATGACTTGCCTAGGATCATGCAGCCAGTATCAGAGGCTAAATATGACCTCAAGTCTTGCTGACTCCAGGCCTCCAGTACACTGTGGCTCCCCCTACCTACCTATGACTACACCAGACTATTTGAACAGGTTTAGTAAATCAGGAGATGAGGGGAATTCTGTACATAATGTGTCTAGATTTTAGCAAAGCATATCAAATCTCTCATGTCGTCCTTGTGGAAAATATGGAGAGAAGTGGCCTAGAGCAATAGTATTAACCTGTAACAGAAGGGGATCCCTGGCTCTCCTGAGGGATTGTGGGAAGATGGCGGAATAAGGCAGGAAATGACCTGGCTCTCCCAAATTCCCTTTGAAATAACTTAAAACAATGGCTCAAATTGAATTTTAGGAAAGGAAAAATAAGAAAAAGTTGAAGTGAAGCAGTCGTCTAGCCTAAGATAACTTGGAAGGATGTGACCTACAGGCTTGTGGGCTGACTGGGGGTGAAGTGCAGATATCATTGTCAAAAACAGCAAGCCTTGGGGGCAGCTGTGTCAGTGGCAACTGTGCCTTTTGGAACTTTTACCCCTCAGATAGTAGGAAGATTGGGGGAGGGGGGTTTACCCTCTGCTGGCACTGGGCACAGGACCCAGGCACATTAACCAGAAGTGGTCCCAGAACCAGACAATGTATTGTTTACAAGAAACACATTTAAAAATGAGAGACACACATAGAGTAAAAATAAGGGCTGGAGTAGAATTTATTATGCTTCAGCTAATGTAAAAAAAAGCAGAGGTAGTTACCATGATCTCAGAAAAAGTTAAAGCTCAAATAGGTCGAATTAAAAGAGAAAAGCGGAGAAATGACATTGTGTTAAAAGGTGCTGTACATAATGAAGTAATATGAATGTAATATATTAATAAAATAATATAATATCAATACTAAACATATATGTACCAAATGCTATAGCATCCAAATTTGTAAAGGAAAAGGTAAATGAATTGCAGGTGGAAACAGAGAGCAAAACCATAATAGTGGGGGACTTAAACTTTCCCCTCTCAGAACTAGATAATCTAACCCCCAAAAAAGAGAAATAAGTCAAGGAGATTAACAGAATCTTAGATAAGGTAGACATCTGGTGAGAACTGAAAGGGAATAGAAAGGAATATACCTTTTTCTCAGTGGTACATGGGACCTTTACAAAAAAATTGACCACATATCAGGGCAGAAAAACCTTAAATGCAGAAATATTGAATATATCCTTTTCAAATCATAGTAATAAAAATTACATTTAATAAAAGGCCATGGAAATAGATTAAAAATTAATTGGAAACTACATAACCTAATCTTAAAGAATGAGGGTCAAAGAACAAATCACAGAAACAATAATTTTATGAAGGAAAATGATAATGAAACAACATATCAAAACTTATAGGATGCAGTAAAAATGATAATTAGAGGAAAATTTATGTCTTTAAATGCTTATATCAAGAGAGAGAACAGACCAATGAATTGGATATGTAATAAAAAAAACCCAGAAAAAATAACAAATTAAAAATCCCCAATTAAACACCAAATTGAAAATCCTGAAAATTAAAGGTGAGACTAATCAAATTGAATGTAAGAAAATCATCAAATTAATAAATAAAACTAGGAGCTGGTTTTATGGGGTAAAAACAATAAAATAGATAAACCATTGCTTAATATGATTTTAAAAAGAGAGAAGAAAACCAAATCACTAGTATAAAAAATGAAAAGGGTGAATAAACAACTAATGAAAATAAAGTTAAAGCAATTATTAGGAGTTATTTTGCCCAATTATATGCCAATAAATTTAATACTCTAAGTGAAATGGAAGAATAGTTACAAACATATAAACTGCTCAGAGTAACAAAAGAGGAAATAGAATATCTAAATAAAGCTTCTTTAGAAAAAGAAATTGAACAGGCCATAAATAAAATTACTAAGAAAAAAGCATGAGGACAATATGGATTTACAGGTGAATTCTACCAAATAATTAAGGATCAATGAATTCTAATGTTAAATAAATTATTTAGAATAATAGGCAAAGAAGGAGTCCTACCTAACTCCTTTTATGAAACAAATATAGTGCTGATATGTAAACCAGGAAGAACAAAACCAGAGAAAATTACAGATCAATTTCACTAATGAATATTGATGCAAAAATCCTAAATAAAATACTAGCTAGGAGACTACAGCAATATATCACAAAGATTATACATTGTTACCAAACCGGATTTATACCAGGAATTTCAATAGAAGGAAAACTTAATATAATTGATTATATGAATATCAAAAGTAGTAAACAAAAATCGTATGATTATCTCAATAGATGTAGAAAAAGCATTTGACAAAATACAACACTCATTACTATTCAAACACTTGAAAGCGTGGGTATAAATGTATTTTTCCTTAAAATAAGACACATCTACCTAAAATCATCAGCAAGCATTATTTGTAACAAGGATAAGCTAGAAGCCTTTCTAATAAGATCAAGAGTCAAGAAAAGATGCCCATTATCACCACTATTATTCAATATTGCACTAGAAATGCTAGCAAAAGCAATAAGAGAAGAAACAGAAATTGAAGGAATCAGAATTGGCAATGAGGAAATAAAACTATCCCTTTTTGCAGACTATATGATGGTATACTTGGAAAATCCTAGCGATTCAACTAAAAAATTAGTTGATACAATAATTTTTAGCAAAGTAACAAAATTTTTTTTTAGCAAAGTAAAACAAACCCATACAAATCATCAGCATTTCTATTTATTCTCGACAAAGACTTGCAAGAAGAGATGGTAAGAGATATTTAATTTAAAATAACTGTAGACAATATGAAATACCTGGGAGTATACCTGCCAAGACAAACTCAGGAACTATGTGGACATAATTATAAAACACTTTTTATTTGAATAAAGTCAGATTTAAATAATTGGAGATATATTAATTGTCCATGGGCTGAGCCAATATAATAAAAATAACAATTTTGTCTAAATCACTTATTCAGTATCATCCCAAGCAAACTAACAAAAATTATTTTATTGAGCTAGAAAAAATAGTAACAATTCATTTCAAAGAACAAAAGGTCAGGAATATCGAAGGAATTAATGAGAAAAATGTAAAGGAAGGAAGCCTAGCAGTACCAGATTTTAAACTGAACTATAAGGTGGTAATTATTAAAATTATCTAGCTAAGAAATAGAGTAGGTATATAATGCACAGCAGTAAATGACTTAGTAACCTTGTGTTTGATAAATGCAAAGACCTAAGCTTTTGGGATAAGAACTCACTATTTGGTAAAAATTGCTGGAAAAACTGGAAATAGAGAGGTGAGTCAAATTTGTAAGAGTATGGATCATTCTCCAATTGTTAAATGGCCAAAGGATATGTGCAGGCAGTTTTTAGAAGAAGAAATCAAAGCTATGTAGTCCTGTGAAAAAATGCTCTAAATTGTTATTGATTAGAGAAATGTAAATTAAAACAACTCTGAGATACTATCTTACTTACACCTATCAGATTGTCGAAAATGATAGAAAGGGAAAATAACAAATATTGGAGGGGATGTCAAAAAATTGGGACACTAATGAACTATGGGTGGAATTGTGAACCATTCCAGCCGTTTTGGAAAGCAATTTGGAATTATGCCCGAAGAATTATAAAACTGTGTATCCCTTTCACCTAGCTATACCACTATTAGGTCTGTTTCCCAAAAGTGATCAGGGAAAAAGGAAAAGAACTTACAGCAGCTTTCTTTGTGGTGGCAAAGAACTGGAAAGTGAGGGGATGTCCATCAATTGGGGAATGGTTGAACAAGTTGTGGTATGTGATTGTGATGGAATACTGTTGTACTGTAAATGATGAGCATGTTGGTTTTAGAAAAACATGGAAAGACTTGCATGAAATAATACAGAGCGAAACAAGCAGAACCAAGAAAACATTGTATACGGTAACAGCAATATTGTTCAAAGGTATTCAGAGTCATATGATTATTCATATCAACTATGATTTATAGATGAAAATGCCATCCACCCCCAGAGGAAGATCTGATATATGAAAGTATGTATTGTGTGGTTATATGTGTGTGTGTGTGTGTGTGTGTGTATGTGTGTGAAATGTTGGCTTTTTCTAATGTGGGGTACAGAGGGAGGCGGGAGAAAACTTGGAACTCAAAGTGTAACAAATAGACCAATTAATTAAATTTTTAAATGATCCTTAGAAAATCATAAATTAACATTATCTATGTTGTATTTTTATTGATTTTGTTAAAATTTTCCTTTTACATTTGACTTTAGTTGGTGTAGCACTCTGTTTTGGAGGCATGCAGGCTTCTTGTTTGACATCTCTGGCCTAGAGGGTAGTACAGCTAGGTGGATTCAGGTCTATTTAGAATTCTGAAATTCTGTGATTTTGTCGTGGGAGAGATTAAAGATGCCTGAGAAAAAGATAAGGGAATTATTGCTAGAGCTAGGTCACAGAGGACATAGGAGGGGATAAGATTGCGATGGGGGTGGGATGTGACAGGCTAGCAAAGAAGAGGCCCACCTCTTCCTTTGAGACTGAAGAGAAGGAGGAGAGAATAGGTGACAACATTGAGAGGAGGTTAATTCCCAGCAGATGGCTTTAATCTTCCCCGGAAAGGTGGGAAGTGAGATTATCTGCTAAGAATGGGGAGAGAGGGGAAGATGAAGGGAGTGGAGTTGGGGTTTGAAGAGATTTGGAACAGCTGCTTTGGGAAACATGAAAATCACTTTGCCTCGCAACATTGAGAGCCCTGTGGGGCCAAATAGTCCAAGTGTGTAGTGGCCAAGTCAGAAAAATTTCCTGAGGTTTGTCCCAGAAGCTCTGGAAATCTTGGAGGGAAGGGAAGGGAGGCTAGATGGTAGGAGTTAGCCATTGCTGAGAATTAGTGGGTGCACAAACAGGAGAAGGGCTTAAGGTGGAAGAGCAGGCAGTATTTTGAACACCAGAGCTCTAGGAGATTGGCAGGAGGCCAGCCTACCATCTAGATTAGTGAGCTCTAAAGTGGGGCCATAGCTTGACCCACCCCAAGGTGGGTCACCAATTGGGACCCACCAATTTGGGAGAGTTTGAAGATGGGTCGGCATCCCACCCTTACAGCTGTGGCCAATCCAGGTGCTAGGCTCAGGCACAACCATATCTGCCTTATCTCCACACTCTCATCTACTTGGGCCCCTCCTTCCTGCTGTTGTGGAAGCTCTGGACTCCACCTTTCTGGGTCACAGACTGTTGCCTCCGGGCTAGTCTAACCTAACTATTACCCTAGTGGCATAGCAGCAGGGTGGGATAGAGTAAGTCACACAGAATGGATGAGTTGTGGTCTTGAGATGATGATCTCTCTTCCTCCCAAATTCACCTCTTTTCTACACTTCTCTATTATGTCAAGGACACTCTCGTCCTTCCAGTCATCCCTGTCCACAGTTTTGTCATCTTTGACTCCTTACTCTCCCTCACCCCATATATCATATCAGTGGCAAATCTGGTAATTTTGTCATCTGGGACATCTCTCCCCTGGTCGTCTCCTCTCCAGTCCCAGAGCTGCCACCCTAGTTCAGCCGCTTCACCCATGAATCAATGCAGCAGCCTTCTTCTGTCTGGTCTTCTTACCTCAGGTCTTTCCTCGCTTGGATTTGCTCTAGATGCTACTGCCAAAGTGATTTTCCTTAAGCACAGATCTGACCAGGAGGCTCCTCTTTGGCTAATCTCAGTGGCTTCCTATTGCCCTGGGATAAAATGTTATTTCATCTTTATCTCATCCTTTAAGTTTTACAATGCATAGAATTATTAATGCAGCAGTACATGTACGTAATTTATTAATAAATAAATATATATTGGGCCTAACATACTCAACATTTTTTTTTTGCTGTTGGGGTACATGAGAAGAGTTTGGAGACCACTGATTCAGGAATCTGAAGTCTTCCTGTTGCCTCCCAACAACAAACAAACCTTGTGATTCAGGTTTTTCCCCATCGCCTCTGACTGTTTGCTCCACTTTCCTCCCTTCACTTTCCTCTGGGCCTGAAAACAATGGTTCAGAAGCAGCTTTGGAATTTTATCTTTCTTGACTAACAAGGGCAAGCCTGAGCCCTTTAATCTGCTAATTCAGTTTATATTCGTGGTAGAATCTTGGTTACTCCCAGTTAGCATCTGTACTTCCAGTAGTGATTACCACATAAAGAAGAACAACTTTTGTTGGTGTTGGCCCCAGTGGGCAGTGATGGTGGTGGGGTGTAACTCTTGGCTCCCATAGGGATTTTGTTCCTGGCCCTGAAAAATTGGGTGTGTGACGAAAACTAGCCCAAATAGTTACAAAAGAGCCTTGATTTCTCTAAGAAGAAGGGCTGAGTGCTAATTGGTACTCTTGGTTTCTTTGAAACAGTGAAGGGTACATGTAGTAAATTGATATGAATGAGGCCGTATACAATGTCGCAGTCTTAATCTGTTAGGATACCAGGACTGAAGAAGCCTTGTCTGATGTAGGGTCTGTACAGAACTTTAGAAGTGGGAGGCACTTGGAGAGATTCTTTGGTTCAAAACTCATACACCCCATGCCTGCTGGCACCCCGCATTTCCATTTCCTTAGCCCTCCACCTAGAGAAATAATCTACAAGTATTTATGGAATGCCTAACACTGGGATGCTATTTTGTATTATGTGAGATTTGGATTCATTGAGGGTCTGCTCTTTGTAACCTGGTGCCCCTTTAAGAAAGTTCCATGTGGAAGCCCATGCTGGAGGAGATTCAATTGCATTCAGCTGAGTCTTGTAGGGAAAAAGGCTTAGGAGCAGGGGATTGATTGGCAGAGGGAGAGGTATAGGGGACACCTCGGGAAACCGGAGCCTGAAGTGCAGCCAATGTTATTGCCTGGGTCGGAGGAGGGAGCCCCCATACAGATGAGAGTAAGAGAGGGGGCGAGGTGGGAGTAGGAACCCAGAGAGCTTTTTCTCAAAAAGTGTTGGAGAAACTCCTTTCTCATGGGGCCATGAAGCCTGTCCTGATCTTCCAAACCGTATTCTTTCCTTCATCCAATTTCATGCATAACATTTTTACTTGTAGAAGTTAATGTTTGTTTGGAGATATGTCCAAAGGCCCTAGCAAACCCAAAGTTCCTCTAGGGTAGGTCTCATTTATCTGGCCAGCAAGGTTGATTGCACACGACAGGTTCCTACTAATGGTTGAGGAAGCCAGCTGGCCCAGTGGATAGAGCTTTGACTTGGAGTTGGAAAGGCCTGAGTTCAGATCCTGCTCAGACACTTCCTTAGCAGGTGACTTCAATTCTGTCTCAGTTTCCTCATCTGTATAATGGAGATAACATCTGCCTCCTTGAGTTGTTGTGAGGATCAAATGAGGTGACATTGGTAAAGCACTTCGCAAACCTTAATTGTTCAATCATGTCCAGCTCTTTGTGACAAAGATTCTTCTTCATGCTAAAAACTCTTCTTGGCAAAGATCCTGGAGTGGTTTGCCATTTCCTTCATCAGCTCACTGTATAGATAAGGAACTGAGGCAAAGAGGGTGAAGTGACTTACCCAGAGTCTGAAGTTGAATTTGAACTCAAGAAGATGAGTCTTCCTGACTCCAGGCCCTGCACTGTCTACTGCGGCAGCATCTGTCTGCAAACTTTAAAAACCTCTATAAATATTAGCTACCGTTAGCTAGCTCTATGGGGGGG
>CM053628.1:1278628-1311099 GCA_028646595.1 Phalanger gymnotis | reverse complement strand
AGAAATGGGGAGAAAATTTGTAATTCAAACTCCTGTGAAAATCAATGCTGAAAACTAAATATATTAAATAAAATTTATAAAAAAAAAAAAAAGATGAGCCAGGTCAATGCCCTCATCTTACATATGAGAGAGCTAAGAGCTAGAGAGGTTAAATGCCCAAGTTGTGTAGGTGTCAAGGATGGGGCCAGCTCCCAATTCAGGGTGCTTCTCAGGAAACCATGGCTGCTTCTGATTCTCTAGCCCAGAAGTTCTTTACAAACCCCTGGTAGTCCCCAAGTTCCTACAGGGAGTGCAAGAGGTCAAAACAATTTTTCAGAGACATCGTTTACTTATTTGAATATACCTTCCTTTTCCCAATAACTCTGTGAGGCAAAAACAGCATATTGCAACAGGTAGAATGCAGAAGAAGACGGGAGAGTCAAATATCTTCTAGTAAGCTACACGTTAAAGGGATTTGCTGTAATATATAAAGCAATGCCACTCTTCTCATTAACTTTTTTTTTAATTTGGAAAATATAGTTATTTTTCACAAAACATGTTATGGGTTTACTATTATTTTAAATGAATTCATATTTTTAAATTTTATCAGTTTTAACTTCTGGTATAGTAAATGCTGATAGATACAACCCACATAAACAAAAGTTCCTTGGGAGTGGGGTGGTGGGGAGGGAGTCTTTAATAAATCTGAAGAGCGTAAGGTGGTCCGGAGACCAAAAAGTTTGAGAACCTGCTGTAAAGAAATTTCAAAAGAGAAAGTTCTTCAAAGAAGCACAGATTATCAATAACCACATGATTAAAGATTTTTTTTTTAACACTTGTCATCTGAGAAACGAACACGAAAACAACTTGCCTTGTGCCCATCAAATGGGCCAAGATAATAAGGGACTCTAAAATTGAGTGCTGGCCTGGCTTTGGAAAAGAAATAGGCACCTTGCTTTTGGTGGAACTGTGAGCTGGTTCTACTGCTTGAGAACACAGCCTGGAATTATCTGATGAACATGCATACCCTCTGACCCATTGGTAGATCCTTTCACTGGGATTATGTTCTAAGGAGCTTATTGATAGGGGAAAAAGTCCAGCTGTAGACAGATTCTGAGCAGCAAAGAAGAGCTCCCATTTGTATGGCACTTTGAGGTTATCTCCTTTGATCCCCATAGCCACCTTGGGAGGGAACGGGTGCTCTTAGGATCCCCATTGGGAAACTGAGGGGAAGCTACTTCTTCAGAGGGCCCCAGCTCGTAAGAGCGGGAGGCCAGATTGGAATGCCAGGCTTCCTGACTTGGCAGTCCAGCAGTGTCTCCGCTCTGCCGAGCACCGCTCCTCCAAGGGTCGGGGAAGAGCTGCGCTAACCGGAGGGTGTAAATAGGCAGGACTGTTATTGTACTGTTCAAAAAAGCCGGGGAAGAATTCCAACGAATAAGAGAAGACTTCCGTGAAATGATGGTGAGACACACTGCTAGCAACAGTGCATAACAAGATTGAATAAAGGAGGATCTGGTGCCTCTGATTTCAAAGCTACTGTGGATGTCTTTGGAGGCAGCCTAGATTGGTGGCTGCTGTAAGAAGCTTGGCATCCCGAAGACCTTGGGCAAGTCTTGCTTCTGATCTCTACTAGCCTCGTGCCACATAGTTGCAGCTATGTTGTCTGTGTGTGTTGGTGGACAGAGTTTTTGGACTCCTAAGTTTCCTCTATTGATGAAATGAGTTCAATTCATCCTCCAAAAGAAAAAAGAGTGCTAGTGGCTTTTATGGTTGGGCATCCAGTCAATGACACTTCCTTGGAAGGAGAAGAAAGTCATTTTTGTTCTTTTTCCTATTATCTTCCTTTGTTCCTATTTGTGTGTTTGACTGCCTATAGAAGTTATAATAAAGTTGATTTTGAATCACACATGCTTTCAGCATCTAGAAAACAGTAGAGCTAGAAAGGAACAAAAATCACTTTGGGGACTTAGAGAATCAACATAAGGGGACCTGATTTTTTTTGATATTTTAAACTTTTATCCTAATTAACAAAGGAATTTTATGAGTATAAAATGAAGCTACCTAAATCATTGAAAACATCTAGGCATGTGTAGTTTTGGTAGTTCCTAAAAGTAGCACCATATGGAAGCAAAAGAACAAAAGCAGATTTCCCATGAGTACTCGAGTTCTCTCGAAGACTCGTTGGAGCTGCTTGTTGTTTTCTCGCTTTTCGTGTGTGTGGTTGTCGTTATTTCCCAATGTATGTTGTGAGTTTTAGATCCACTGAGTGCTAGAAGGCTTCAGAGGCTTGTTTAGGGTGATACAGGTACTAAGTGACAGAGGAAGGATTTGAACCCAAGTCATCCAACTCCGAAGCCTAATTTCTGCCATACTGTTTTCCTAGCAGTTTTTGTCAAATAGTGAGTTCTTATCCCAGAAGCTGAAGTCTTTGTATTTATCAAACACTAGATTACTATGGTCATTTATTACTGTGTCTTGTGTACCTAATCTATTCTACTCATTGACCCCTCTATTTCTTGGCCAGTACCAGATAGTTGTGATGATCGCCGCTTGAGATCTGGTACGGCTAGGCCGCCTTCCTTTGCATTTGTTTTCATTAATTCCCTTTATATCCTTGACCTTTTGTTCTTCCAGATGAATTATTATTTTTTTCTAGTTCTATAAAATAGTTTTTGGTAGTTCGGTATGGCACTGAATAAGTAAATTCATTTAGATAGAACTGACCTTTTTTTTAATATTGTCTCAGCCTACCTGGGAGCGATTGATATTTTTCCAGTTGTTTAGATCTGACTTTATTTTGTGTGAACAGTGTTTTGTAATCGTGTTCATATAGTTCCTGGGTTTGCCTTGGCAGGTATTTTATATTGTCTACAGTTATTTTAAATGGAATCTCTCTTTCTATCGCTTGCTGTTGGGCAAGTTTTCTTTTTTAATATGATCCCTGCTGTGATGCCATCCACTGGCCTTCAGCCAGTCTCTTTTCTTCTCTGTTGTGTTCTGCCCAGGCCTGATTTGGTAGTAGGGCTGATATTAGCAGTGCTTCATCCTGGGTGCTGGTCACTTTCTTTATTGCATAAACCTAAAGGCCAGCAGGAAAATACGGAGTTGTCATGCCTAAAACCATTTCCTTGTATGTGCAAGAATATAAGCTGAGACAAACTGTATACAACTCTAAGAAAATTACACAACTGAAGTATCTTTCTTTTTGTTGTAGCCTGGATACCTCTCAATTCTGTGTTATAACTTTGGAGTAGAAACCTACTACCAGAAGAAATTCGAAGAGTGTTCACACTGGCTTAGGTAATGTACATGACTTATTTACGTTTGGAAGCCTTGGATTGCCATAAATGGCACTTAATGTTCACTCTAAAAAGTAGAGGTCCGACATGTAGCCCACAACACTCCTGGGGGAGGCCCGAACCAGATTCAAATGGAATTGGGAAATACTTAACAAAATCAATAAAAATCCAATAAAACATAGAACACGTTAGGTTTGAAAACTAAGTCAATATGTGGCTCACAAGGACCCTTAGGTATAGTTTCATGGCCCCTGTTCCTATTGGGCTAAAGGACTCAGAGTTGGCTCTTTTTTTTAAGCCGGCCAGTTATTTTGAGCAGAAAAAAGAGAATCTTCCCCAATTTAAAAATCAGCATTTTGGGCCCCCCCACAAAAAACCCCTTCTTTAACATGTTAACATCTATTTTTCTGCATCTTTTCAAAATCTAGGAAAAAGTTTTCTCCAGCCTGCCTCTCTACTGTTGTCAGCCTATTTCCTGAAAGCACATTCTTTTTTAAAAATAATCTTTACTGATGTCTTTTTCTTAAAGCATCATCACCATGCTAAAATGGCTAGGTGGCACAGTGGATAGAGCACTGGGCTTGGAATCAAGATGACTCATCTTCCTGAGTTCCAATCCAGCCCTCTTCTCCCTTCCCTGACTCCCAGCCAAATCTTACATTCCCTACTTTGGGAATACTGAACAAATGCTTGCATTGCACCGATTTCATATGCTGATTTTTGAAATGTCAGTTATTAATCTATAAGCACTGCTTAAGTGCCAACATGTGCCAGGCACTGTAGGCTGGATACAAAGACATACAACAGAACAGTTTCTCCCCTCCAAAAGCTTGTGTTCTATTTTGGGGAGATATTGTATGCAGAAGTATATGTGACGGAAACAAAACAAAGCCAAGAAAATTGGGCGAGGGGCTCTAGGAGCTGGGAGTGGAATTCGGGAATGGCTTCCTCTTGAAGATGTCCCTTGGCCAGAGTTTTGAAGGAAGCAGAGGATCATGAGAGGTAGAGGTGAAGTAGGAGTGCATTTCAGGTGCAGCAGTTAGTAAATGGGAAGACACAAAGTCAGGGGATGGAGGTGCATGGAGCGGGCCAGTGTGGCTAGAGTAGAGGGGGGGGGGTGTATGATTTGGTTGGGAACATAGCCTGGGACTAGGTCGAAGGGGCTTAATGTAGCAGCTCTACCGTGCCATCTGAATCTACTGAGTAAGTGGCATAGCCAGACCTTGACTTTAGGAAATCCCTTTGGAAGTAGGATGGAAGATGGATGGGGAGGGAAGGGATTGAACATTGAGAGAGCACTTGGAAGGGTCTTGGGAAGGCCTGAACTAAGAGCAAGAGGGAGAAGGGGCCAGAAGGCAGAGGGGGCCAGAAGGCGGTCCAGAAACACAAAGGAACTCTGTTTCCCCAAGACATACTATATTCTTCTGGAGCTGGTCTTCAGAACTTCCAGTTTAGGAAGGTGGCATATCACGTCACAAGAAGTTTACAGTTTATCTTCCCACATCCATAATGCTTTGTATCATTTTTGAGAAACTAAGAAATACAACTTTAGAAACAGATAACCTTCCTAGGCGTAGTTTATCTACAGCATTTCAACATAGAAATCATTTGTGTTTCAGTCCTTGGAACATCCTTTGTAAAGAAGCCCAAGATGGTTTTAAAGACTAGATTGAAGACAATTCAAACCCTCGAGATGGGCTGTTGGTGCAAGCTGTCCTGCGTTTGCACGGTAGCTGTGTTTCGGAAGTCTCTAGTAGACACGGCCTTCTTTTGGTAGCTCGAGTCACTGTAAACACACAGAAAGAGCTCACTAGGTTAACAAAAAAGATCCCACACAGGTAGAACCCTTTTGTGAAATGAATAATGTCCCTCATCCTGGGGAGTGACAATATTTGGGGGCAGAGTACTGACGAGGGCCATGGCATCAGGCTATTAGGAGGGGCCTGGGCTAAGAAGGCAAGGCTGGGGAGGCAAAACACAAACTGAGGCAATGGGGCATCTGAGACCTCAGGAGTGAGTACTTGAGGGTCAGGAGACTAATTTGGAGCTTGCTTTGTAAAAGCTGGTGATGAAGGCATGAGCCAAGGCTCTGGTTTTCTTTTCTACCTGCCTTGTCATGTGTGTCATTATCAGAAATCTTATGTTGTAGACATCTGATAGTGAAGACACTGGTGCTATAGACTAGTACTGTTTTCTCTTTCCACCCTGTATATCACAGTTATTCTTTTAGGAACATAATTGGACCCATGGTATAACTAATGCTGTGTAATAGTGACTTAATTATAACAGACTTCTTTGGAGAGAGAATTGGGGAGAAATAAGCCCTAGCTGTAAGAAACAGAAATAGGACCATGGGAGGAGCACTAGATTTAGGGGCAGAAGAGGCCAGGGCTTGAACCTTGCCTTAAATCTAGCTCTTGCTAGCTGTGAGATCATGAGTAAGGCCTGATTCGGCTTCACTTTGTTCATCTATAAAATGGGTATAATACCTACCTCACAGGGTAATGTGAGAGGCTCAAAGGAGATAATGTATGCAGAGTGCTTTGTCAAGAGCTCCACAGATGGTAGCTACTCATTGTCGGCGTTATTGTGTCGATGATGGGAAATGTACCATCTCTGAGGTGGTTTTGGGAAGAACCTATTTGAGATACCTCTTCAACTCCTTCAGAGACAGTACTTGTTAGGGTGTGCAGAGTTGGAGCCACCAAGTAGAGAGATCGCAATATTACTATTAGCTGATGTCACCTGCACCTTCTGTGTGAAACTGTAAGAGGGTGATCAAATGCTGACAGTGACTGTTTCGACCACCTCTACTTTCTCATTGGGACAGATGGGTCTTTTTCACCCCCTAGTCACCTCGGATGATGTAATCATAGGAACCCCAGCACAGAGTGCCAAGTGTTAGAAGGATTTTTCTTCCCTGCCTTGATCAGCCCTAGGCTCAGAGATGTCTGAAAGCTATTGGTGATAAACACCAGAATGAATAGCTGCCAATTCCACATTTTCTTCTGTTGCTCTCATACCAGAAGGAAGCCACAGGAAGAGAGTGTGCTTTTGCCAGATTTTCACTGCTCTTAGGGCAGTCAGTCTTTCAGGAGGTGAAGTTGTTTCTGTTCTAGAATTTGAGGGGTGGGCTGCTTTCATTCAAACTCTATTTTGATGCTTCGTTGCTGGTGGGCGGGGCATAGATCAAGGGCCAGAAGAAGATCTTCCTGGCCGTCTCACTGCCCAACACCCTTAAAAGAGAAAACCGGGGCCTAGGGAGACCGCGCCTTTGCCTGGGTCACACAAGTAGGACGTATGTGGAAACAGGATTCAGACTCAGGTCCTCTTACTCTGAAGCACAAGGTCCTTTATTCTTTCAGCAAGCATTTAGGAAGTGCCTTTCATGTCCCAGGTCCTGCACTAGGTGCTAGGGATATGAAGACAAAAAGGAAGGTGTCGCCGCCTGCGAGGAGAGTGTTACATCCTGGGGACTGGGAATGTGTGGAAGCAATATGTACACAGATCAGTGAAGACAAAATAACCCCAAGTAACTTCTAGGGTGAGGGCAGGGCACTAGCATTTGGGGGCATCAGGAAAGGTCTCATAGAGAAGGTAGTCCATGGGCTGAGCCTTGAAAGTGACTAGAGATTTTAAGAGGCAGATGATTCCAGGCCTGGGAGACAGCTACTTCCTGCCCTCCAGCCCAAGCTTGACCCTCTCCAAATTTCCATCCTTCCAGTCATGTAGACTTGAGAGCTGGAAGGGTTCTTGGAGGTCATTGACTCTATCTTCTTCACTTTAAAGATAAAGAAACTGAGGCTTGGAAGATTAAATAACTTGAGCAGTGTCATACACCTGATGGAAAGTCAGGCTGGGATCTCCTTGAGGGCAGAGACTATTTTTGCTTTGCTTTGTATCTCCAGCACTTAGCTCAGTGCCTGGCATTCAGCAGGCCCTTAATCGCTGCTTTTTTACTTGTTGGTTTGTATCTGGTGAGACAAATCCTCTCCTCTCAAGGGGTTTACGTTCTATCAGAGGAGACAACACGTGAGTCTATACAACATATAAATACAAAGTCATTTCAAGGGTTTGGTGCTAACAGCTAGTGGGAATCAGGAAATGTCTCTCATGGGAAGGAGACAGACTTTGGGTCAAATTTTGATGAAAACATTTACTAAAGGCCTCTGGGCTGGAATCTTGGCTCTACCACTTGCTAACAGTATGGCAATACAACCTCACTAGGCCCAAGTTCCCTGATCTCATACAATTGGGGGTAGGGAAAGGTACATGAGGTGACCTTTTTTTAAAATTTAGTATTTTCCCCAATTACACGTAAAACAATTTTCGACATTCATTTTTTAAATTGAGTTCCAAATTTTCTCCTTCCCTCCCCATCCTTCTTATTGAGAGGGCAAGCAATTTGATGGTTATACACATATAGTCACACAAAACATATTTCCATATTAGTCATGCTGTAAAAGAAAACATAGACCAAAATAAAAACCTAAGAAAAAATAAAGAAAGTAAAAACGTATGCTTTGATCCATATTCAGACTCCATCAGTTCTTTCTCTAGGGGTAGATAGCATTTCTCATCTTAAGACCTTTAGAGTTGCCTTGGCTCATTATATTTTTGAGAAAAGCTAAGTTATTCACAGAGTATAAATATTGTTGTTACTGTGTACCATTTTCTCCTGGTTCTACTCTTTACTTTGCATCAGTTCATGTAAATCTTTCCAGGTTTTTGAGAGCATCTAGATAAAGTGACCTTCAAGAATGCTTCAAACTCTTGAATCCATGATTCTCTGAGGATTCTGAAGTTTCAAATCTGGGTGACAGAGAAGATGGTAGTGGTTTCCTCAAAAATAGAGAAGCTTGGAGAATGAGTCTTGACAGAAGGGACAAGTTATGGGGCCATGGAAAGGGAGCGAGTAGAAGTCTTGATGGCCAACCCTCAGGAGATAATCCTCTCCAAACTGAGTCAGGTTCTTCTTCATTTTTCACTAGGCCTCTACGTGAAGTCTTTCTGGCTTGGCAGACCCTGCCAAAAAGTTCCAGGGCCCCTCTCTTGCCTCTAGGTTCAAATACCAACTTCGTGACCTGGCATTTAAGGGCCTACCCAACCTGGCTCCACCAACCTTTCTAGGTTTATTGTGAACCATGCCACTTTGTTCCATGCCCACAGTCAAAGAGGGGCCACCCTAACTGAGTCTGGGGTTTCCCCAAGGTGTAGGACTTGGAACAAGAAGTTTCTATGGTATAATAGAAAGACTACTTGGAGGCCGAAGACCTAGGTAAACTTCCCACCTTTAATACTAGTTATGGCACCTCGGTGAAGGGGGTAAAGGCCTTTCTGGATGCTGGTGCTCTTGTTTTTAAATTTCAACGGCTGCATAGGTTACTGGGGAAAGTCAAAGGCCACTGCACAATATGTTGCCTGACTTGACTGAACTCTATTTATTTTTCTTCTTGTAGGGCAAGGGAGGCTCTCAGAGTCTTAGATCTCAAGTCAGAATCATTGTATAGGTTCCTATGGAAAGATGTCGGCTCATTGAAAGAGGAGATTCTCTTTACTCTCTATAAACTAGGCTACAAGTCTTTGATGTGCTCTTTATTATATAAATAAAACTAATGTGTTTTTTTTAAAGAAGCTAACACTGATTTACTGCTAACTCTGTATTTTTTTTTTCAGGGTAAAAAAATACCCCAAGTCCAGTCAATATCCATGATAGTTTCCTTCTATGTGCTTGTTCTCTCTGTTCTAATGCATTCTACTTCATTCCTTGGAGCAAGTAGAGCTTATAGCAGTGTCGGCTAGCAAGCTTTCTTCCTGGGGTGGCCATTTTGTCTGAGGAAGACTTCTTTCCCTTGATTAATAAAATTCAAGAGACAGAAATGACAATGTTTGCAAGGATAGCTGAGAGGGATGGAGTAAAATAGATGGGGAAAAAAGCTAGAAATATTATAGCTTCCTCTCCAAATGACAGAAAAGACCCGAGAAGCATTTTAAAATGTGTTTGAAGGATTTAAGGAAGAGACAAGTTGTTTCAAGATGGCATGAATGTGAATAAAGAAGAGTAATGGGATGAAATCACCAAGCCAAGAATACACACAGGAAAAATTCCTAATTAGTGAGAGCTTATTGTATATTAGACAGTGAAATAAATTGGAGAAGCAGTAGAAAACATTTGAAATGGAAACATGATTGGACAAAACCCTAGAGAATGTTCTGCCAGGAAAAATCCAATGATAATTCTGACTGGATAGAACTTAATGAATCTGATTATTTCCCTCTGGTCAGAGAGCAGAAAGTTGGAGAAGGAAGCCCTTGGGGCTACGGAAGATTTGAGCACCTTGCTTGCGTGCTCAGTGTATGACTACCTTCTTTGGTGCTTCTTTCCCCTGAGCGAAACTTCAGTTTGTTGAGCAGCTTGCATATGGCCTTTGACCACTTCTTGGAAGATATGACAGTAGCCCTTAAGATCCTGTCCTATTGTCTGCATTTTTATTCACATTTCCTTATTTCTTTCATGAATCTATGATCTCCCTCTGGCATGTATTGCAACACATTTATGCCTTCTCACCCTGTGTGATTCTTCTCTATCCTGTTGCCCTCCACATGGGGTCCAGTCTGTCAGCAGGAAGCCCCCTTTACATCAACACATTGCCACCTTGTTGGTTTCTTGGCCCCTGCCTTGGGCAATCGGACTAATGAAGCGTAGGGCTACACACAGCCCTGTCTTTAAAAGCATAAGACAAAGTAATATAAGATTACAAAAGAAACGAAGTACATTTATGAAAATATTATTTTAAAAAGAACAGGTTAAGAACTTTTGCTCTAGATTTCTTTACATTGTGTGGAAGGAATACCAGTGGAGCATGTGGACTCATCATCAGTTATTTCTCATTCCCACTACATAGCTAGCTTTATCTTCTTTATGCTTCTTCTGGTGTGTAGTTTGTCCTGGCTACTACGTTGCAGCCTACTTATGCCCACCATGTGCCTCTCTATTGTCCCTTGGGTGACCCATGGCTTTAATTCTTTAGAGACTGGTGTTTCATGACTCACAGCTATACAAAATCACCAGAATAATATTGGTTTTAAGATGAGCCTTTGTTTCAGGTTGTGGCTTGGGGAGTGTGGAGTAGTCATTAAAAATACTGTATAATTTCCCAAAGGCAGTCCAGTCTACTCTTTCTTTCCTGTTAAATTTGGATCCCAATTCATTGTCTAGCCACACTTTTTTGTACAGGATCTATATACTGATGGGCCCACTCTTATGGGCTGTCCATCCAATTGCATATAGTCATTCTGTATCACTTTTTTCCTATTTGGACACTTGACTGAATTCTTGAGGGATTATGGCTCTTATGAAGTTCTCCAGTGTGGTAGGACTTGATGCAATCAAGATAATTTGTAGTTGCAGTCATTTGCAAGCAGACACATTTGCAGGACCTCATCATCTATGGGGAATCCCTCTTCTAATCGAACTGGACATCCTCCACGGCACTGGCAAACATGTTGCCAATTTTCACCTCATTTGAGTTATTTGGTCCAATTATATATCATGTATATGTACATATACATATACATACACACACACACACACACACACACACACACACATATAAACCAAACCTCTGACAGATGTGAAAAATAAAGACTGGCACCCCCTCCCCAAGCCAGTTAAAGATAGTGCAGTTTATCTTAAGTTCCTTACAGAAATCCAAAAACACAGCATCTTTTCCTCTCAGTACTAATGTTTAGAAAGAACACAAATCAATTTCCAATGAATTGGTGACAAGAAGCAGGTGGAATTTTGAAATTTTTGTAAAAGCTGCTGAACCAATCTTTTCTACTTTTTTTGGGAGGGTAACAGTAACCCTAACCTCAGTACTTATGCTTCATGGGTAAGGTTGTGTATAGTTTCTGCAAATTGCTAGGTACTGTCTATCATGTCTTCTGTCTTTTCTTCTCTACTGAGTGCTGGGAACACAAATACAAGCAAGCAAGATAATCTTTATCCTCAAGAAGCTTTCATTCTAATGGGGAAAGATAACACATAAAGTGGAGCTGAAAAGCAGGGCCCAGAAAAGGCTACCTATGTTTGGATTAAGCAGCTATTGAAAAGTCTGGGAAATAGCGTAATGAGTGACCTGGAGCATGGCCAGGGCCCCTCCTCAAATATTGGACTGAGTAGTCATTTATTAATCAGGAAAGCAGGACCTCAAGGTAGAAATTTTACCCGTCTTAAATTCTCTACATTTTGGGGGTCAGCTTTGTGACTCTAAAGGTGTGGTCTGTTGTAGAATATCATTTGCGAAAGCTTGCCTGTTCCCTTCTCATGTCTTTATCAAGAATGTCCTTGGTACATGTGTAGGCTATTCTTGCAAAGGTTATGCAGAGATTGCAAAGTAGGCAGTATATGAATCAGTAGTTATTAATATTTTCTTGGTCTTTTTTTAAAGTTATAATAAGGTATGTGATTTTTTTCCATCTGTTTTGGTATCCTTTCCTCTTTCATGTATATTGAGAATCAAACCTTTGGCACCCTCAAAATTGTCCCCTCCAGAATAGAAACCCTTTTTATATATTTCAGAAATGGTGATAGTCTATGTCAATGTCTGTTCTTTTATCCAGTTCCCATTTTTGGCATCATCAACTTATTTACATAGGTCAGGTTGGAATTGCCTCAATTTTATACCATATTTTCTAAGTTGGTATTTATTTTTATTTTAGGTTCTAACAACAGGCTAACAGTATGTAAATATAGATATGTGTGTGTATATGTCTATATCTACCTCTCTCTATAAAATCTGATTTTAAAAATAGCTCCCATATTAATAACTAATTTCTTTTGTGGTGTCAGTGCTCATTGTGTCCATTGCCTCATGATTTTCTCTTGAAGAAAGTATTCACGATATGTAGTTGTGGCACTTTTGTATTGCCTACAAATCTTTGGTGTCTCTTATTTGCCCTCTTCGCCCATGGCCACTTTTGCATTGAAGTCCTTGACTATTAAGGTATATACTGATTTAATTTGGAAAGTCTTAGTGAGTCAACTATGGAATTTCTGTCCCTCCTCATTTTCTATAACAGATATTGTCCCAGAAGCTTTAATCATTTTCGTGGTAGTCTTTCTGTATATTCATCACAAAATAGAATGACTAAGTGTCCCATGAAATGATATTTCTTGTTACCCTTAGACACACAATAATGTCAACTCCACAAATTCTTTGATTTTCCTTTCCAATAAAAACCTGTGAACTACTTCCTTTTATTTTATGGCTTCATAGTAAAAATATCAAGACAGATAGGATTTAGTTCCTCAAAAAGTATGTTTTCTTGTTGATCACAGGATGAGTTCTTCACATTTAGAATATTAACAGTTAATATTCATGGATTTTCTCAAAATTGTGTGATTTTTAGTGTCCTTTGCCTTCTTTCTGCCACTCTGTTATTGTCACTAAAGAAGTAGAAGGGAGCCATGCAGTCTAGAGAATCATTCTCTATTTTGATTTTTTTCCCCATGAATTATTATGGTCAAGAAATTCATCAGCATGTGGCCAGCCAGTAGTCAATTGCTGGGAGCACATGTGAAATTTTTGCAAGATGGGAGAACCTGCCAGAGCCTATACTTGGCTGGTATAGCTTTCAAAAACCCAGGGTCCTAACACTATGATGAGGCATCTAGTAGAACTTTGTGGAGAATCAGTATTCCAAAGATCTTTCATTTCTCTTGAAGAAAAGTATAGCTAGCAACTTCTACATAGTTTTCTAGAGCTCAGGGTCACCTCTATAATATAATGAGGTACCTGAGGAAGGCTTTAGTGAGTAAAATAAGGCACAATAATTATTAAATCTACTAATAAGAATGAACCTTTGCAAGGCATACTTTTGAAAAAAAATGGAATGTGGCAGCACCATCTAGTGGAAGTGTAGTTGTAGTGAATTCATGCTGTCCAGTTGAGATCGAGGGT
Organism: Phalanger gymnotis; assembly: GCA_028646595.1. Lineage (NCBI taxonomy): Eukaryota > Metazoa > Chordata > Mammalia > Diprotodontia > Phalangeridae > Phalanger > Phalanger gymnotis. Next base: position 1,297,853 of record CM053628.1, on the reverse strand, counting down.
TATTTGTTCAGCTCTGATATAGAATGTTAGAAGAAAGCTTGGGAGTTTTCTAGTCCAACCTTCGCATTTTATGTATGGGGAAACAGAGATCCTAGTGGATTGAAAAAAACCTTGACCAAGGTGCAGTGGATAGTGTTGGACTTAGTGATTCTGACCTGAGACCTGAGTCTCAAAGACCTGAGTTCAAATCCAGTCTCAGACACTTACTGGCTGTATGACCCTGGGCAAGTCACTTAACCCCTCAGTTGTCATTCCTTCAGCTGCAAAATGAGGATAATAATAGCACCTGCCTCAGAGCTGTTGTGAGGATCAATGAAAATAATACACGGACCTTATAGCATTGTAGAAATGCTCGTTTAATGCAGACAGAGGCTTGTTAGAACTCGGGTGTCTTAGAAGAGTTTCTCTAAAGGAAATGCGGATCCAGTTAAGTCATAATCACTCCTAAAGAAGACAAAAATAGAGCGTTCATCGAATCGGGGATGACACCTGAGAGGCCATCTTGGTCAGCCTTCTGAGTCTCACAGAGGTCAGGGCAGGGCTTCTTGGAAACCTGGGGGCTGGGAACTTAATTGGTTTTAACATTTTGATAATGATTTTAATCTAATTGGTTTCCTTTGTAATCCTATGTATTTTACATAATACATTTTAAAATATGATTCTGAAAAGGAGTCTATAGGTTTCACCAGATGACCAAAGGGGTCATAACCCACCAAAAAGTTAACAACTCCTAGTTTAAGGGGTTCAAAGCCAGGTATTCTGACTACAAGTGCAGTGCTTTCCCTACTCTACTACACGGCCTTCTTATCTAGTCCAACCCAATTTTATTTTATAGATGAAGTGAGAGCCGGTGTGGTGTAGTAGAGAAAATGGACTTGGAGTCCAAAGACCTTTGTCCAAGTCCTAACTGTTTGACCTTGGACAAGTCATTTATGCTCTCTGAGCTTCAGTTTCCTCTTTTGTAAAATGAAGGGATGGAACTGGATGAGAAGGCTTTGTTGAGAGGAGCCACGTTCAGTCTCATGTCTTTGTTTCGTTGCTATGTCGTACAGTTGACTCATACTGAGCTTGTAGTCCACTAAAACCTCCAGATAGTTTTCGTGTAAACTGATGTCAAGCCAGACCTTGTATATTTGTGCAGTTGATTTTTTGGAGCCCCATTCTGTCTTTACATTTATACTTCTGTGGCTCCATGACTTCGTGGAGGTGACTATACTTTCTTCCCTCTTGTAAAGCACAATCTGGCCATGCTTCTTCATGCCATGTAGTTTCTCATTCCTTTCATAAATGATTTACCCGGTGTATGAGAGGCTATCTTGTGGGTCTTCATATTTTGCAAATGTCAGTAATATACTTGATTTGTCCATTTCTTACTCTTGCTGTGTGACTGGCCCACCTCCTTTTCTGGCTGTATGAGTGATGGATGGCATGTTCTGTGCCATTTCTTGTGTGTAAGCCATTTTGGGCAACCCGCTACTTATACTTCCTGCTTGTACATTGCCCATTGGGTCACTTGCAGCTATGATTATTTTGAAATCACAGTGTTCTGTGAATTACAGCCATATATAGCATCACAGGGAGAATATTATTGGTTTTTTTGGCATTGGAGAGCAGCTCGCAATCACCGAAAGCATTGTTTAATTTCCCAAATGTAGTAATAGCTGGCCTCTTCTCTCTTTCATTCCTGGGTCCAACTCATTATCTATATACAGTGCCTATGCGTACACACACATACACGTGCGTGTTTGCGTGTGTGTACGAGTGTATATATATATATATATATACATATATATATACATGTGTGTATGTGTGTGTATATATATATATACACACACACATATGGAGGGATATGAATAATTCAGTGTATTGCCTACCCAACTATGTGCCATGATCTAGTCAACAGGCATTCTTTATCTATTTGATTTTTCCTGTGTAGATTACTAGACCACTCCTTTGATTAGTCATGCATCTCATCGATGTGGTCCTTTAATGTTCTGGGACTTGATGCAATTTGCATATTCTTATTTGCAAACAGAAACATCTGGAGAACCTCACTATCTATATGGATCTCTTTTCCATTTGGATTTTTATTGTTGAACACCTTGGGCAGATATGTTATTCACTGTTTTATGTCACATTTAATTCAGATAGAGGATCACTGAACAAAGTTCTCTGTGGCTGCATCAGGCATCTTATATGATGCTAATATGTGTGCAATGCTTTGCTGGAGGAGAGCTTTTAAGGCTGCATTTGATGTTACCGAATCTACCTAATCAAACAGTTTTTTAAATCACTAAACACAGTAAGATTTTGTACTCTCAACTAACAGTATGCCACTGAAGATGTGGTCTGCTACAGAGTTTAGTCTGGTAAAGCCTGTCCTTTCCCTTCATATTTTAGAGATACACTTTTTTAGAGTATCTCTATTAGACATTAGATTAATTAGAGATTAGATCTCTAATTAGAGATCTCTAGAGTTTAGCCAAACTATTTCCAAAGATTTTTTAAAGGTGAGAAAGTAGGTACATGGATGGGTTAGTAATTGCTGATGTCTTCTTGAGGTTTTGTTTTTTTTAGTTTTGGGTTTTGGTTTTGTTTTTGCAGAGGAGGATTTTAAAACTGTTTCTAAAAATCTATAATGTTGGGATCTTCCTCTCCTTGAGATCTTGAAAATTAATCCCTGCAAGGTGTTAATAATATTGTGCTGCTGCCAGCAAGGGCATAGTCTACATATGTCTGGTTAGGTCCAGTAGCTTTTCCCGACTTTTTCTTGTGTGATATTTCTTTTTCCTCTTATAGTACATCAGGTACAGAGGTGTTAGTCTACTCTAAATGGAGCATCGTGATCACTCGAAAAACCTCTGGTTTTCTGGACCTAGCCTTTCTTGAGACAGGTTGGCTCAGCCTTAGTCTTTATTCTGTAAAGGGGCCAGATTTGCTTCCCCCCTTCCCCAGCTGATATAGTCACAAGATAGAATCCCAGATGATGAGATTTTAAGGTGTTCAAACCCTGTTATCCCTTTATGAAGTATAAGCACCCCTTGAGGTGGAAGGGAACAATGTCACCTCCTTGCATAGCTTTAAATAGCTAAGCCCTGGAGATAGTCAGAAGCTGATGAGAGGCCAGCAGTGGGAAAGGAGAGGGGGATTTTCTCTGAGCTACTCTTCCTCAAAGGAGATACTGTCTCCAAGAGTTGAAGGATCAGTTCTAGAGCATTTGAGGCCCAGACGAGGAAACAATGACCCCTTCAGACAGACGTGGATACAAAGTATCGCTTGGCCCTGCGAACACCTCCAAGGTGGATGACCCCGGGAGCAGGGCAGAAAATTGGTTATGGACTCGAGAGAGCTAACCGTGCAAAGAGGAGACGTGAGGAGAGAAAGGGCTTTGGGGCCTTGGAATTCTGGACCTGTGATTGGTTTCCTAAATGTACCCCTCACATCGTACTCTGTGCCTATTCTTCCCACAGATTGTATGTATTATTAGTGGGAAAGTGAACCCCATGTTTATATAGGGAAGGGTTTATAGTACTTTTACTATGCCATTTTAGTAAATTCCTTTTTAAAGAGCAAATTGTGTCTTCCGGCCTCCCTCCTGTCCCACTGAGAGGACATACATACGTACATACGTACATACGTACATACATACATACATCAAGATGTCTTGAATGAAGCTGCATGCCTTCCCTTGTGTGAGTTAAAACATACTGACTGAGTAGAAGCCTCTTACTTTTAACGTCATGGGCCAGTCTACTTTGTCAGTGGAGGCCTCAGAAGTCCCTAAAGCCGCTGTGATGTTCCTGGTGACAAGATATCATTGTAGAAAAACTGGCAGGTGTTTTGTTTCACTTTTCTTTGTTCTTTCCACTTTCATCAATGCTGTGGACCAAGATAATGGTGGAGCTGGGGAGGCTATGAGTTAACACCTCTACACATGTCCACACTACCAGTCAAGACTGTTGTGAGCAAGGAAGCATCAATGCAGAGGAGGGGCAGTTGGGGCTGACTTTGCCCCCAGGTGGATTGAGCTGGGACCCAGCCCTGGGCTCTTTGGGCAAGAAGAACATGGAAGGAGTTTTTAGGACTTGGGTGGGCAGTTCCTGACACCCCTGGAAACCTTCTGATTTGCTTTTATCTGTTTATATCTTCTCGAATTTTTAGCCATCTTGGGAATGGATTTTATGGGGTGATTGTGGTGGTATTTGAATATATTTTTTGTTAAATGCATTATTTGTTTGAACCCTTGGGCTCTGAGTGACCCCATGACATCAGATGTGGAATAACAGCTCAGATGACTGATAAATGCTCTTGTGTACATGTAGGGGATTTGAGGAAGGGGAAAGAGAGAGGCGTAATCTACCTTAGATGAAGTTTTCTGTAGGCTCATGCCCCACTTTGAGGTTTTCTGAGATAATTACTTGTAATCTTCTATCATCCCCCTGTCTGATGTTTTGAAAGTGAGCTTGTGCTCTGAACTAGGGTTGCCCTTGGTTACTAGGCCTCCCTGCTGAGCAAGGAGATCTTATTTAATGGCCAAGGCTGTTTCTGGGCTTTTTGGGCTTCCCTGCTGCAGTAATCATTTTATACTGATTATTGCCATTTCTTAGAGATGTTTAACCTCTGAGACCCATTTCCTGTTTTTGCAAATCATCAGCTTACTTAAATAGGTCCCTGTGGAGCTGCTGTGGTTGTGTGCATTGTCATCTTTTTTCTTTCTCCTGTTTTGCTTATCATTTTAATCTTTGCTCATGATCTGAGTGGACAGATAGCTGATAGCTGACTCTGAAACGACTTCAGCTCTCAGATTCTTTTGATGTAGCGTGAGGATTTTGAACCATCCCCAAGCCTTTGACTTCTTTCATTTCCTAATCTGAACCATATTTTCCAATATCGTGTCTACCTCTGCATTGAAGGTGCAGAGTATGAAGGTGAGTGTTAACAGAGTCAACTTTGGAGGTTTTCATTAGCTACTTCATAGGATTTTCATTCTTGTTCAACCTCAGCAACAGGTGTTGGGGTATGAGCTCCAATCATCTTCATAAGAATCTTTTTGTTTTTGCCCACCACAAACACTGCGATTTATTGTTGCCTTTGGGTGCCAAATGAAAGCAGCTCCTGTATTCACCTTTCTGAGGCCACCTTGTGAGCTATCCTTTCATTTAACTACAATTTGCAGATGACCCTCCGTCTCCTGATTCTGTCTTTTTACTGATTGTTCCACATGCCTGAAATGCCCTGTCCCCTCACCTCTACCTCCTAGCCTCCTTCAAGACTCAGTTGAAATCCCTCCTTCTACAAGAACTCTTTCCCACCCCCAGTGCTAGTTCATTTCCTCTGAGATTAACTTTTGCTTACTCCACACACACATATGTATAAGATATATATATATATCTTATATGTACATAGTTGTTTGCATGTTATTTGCTCCATCAGAATATGAGCTCTATGAAGACATTTTCACTGGTTGTCCCCCATGCCTGGAATGGTCTCCCTCCTCTGCTCTAGCTGCTAGAGAGTTTTCTATTTGATCGTGTTAATGATAGGGAGCCATTGGAGTTTATTGAGTAAGGGAGTGACACGATCTTTAGGAATATCAGCTTGACAGCTGAATGGAGGGTGAACTGGAGTGGGAAGAGACTTGAAGTAGGCAGATCCACTGGGAAAGTCTAGGTGTGAGTGGTGGCATTTCAGAGGAGAGAAGGGGGCATATTCAAGAGATGCTGCAAAGGTAGAATTGACAAGATGTATGAGCAGAGAGAGGAGAGGATGGGTACAAGAAATGTGGTAAAGGTAGAAATAGCAAAAGTGCATTAACCGGTTGGCTATATGGGGAAGAGAGAGTGAGGAATCCAGGATGATGCCAAGGTTACGAACCCAGGAGACTGGTGGTGCCTTAGCATCATCCCCAAAGTTTGGAAGAGGGGAAGGTTTGTGGAGAAAGAGCACGAGTTCAGTTTTTGACTTGTTGAGTTTAAGATGTTTCTGGGATATCCACTTTGAAATGTCCAGTAAGCATTTGGTGATATGCGATGACAGAGCTTAGCATCTAGTTGGTGAGAAAATGAAAATTGGGACGCCTGTGTGTGTGGAACAGCCCAAGATAATCCACATCTCCCTACCCCCAGCCCAGCTCCTTGAGGGTGTACTTTATGCAAGTTTCTCAGCCTTGGTCTATGGTAATTGACCTAGTTACAAAAATTCCTATTTCTGATTTTGAATGTACTCCTTTTCCTCTTTGGATCCTTGGGCTCATGGCATGTTTAGAAACTTGGCAGAAGGGTCCCTTTGTATGGAGTTTATAACCAGCATGCTAGCTTCGGGCTTTTTCTGGGAGGCCTAACTAAACTCTGACATTTGGGAATTTGGGGTCTTCTAGTGGCAATTGAGAATCCCCCACAGTCTAAAGTTATGACATGTCCCTTCAGAAAAATCAAGTCTCCAAGTAACCAACCTTTGCTGTTCCTTTTTGGAGGGTTTTGAATTCTGAATCACCTCACTGGAATCACTGGAGTTTGTCAGGATCCCAGAGAGCATGCTTAGATAGCAGTATGCCCTATGACTTTGTAGTTAAAGGCAGGACCTCTCAGGGCAGGGCCCCACATGTTCCCTCTCCCTTTGTAACGGAGAGTTTCTATAGAATCTTGGGAAAGTCATTTCATCAGGGAGCCTCTTGTTTATTCAATTGCAAAATGTAACTCAGAGTGCCTCACGGGAGTCACGGGAGTTTTGGGAGGCTTAATTAATAAGTGTTGCTAATGAAGTTTGATATTCTCTGATTAAAGCATCTGCTTTTTATTATTAAGTATTTCTATTTCTTAGTCTGTCAAAATATGTACGTTAAGTAGTCTCTTGTAAGCATGTGAATTTTTAAAAATAATAATACTGATTGATTCAAATATACTAAAAGGAAAAAAATCATAAAATAATAGTCTTGACTGAGTTACCAACTTCAAAGGGAATTGTGATTTCTGTCAATTACAAAGAGGGGTGCTTTTTGTACTGTTGATGTTCGCTTGCTAATTGACGACTAATCTCTGTTATTGTGTGAAATTGAAGAAATTTCCCGTACAGTCATGTTAGCCTCTGCCTTTGAGGCCACGCAAGAACATAGAGAATTGGGAATAACAGAATATTTCTTTTTAACTTGTAGCCAAAGCTATGAGATTGGGAAGCTGGATAAGAATGCTTCTGATGGACAAGAAATGAAGGTAAATAATATGCTAAGTAATCCATCATTTGATGAAATACTGCAGTTATATCATAGATAGAAAATGATCATCACCACCTCTAAATGATCTGCAAGGGCCTTTCGGGTTGACAAAGCCATTTAATAACAAACTTTGATAAATGAGATTTTATGACAGAATGCATCCTTACAGTCACCCAGTGGGTGAAAGGTACAGAGAATCCAGATCTCACTCTGCTTATGGCCCATGAAATAATTAGTCTCTTCTTTGGAGTTTCACAACACACATTTGTCTTGTTCACTGCAGATCCTCATTGTGGCAGCCACTGGCTTCTAGTTCACTGTTTTTTCCCATCTAAAGGAAGTTCATTATCTGACTTGATTCATCCTCTACTCTCCCATCTATGTCCTCAGACTCAGTGACTCCATAACTGGTGTCGCTATCCCTTCAGATGTTCGTTTGGCTCCACTAGACCTTTGCCTTCTCTTTCCTTCAGGAGGGGAAACTCCTTCAACCGGACAATCATCTTAAAACAATCATACTTCATACTCTTAAACTCTGAAATGAATTTCTCTGATAATAATCACCCAACTTTCCATCTCTCCCTTTGCCTTACTCTTCCTAATTGTTTTCTCATTCTTACTGTAACCTTGACCTCCCTTGTTCTCCCAGTCTATCACTCCTGCTCTGGTCTCACTTTCTTCTCTGCAGATTCTTGCCCCTAAAGTCAATTACTCTCCCTTGCTTTTCACCTATGAATTTCTTATATCCTTGGCCTGACTCCACTCATGCTTTATCGTCATTCAAAACTGGTATGCCCCCATGAAAATGTTGAACACACCCATTCTTAAACATTGAAATTCCCCTTTCTGTGCACAATATCCTTCTGTCTCTCCCTCTGCCTCACTTCCTTAGTCCTTTGTCCTACTGTCCTTTATATGTTCAGACTCCAACCAAAGATCATCCCCACCATCCCCAGGCTTTTGAATGCTGTTGGAGGACATTATACAACCCTGCCTTCTGGGTTCACTACCAATGCATGTTGTCGATCTATCGATTGTTCCTTGCTGTGGTATAATAGTCCTTTTCTTTCCTGATTGATTCTCTATCATGTTCTCTGCAGTGACTATTCCAAACCTTGGCCACTCTCCTCAAATCTCCCCCTCCAGCACCCTCACTCTTTAAACAGATAGTTTCATACTGGGGGCAGCCTGACAACATGGAACATAGCCTGCATTTGGCATCTGAGAACCCAGGTTCAAATCTCAACTCTGATACAACCTACCTTCTAGAAATGTCTTCTTAGGGTCCTTTCAGCCAGCTCTATTTCACTAAGGAAATCGAGGGCACCTGTTGTACGAGTCCTTCCTTCTTCTACTCAGCACTTTAGTCCTTTTCTCATCATCATTTGGCCCCTCTTTCTTTTTGCCACTCCCAGAGGATAAATTGGCCTTTCTCTTTGTAAAGGTTAACATTTCAATTTTTTTAAACTCAATTTTTATATTATTTTCAGTTTCAAATTGTCTCCCTCCACATCCCTTACCCACTGACAAGGCAAGAATAACAGAGCCTATTCCAAATAATAATAGCTAACGTTTCTATAGTGCTTCCACCCTTATGATCTCATTTGATCCTCAGCACAACCCTGGGACGTAGGTGCTATTATGATCACCATTTTACAGTTGAGGGAACAGAAGTAGTCAGAGGTTAAGTGACTTGCCCAGGGTCATACAGCCAGTAAGTGGCACCTGGCTGCTGCCTATATGTATAGTCATAAAAAACCAAATTCCTGTGCTAGCTATGTCCAAAAAAAAATCAAAATAGAGCAAAAGAAAAGAATAAAAAAGTACTTCAGTTGTCCTTCTTAGTCCATCAGCTCTCCATGTGGAGGTGAGTAGCATGTTTTACCTTGAGTCTTTTGGAATTGTGGTTGGTCATTGTGTTGATAAAAGTTCCTAAGTCTTTAGAAAATTTAGAACTGATCGTCTTTACAATATTGTCATTATTGTATAAATTGTTCCCCTGATTTTTCTCACTCCACTTTGCATCAGTCTATACAAGTCTTTCCAGGTTTCTCTGAAATTATTCCTTTCATCATTTCTTACAGCAGAATACTATTCCATCACAATCATATGCTGTAATTTGGTTGCCCATTCCCCAGTTAATGGGCATCTCCTTAGTTTCCAATTCTTTGCCACCACAAACAAAGCTGCTATAAATATTTTTGTACATACTGGTCCTTTTCCTCTTTCTTTGATCTCTTTGGGGTATGGACCTAGTAGTGATATTGCTAGGTCAATGAGTCGGTACAATTTAATAGCTTGTTGAGAATAGTTCCAAATTGCTTTCCGGAATGGTTAGACCAATTCACAGCTTCGCCAATAGTGCGTTAGTGTACCTGTTTTCCCACAGCCCCTTCAGCATTTGTCATTTTAGCCAATCTAATGGGTGTATGGTGTAACTCCTCAGAGGTTTTTTTTTAAATTTTTCATTTCTCTAATTAGTGATTTAGGGCATTTTTAATATAGCTATTAGTAGCTTTGATTTCTTCCTCTGAAAATTGCCTATTCACATCCTTTGGCCATTTATTGATGGAGGATGGCTTTTATTCTTATAAATTTCAATCAGTTCTCTATGTATCTTAGAAATGAAACCTTTATCGTAGAAACTTGCTGCAAAGATTTCTCTCGCAAAACCTTTTAAGCTTTATGTAACCAAAATTGTCCATTTTATCTACTATGAACCTCTCTACATCTGATGGTTTGGTCACAATCTTCTCTCCTGTCAATAGATCTGATGGGCAATTTTTTTCATGATTGTCTAATTTGCTTATGATATCACCCTTTATGTCTAAATAATGTACTCATTTGGAGCTTATCTCAGTATAAGATATTATTGTGAGATGTGAGGTGTTGGTCTATTCCTCATTTCTACTAGACCGTTTTGCAGTTTTCCCACCAGTTTTTGTTGAATAGTGAGTTCTTGCCCCATAGTTGAGGTCTTCAGAACCCTTCCACTTTTGTCCTTGATCCCATCTCCTCACCATCTTTTCCAGGAGCTTGCCCCATTGATTATTTTCTTCATTTCACTTTCGATCTCTCTCTACCTGTCTCCTCCCTTCCCTGCTGCCTTCAAATATACTTAGTTCTATTCTAAAACCAAGAACTTTTCCCTAGACCCTTTATCTCTCTTCTCTTTTACTATTAAGCTCCCAGAAGCTCTGTTGCTTCGTTATCCATTCATTTCTCCACCTCTTGCAGTCTACTTAAAGTATTTCTGCAAAGGTTTTGAATAATGGAATCTCTCAATCTGGCCTTTTCTTGCTCTTCATACTCTTTGAACTCTTACTACTCTTGAGCACCCTCTTATCCTGTACGTTCTCCTTGGCCGAAGTGCCACTGTCTTAGCCAGGCTCTCTTCCTTTCTGTGATTTCTGAATTTGTTTTCCACTCTGGTTTTATGGATCTTTTTGAGATCCAGGTGGAGTCTTGTTCGCATGATTTCATCACAGCTAGTGGTAGTAAGACTCCTCTTTGGCAGACTGCATTCTCTTCTGTGCCGGCTTTCTTTAATGAAGCAGTATGCAGAGTGGATAGTGTTAGACTTGGAATCTGGAAAACCTGGGTTCAAATACTACTTTTAGTATTAGAATGTGACCTTGAAGAAACCATAACCTCTCTCAGCCTCAGCTTTCTCATCTACAAAATGAGGGTAATGATAGCTCCTACTTTACACTATTATTTTGAGGATCAAATGAAATAATATATATTAAGTGCTTTACAAACTTGAAAGTCAGCTATTATTATCAGAACTGTTAGAAACACTTCTCTCCACAATCATATGCTAGCAAAGCTGAGCATTTAAAAGAAATGGAAGATTACCTAATAAATATAGGAAATACTCCAGTTAATAAATATAATATGAATTTAGAGATCTTTAATCTCAGAAAATGAAATTGAATTAGCCATAAAGAAACTACCAAAGGGGGGAAAAACCCTGGTCTAGAGGGATTTACAGATGAATTCTATCAAATGTTTAAAGAACAATTACTACTTATGCTACACAGATTATTCTCAAGAAAATACTTTCTACTAAACTCCTTCTATGAAAAAAACCATAGTACTGCTAGCTAAACCAGGGATAGATTAAAAAAAAAAAAGAAAACTATACATCAATTTCACTAAATAATATTGATCGAAAAATGTTAAATAAAATGCTGGCAATATATGGGAAGCATCGTTCACTGTAACCAAGTTGGATTAACATCAAGGATTTAAGATGGTTAAACATTAGGAAATCAATTAATATAATTAATCATTGAAATAAAATACCCTTAAACATATGATTAAATCAACAGATGCATAAAATTTCCCTGACAAAATACAACATTTATTTATGCTAAAAACCCCTACAAAGCATAGGCATAAAAGGACTATCAAAATATGATAGATGATAGACACCTAAAACTAATAAGTAACATTTTTTACAATGGGGAAACCCTAGCAATTTTACCCAGTAAAAGCCAAAATAAAGCAAAGATGCCGCCTTCTCCCACTTATTTGACATAGACCAAATCTGACTTATTTGACATGAAATTTTGGCAATACAAAGAAGAAAAAATAAAGAAATTAAGTGAATTACCATGTGCAAACAGGAAAAAAATTTGCTGATCATATGATGAAACTTAGTTTCCTGATTTTCTGAGGATTTTTAATTAAGACAATAGATTTAGTAAAATAGCAGGATGCCAAGTGATAGCATCCAGGAGGAAATAATAAAAAGGGAAAGTTCCATTCAAAGTACATGCAGTATCTCTAAACTGTCTGGGAGTCAATCAAGACTTGGATAGATGCAAATTCATTGCTCATGGTTGGGCCATACCAGTAGGATACGTAGCTCATACTCTGAAGCTACTATCCCAATTCCCAATCTCACTGATCATTTGGAGTACGGCTGCTATGCCCTCTCAGGACTTTAAGGGTAATTTCGAGGAGCCGAAGGACTGTCTTTTCTAATGCTAAAGTTCTTGAACCTCCGCTGAATTACTTCATGGTTGCCCTGATCCTTCCCCTCCATTATCAATTGATATCAATTAGCCAGAGTTAATTAGCTTTTTTCGAGAGGAGTATTTTCTAAGGTGGTATAGTAAGAATATGTGGTATAAAACATCCTCCCAAAAGTCTAGACACATTTTTTCACCAAAACATAAAGACTCCAGGGAAACATGGGCTCAAACTTAGAGAACATTTGTGGCAATGGTCCTTCCTAGCTTCTGGAAGGCCTGCAGTTGGAGTCCTCAGGATGTTCCCCTTATGTGTGACTGAGCTTTCCTACCCAGCTCCCAGTGCACATACTGCTGCCATACTGTTAGGGCACCAGTAGAAACACCTCAGTCCTCTGGACCCTATGAAGCTTTCTGGGTCTTCCTTTGGCCAGAGTAGGGGGTGGGTGGATGAGAAGGAAGCTGAGACTGGGGCTCTGCCCCACTTTTCCTCCCACAAGAGATTTCTTCTCAGGGGTTTAGCTGGAATGCTTTCTCTTCTCTACTTTCCCAGGCACTTGAATCTCTCAGGCCTAAACTGCCCTGGTGTTTTACAAACTACTCACAGGATGAGAGTTTACTCAGCCAACTGGAGCATGCTTCCTGTCACTCCTGTTGGTCTAAGACATTTTCTTTATTTAGCCTAAAGCAGGGATTCTTAGCTCTGTGTGTGTGTGGTGGCAGGTATTCTGGTGAAGCATATAGACCTCTTTGCAGAATCAGGTTTTTAGGTACATAAAATACAAAGAGTTTACAAAAAAGCAGCCAATTATATTGAAACACAACTATCAGAATATGTGTGTGTGTGTGTGTGTGTGTGTATACATATTACTATAAAAAGTTCATGGAGCCTAGGTTAAGTAGCCAGGCCTCTGATTCAATACAGATGTAGTCTCATCTTGTTAAGGTGTCAAAATGCTAAACCTTAATACCCGATACATTTTTGTCACTTGTTTTAAAGGGTTTTTGATTGACTTACTTAATGGCTCCCTGCCCTTAGAAATAAAAAAGATGATGCACCATACTGCCAAAAGGATTTGTTAATAGAGCTAGATAGCATCATAACAATTTTCAAGTTGGAAGACCAAAAGGTCTAGAATTTTAAGGGGAAAAATGAGAAAAGTAGGAATTAAGGGGGTCTTGAACTGCCAGACCTCAAATCCTATCATGAAATCATGAAATGAAATGCCCCCTTGCAATAAAACAAACCGTTATTTCATACTGGGTTGAGAGAGAGAGAGAGAGGGAGAGAGGTTATTTGAACAGATTAAGCAAATAAGACTCAGAAGCAATGGAACATAGTCTTCTGGTGTTAAATACATCTGAGGATGGGACAGGTAGGTGGCCTAGTGGATAGAACACTGGCCCAGGAGTCAGGAGGAACTCCAGTCCAGCCTCAAACACTAGTCGTGTGACCCTGGGCAAGTCTTAACCCTGACTGCCTCAAAAAAAAAATTTAAAAAAGTAATCCTGAGGACACAGCAACTAATGGGATAAGGACTCTTTATTTACACAATTTTGTGGCCAGCTGGAAATTAGGGTTAGACCCATATATCTTACATCATATACCACAATAAGTTCCAAATGAATACATAATCTAAAAAGGGTCAGAGAAATCTTTCACAACTAGAAGAAGAATTCTTAACTAAACAAGGGATAGAGGTAATTATACGAGATGAAATGGACAATTTTGATTACATAAAATTGAAAGGTTTTTATACAATCCGTGTAGTTCGATTTAGAACAACGACAGTTAACTGAGGGAAAAAAAATTTTTGCAGCAAATTTCTAACAGTATGATATCCAAGATCTATAGGGAATTGATACAAAATATGTATTAAGTACCATTTCTAAATAGATGAGTGATAAAAAGATAGGAACAGTTTTCAAATGTATGATGTCAACAACATGAAAGAATGTTCCAAATCCCTGATGAAAGGAGAAATACAAATTCAGACAACTCGAAGGTTTCCCCTCTCGTGTGTCAGTTCCTCAGATGGAATGGCCATTTGAAGAAGTGTCCATGCTAGCTGTGATCACTTGAAATGTTGACCCAGTTCTTGACTCCCTAGATGACTTCTCCACCTTGTCCTCATGTGGTTCCCTTCCCTTCACTGGGCCTTTCCAGCTCCCTTTTATGTATTGTCTTCCCCTTTTAGACTGTGTGTTACTTGAAGGCAGGGATTGTCTTTCTTTTTGCTTGTATTTGTATTCTATTAAGAGCCTACTGTGTCTAGGTATTGTGCTAAGCTCTGGGGATACAAAAAGAGGCAAAAGACTGTCTCAGCCCTCAAGGAGCTTATAATGTAATGGAGGAGACAGCATGCTAACAAATATATGTAAAGCAAGCTCTGTGTGTGTATGCATAGGAGAGAGGGAGAGGAAATAATGGAATGAAAAGAGGGATGAAGAAAGGCTTCTTGTAGAAGGCGGAGTTTTAGCTAGGACTTAAAGGAAGCCAAGGGAGGTCAGTGGTGATGATACAATGAGATGTTTGAGATATTTTGCACATCTATAAACCAAAGCTCACATAAGTGCTTATCCTTGTTATTCTCCTCCCAATTTTTCCTGGTGAGGATGTATTAGTTGTTAGAGGATGTATTTGTTGGCCCGTGTTTCTTCTCTTCCTGTTTGACCTTGCAAACAGATTTCTTCTCTGCATATATAGCTTCAATAGCTGCATAAAAACGCATTAGAGGATTTGGGTACCTTCTTCAATACCAGAAGAACACTGTGGAAGGGAGACAAAGACACCTTTACGAGAATATTTTGTACGGGGGGTTTTGTCCGACTGCTACAGGAATTACAGAGTGACTGTATGTAGGTTTGATGGGCCTACTGTCCTTTAATTCCGTGTAGAATTGGTGCCAGAATTGTTCATTCGTGCAATAAGCCTATATGCCATTCAAAGGAAGACAAGAATGGGGTTTTCAGAAAAGTCCTGCCGCCACCTTAATGAAGTCATTCCTCCAGTCTTTTTCATCGTGTCTACTAGTCTACCTGGGAGTGATTTGGCCGTGCCCTGCTGGCATGGTTCTGGCTTCAGTAAGGTGCCTTTCAAGAGCACTTTAGTAAGCAGTTTGCTAACATCTATCGATTCCCGGGGTGAGCGGCACCTATCTTTTTTTATCTTAGACTGGCTAGGTCCAAGGCAATGCTGCACATGCTATTGTTTCAGAATGGATATTAAAATGACTCTTGATGATTGTGCCTCAGTTTTCTGACCTGTGAAGTGGAGAGACCAAGGCTGTCTTAGAAAGTACTTGAATGCCTGTGAGACATTATGAAAAATAATGATTATATGTTAGATTTGATATAAAGAAGCCCAGAATGCAAAGAGCTCTGTGCTCTCCTCCACCCCCCACACTCAAGATAATATCTTGGTTTGTGCTGATTGCAAGTGTCCCAAATTATCCTTCCAAATGCCATCCATCCCATGGCGATGAGGGCCCTTCATGACATCCCCTCTTCTAATGATGCTCTGGGTTGGAGAAAACTGTTATTGCTTAAGTGTTTGCTTCTCTCCTTTTGATGCCATTTTCCTCTCAGCTGTGTGTATGTCTCTCATTGTAGGCTAAGGTTCTCCGCCTCCTCGCTAATACTTACTTTGACTGGGACCTGGAACAGTATCAAGACAAGAGTGTTGAAATTGTAAATTTGGCTAATGAGGTAACAAGGTTTGGGGATTTTTTTTACTAGTAGTTTAAGTAACTTGTAAAACTTTGCTTCACACTTTTGCAATCCAATATCATCTCGAAATTACTACCAATGAGGCTGTTTCTCTGAAGACCAAAGGAGACATTATGCACACGCACACGCATGCACACACGCACATGTACACACATATATAAGTAAAATAACAATAATGATAGCTGCCCAATTCAAATGTGATCTTTTATAAGATGCCTTTCCTGGAATTCTACATTGGGTGTGCTGCCCATCCAGCCCCGAATAACGATCTTATATTTTGTATTTATTTTGTTTGTACACATACATTTGTTTACCTGGCCCCAGGGGAATGCCAGCTCCTCGGGGCCTAGGGATACCTCCCGTTCTGTCTCAGTATTCCTGGTGCTTAACCAAGTGTCTTACACCCAGAAGTCGCCTGAATAAATGCTTGTTGACTGGAATCAACCATCCCCACGGTGCTTATCTCAGTGTGTGAATGACAAAGCATTTAAGTACTTACTAGATGCCTGATACTATCCTAAGCTCTGGGAATACAAATACAAAATGTTACAGTCCCTGCCCTCAAGGAGCTAACGTTTGAATGGAGGATATCACATAGGATGGTGTCCAGGGAAGTCACAGTTGATCCCTAGAACAGCCAACTTACATGCTCTATCCACAAGTCATGGTAGTATTGATTTACTACTTACTGTGTCCACAGCAGAAGGGGGGGGGCGGGATGGAAGGGAGGACATGCCAGCCACAGCAGGGTAGGTGGCCAGGTAGCTGCTGAGTAGAATTTAAAGAATGGTTTGATTTGAAGTGACTCATCAAACAAAATCACTTAGTTCCAGGGCAGGACTTCCAAAGTTAAGTGTGTCAACTGTTCCAGAGGTTGAGGACATAAGTTCTGGAAGTGTTGTCCAGAAGGTGCTGTTCTGGGTAGGGGAAGATGGCCTAGGTAGATAGCTGCTGGTCTAAACCTAATTTTCTTCAAATAACTTTCCAATTTTCCTAAGAGTTTTGGTTGATTTGGAATTATGTCCTTTGGCTTATAGGACCCTGGGCTACTGGAGTTATTTGCTTTTGGGCCTTGTTTAGTGATTTTCTATTTTCTTTTTTATCAGAATCAAATAATTTTGATGATTTTTGTTTTATAATGAGGTTTGAGAACTGGTTATTCCTGTTTGTTCATTTTTCCTTTTAAATTCTTGATCTTTTGTTCCTCTAAATGTATTTTGTCTGTTTCTATAAGGTAGCTTCTTGGTAGTTTGTTTGGTGTAGCATGAACTTTATAAAGTAATTTAGGTAGCATTGTCATTTTTATTATATTGCTAGAGAGTGGCAATGAACAATTAATATCTCTCCAATTATATAAGTGTGGGGTGACCTACTCTATATTCTACTTTGGGTTAGCTTTAACTGTTAGGAAGATTTTCCCTTTTATCCAGATAAAAAGTTGTTTCTCTCCGGTTTCCAAGCATTGTATCTAGTTCTGCTGAACCGAAGCAGCATGAGGCTGATGATCCCTCCTGTGACGCAGCAGCCCTTCAACCAATTCTGAGGGCATGGGTCCTTGGCATTTTTTGCTTTGGCCCCCTTGGGAACTCTCAGAATCATGTTTTTAAATAATTAAAGGAAGTGCTAAATTTCAGTTACAGGTTAGTGAAAATAAAGATGTATTTCCCCCCATCCAAGTTCACAGACTCCCTGCAATCTATCCCTAGACCCCTGGGTAAGTGAAGGGCTCTATCTAGGCCCTTCAAAATTCTGTTTGTGTGGCACAGCGTAAATAGCATCTCATTTGGGGTTGGAGGCCCTCTACGTCCATGGTAAAATAGACCCTGTATTTTCTTGGCATTCTTTTCCCTGCCTGGGGCCTTCAAAGCAGCTGTAGCAACTGAAGACAAGGGCCCCCCTAACTCCAACCCATAAGTGGTAAGCCCCAGAGTCCCGGGTCCATGACTTATACCAGGATGGAGACTCTGGATACAAGGAATACAAGGGAACTGGGAGGGGCAAATCAGGGGATAAGAATCTGAGGGGACTGGAGGTGTGGGGGGGTCTGACCTGGGAGAGAATCCAAGATGGATATTTCCCCTTTGCTGCTGCTTGTACCAGGGAAGGGGCAGAAGGGAAAGGGAGTGAATGATAAAGACAAAGTGGGGGGTTCTTTGCTTCCCTCTTCACTTCCTCTGCTTCCCTTCCCTGTTCCTGTGGCTACTCTTAGGAGGAACGCTATCCCTGGAGCTACTGAACAGTGTCAGGATGGGCCCTTCTCCCCCTTGACGGGCAGCCATGCTGCCTCGTGTTCAGAAGAAAGTAGAAGGAGGAAGCAGTCAGTGGGTCGCCTTTCCTCCTTCCCTCACCCTGCTTTTCCTGGGAAGGGAAGGGAGCAGGAAGTGATGGCCCGGGAGGGGCCCAGGGCTCCTCTCCATCTCCCCTTCCTGGTCCATGTCTGCCTGAGCAGGCTGCTTTTGTTTCTCCCTTTCCCTCCCATCCCCTGCTGCTGCTGCAGCTGCAGCTGCCGCAACCGCCACGAGGCAGGAAGCGCCGGGGCTTGCCCGGTGCTGCAGTGGTTAGAGCTGGAAGACAACCTTTGTCTTTCCTCTCCGCATCCCTTCCCCTTGCTTCCACTGACCCCTGCTGGCGGAGGAGAGGACAGAAGTGGGGGGGTGCTGCAAAGGCTTCGGGGTTTTTTCCACCTTCCTCCATCTTGTTGATGGTATTTGGGAGGGAGGAGGAGCCTGGGAGGCAGTGAAAATGGTGTCTGGGAGGCTGGGACTTTGCTCCCTCCCTTCCTTCCAGGGCCCTGTGCTAGAACAGCCAGGAGAGAAGCATGGGGTAGGCTCACCGAGGCGTGTTCCCGCTTCGTGCTGCTATTGTTGGGGGGCGCACAGCGGAGCTGAGTCCCCGGGCCACATGGCTCTGTCGCCTTTGTTTCCCCCCAATCCACCCCTTCCCTTTGCTGCTGCCGAAGGGGGTGGCACGGGGAGCGCAGGGGAGCCCCCCCGCCCAGATTTTCCTGCAGTTTTCCTTGGAGTGTTAGACATCAGTACTGGGACCTGAGGCAGTCAGGGAAGACCTCAGGAAGGTGGGGGGTGGGGAGGTGGGGGTGGTGGTGATGGTACATGAAAGCCTGGCCGCCATTTCTCCTTCTTTCCTCCTTCCACACAGCCCGATTCGCCAGGGAAGGACTACAAGGAAGGCTTGGGGGGGGGTTCACTGACCAGCCAAGTGCACAGAGGCCACCTGCACACCCCACCTCCCCCCAAGCCCCCTCCCCCAAAAAGGAGAGGCGGGGCTGTGGAGGGAGGAGGAGGGGACA
>CM053628.1:1256377-1269325 GCA_028646595.1 Phalanger gymnotis | reverse complement strand
AAGGGGTGGGGGAGGGGGAAGACCATTACCAGAAGGGTAAGAGTAGGATGGGATTTTCTACATCCTCCACCTCCCTCCCTTCCTCCCTCCCTTCCTTTCTACTGTTACTAATCAGAGAAGCTGGGAGGAGGTGGAACCTAGTGGCCGCAGCGCCCCCCTCCCCCCCAAGCCTGTTTCCTGTGGCTGGCTGACAGGGCTCTGCAGGGGAGGAGTCTGGGCCAGGACCAGAGCATATCAGAGCACAATAAACTAGGGTGGGATGGAAAAAGCCTTTCATCTGGGGAGGCTGGACGCCATGTTTCTAACCTTTGTTACTGTGTGACCTTGGGGCAGATTACTTCCCCTCTCTGGGCCTCAGTTTCTTCGTCTGTAAAGTTAAGAGGCTGGGCTAGTTGATTTCTAAGGTCCCTTCAAGTTTTACAAATCTATACATTTGTGAGGAATGGACTAGAGACACCCATTTTTCCCTGTCTCCCTGCTGATGACATTGGGGGAGGAGCCTGGGGGTTGGAACTATGATGCGAGGCTGCTTTCTCTCTTGCATTTCTTTCCCAGCCCTTTATTGCCAGGAAAGGGCCCTCAAATGGGGGCCAGGGTCTCAGCTCTTGGCTAAGTCTTCATACCGTTTTCTGAGCCTATTTCCTCATCCGTAAAATGAAGCAATGAAGCCTAGGTGGGCTCTCCTAGAAGAGAAGTCACACGGGCTGTCACTCCCCTCTTCCTTCTAGATGCTGAAGGCAAAGGGGAGGGAGGAGTCTGGGAGGCTGCATTGCCTTCCTTCCGGCCCAACCTTAGAACGTTCTAGTCTGGGTGAGAAGGAAGGGGATGGCTAGGGTGGAGGTGTGGCTTCCAGCTTTCACCGCCTCCTCTTTGCTGCCAGGGAGGAAGGGCAATGGCTGTGCCTGGCCAAATAGGCCTTTCCCTCTCTTCTCATTTATCCCTCCCTGTGCCTCCCTTTTTGCCCTCCTACTGCCATTAACTCCTGGGCAACTTGCAAGAATAGGGCAAAAGTGGGGGACTTGGGGAGGAGACCAGGTTTGCTCTCTTTCCTTCCCCTCTTACTGCTCTTTGGAGACTGAGGAGGGAGGAGGCTTAGATAGGACTGGGAAGGTGAATGCAAGGCAGGGTTTCTTTGTCTTCTTCTTTTAGCTCCTGTAGCCACCGAGAGAAGGCAGAACACATTGGGAGGGGGATAGGAGTGAGCCAGTAAGCCATGAATGGCCCTGATTTTTCTGCTCTGCCATCCAGAGCTTGTCGGGTGAAGGTTGGAAGAGGAGGGAGGCAGGCTGGGGGCTCTTTCCTCTCCTGTTCCTCCTCTCCCTCCCTTTCCCCTTTGTTGCTGCTGGCTAACCCTGCTAGATGGGCCTCTAGAGTAAAACTGTGCTTCTTTCTTCTGTTCTTTGCTGCCTGTGTTGTAAAGTAGTAAGAAGTCAGGAAGGTAGAAGCTGGGGCTATGGAAATGTCAAACTACCATCACCTTCTGCCCCCTTGTTATTGCCAGTCTTGCTATGGCAGACCTTACCCTTTTCTGCTGCCTGGCACTTGGTGGGCACCTCAGGAAGCAGCAGTGGGAGATGGCGTGGTGACGTTTGTTCGGTTGGGCTGCTCATGCCTTTGTGTGTGGGGGACTACCCATTTATGTGCTTATATGAGATGACATGCTTTGGTATTTATTAAGTGCTGACCATGTACTCCGCTAAGCATTGGTTTGGGTTCCAGATTCCTTCATCTGCCTTAAGAGCTGTGGTATTCCCAGATCCTCCTTTAGTCTGGCAGAGCAAATTGGGAATGAGCAAAATCGGCAGCCAGAAGGCATGTGGGAAAAGCCGAACTCTTCCTGGTAAGGCCTCTGCACTGATTACGGGTGTATCTGATGGCATTCGTCAGCAGCTACTTTGCCATTTCCTGTGGCTTTTACAGTTATCATATTGCTTTGAGCCTCACAGTAAGAACGGCCACAGGGAAGAGAGTATTGAGTGCCATGCTTTGGGACAGGGAGATGGGTTCAGATCCTGCCTCAGATTCTTACTAGCCCTGTAACCTTGGGCAGGTTAGCTAACCTCTCCCGGCCTCAGTTTCCTCATCGGTAAAATAAGAGGTTTAGAATTGATGGCCTCTAATGCTCATTATCCCCCATTCTAGAGTGGGAGGAATTTAAGGAGAGGTCAAGCAATTTGCCTAGGGTCCCCGAGCTGGTAAAAGTGAGTGAGAAAGCTTCTTAGGTGCCAAATATCGGACCAAGTCCTGGGATCACAAATGCAAAAGCTAGACTGCCCTTGCTATTCTAAGGGGAGGAGCCACCACCCTCAACTAGAGGTGAGTGCTGGCCTTGGGGTGAAGACTGGGAAGGCACAGGGGCCATAGGAAAGCATATTGATGCCACCTTTTCCATTCGGAATGGCAGCATTAATTTGCTTGGGGTTAGAGAGCTGGAAAGCGGTGGGCGAAGCTGGGACTGCCTAGCTGGAGCAGAGGGTTCCACCTTCGTTTGGGAAATGCCCAAGCCAGGCCTTAGTACCCAGATCTTGACCCAGTACTCCAGCATGGCAGCAATAGGGAGGCCAAGCCTGTCCCATCACTCTTCTTGAGAACCGTTCAGGGCTGAATTTGGAGAAAAAGAATATTCAGGGCTGTTTGCTATAGAAAGGACTGCACAAGAGAACAAATCGTTTCATTCTACCTTCTCAATTCACACTGGCAAGTTCTCCCCATTTCTCAGGGCTTATTCTTGTGGAATTCAGTGTGGGCATCTAGAAGAAGTTTGAAGGGGACAAACAAACATTGGGCCCAGTGAGTCTGGGTGGCCAGATGTCTCACCTCTGTACAGCCTCTCTCCTGAGTTT
The DNA here is from genome assembly GCA_028646595.1 of Phalanger gymnotis. Classification (NCBI taxonomy): domain Eukaryota; kingdom Metazoa; phylum Chordata; class Mammalia; order Diprotodontia; family Phalangeridae; genus Phalanger; species Phalanger gymnotis. The sequence continues at coordinate 1,266,482 of CM053628.1, read as the reverse complement.
CCTTCCATATGTTTCCAGTGGCCAGCATCTGTATCCCTGAGCCTGCCCTTTCCTGACTTCCCTGTCTCTGTCAGCAGGGCCATCCTTCTTGTCTTCCATGTCACTAACCTTGGAATGGCTTTTTACCTCTCCATCTTTCTCCCCCATACACTTCTAGAGTTAGCTCCTGTTGGTTCTTTCTACAGAGACCTGTCCTCTCCTTTATTTTTCCTTCCCGCTCCCCTACCACCCCCCAAATTGAAGAAGGAAAAAAAAAGAGAAAAAGAAAATCCTCATATATGCATAGTCCAGCAAACAAAAATCCCACCTTGGCCATGTACAAAAATGGATCTCCGGCTCGGTGGCTCAGCAGCTAGACCACTGGGCCAAATCTAGCCCCAGACACTTAGTAGCTGTGTGACCCTAGGTCTATCTCAGTTTCTTCAACTATAAAATGGGGACATCAGCACCTAAGTCCCAAGTAAGCTATTGGTAAAGTGGATGCTTGGCATGTGGGAGGTACTTAATAAGCGCTTGTCCTCTTCTTCCTCAGTTGGGGGGAGTGCCATGTTCGATCTTCTGGACTTGTTGATGACTGTATCCCTCTGAATTCTGAGGGCTTTGCTCTATAGTGTTCCTTTGCTCAACGTCAGCTCACAGAGCTCTTCCTGCCTGCTTTCATCTGAAAACGTCCATTCGGCCATTTCTTCCGGAGCGCTCTACCACCCCTTTCTTCTGGTTTCCCCTGCTAACCGTGGGGGTTCAGTCGATCAGTGCACTTCTCCATGGACTGTTCAGAGAACAATGCACGGTCCCCTCTTCCCTCTGAGAGGTTCCACATTCCTGAATGCCAAGGGGCTGAGCCCACCATTCCCCTACTCAGAACTGCTCAGCAGGTTCTTGATGTTTCATGCTAGCGTGACTTATACTGTCAGAGTTGCCCAGTCTTTCCTCACTAGGGCCCTGTGAGGTAGGAAGTGTAAGAATGCGTGCTACGGGGGCTTTGTCACCTTTACAACCCCGGAGCAGCGTGGGTTCTTCAGTATCCCCCCACCACCACCATTCTAGACATGAGGAAACTGAAAGTGAAGAGACACAGGCCTAAGTGTCTGAGGCTGATACCCCAGGCCCCCTGAGCCCTTGGGACACCTGGGCACTTTGACGCTTTCCCTGGGGCTATGCCCAGAATACCCTTCACACAGTCACTTTCTATAGTAGCCTATCCATCATTCAAAGAGCAACCTAAATGCCACTTCCCTGAAGTGTTCGTTCTCTGATCCCTCTCTGCTGGCTGGAAGAGGGAACATTTGGACCGCCTCTTGAAGAGCTAGGAGGAAGATTTCATGGGAGTGGGGAGGGCATGTTTAGGGAACAGCTCGTGACCCACTTTGGCTGGAGTATAGAATTCAGGAAGTGCAGTGTTAGTCAAGAAACACTTATTAAATGCTTATTTAATAAACTAGTAGGCATAGTGTCTACTATGCCCCATGTACTGTACTCTGTGCTGGGGCTATAAAGAAGGGCAAAAGACAGCCCCTGCCCTCAAGGGCCTCCCAGTGTAATAGGGAAAGATGACACATAAACAACTATGTACAAACATGTGGTAGACAGAATAAATTGGAAATAATCAACATTTCAATAAAGTGCAATGAAGGGCTTCTTATAGAAGGTGGGATTTTAGCTGGTACTTGGAGGCAGCCAGGGAAGCCAGGAGGCAGAGATGAGGAGGGAGGGCATTCCAGGAAGGAGGGCCAGTGAAAAGGCCCAGAGTCTAGAGATGAAATATCTTGTTCAAGAGAGGTTGGAGGCAAATCAGAAGAGCTTTGACTACCAGGTTAAGGATTTTGGACTGGAGCAGTGTTTCCTAACCTGGCATTAAGTCAACAAACATTTATGAAGTGCTTACTGTCTTCTGGCCCTCTGCTAAATCTTGAGAATACTAACAAGCAAAAAGGAAGATAATCCTTGCCCTCAAGGAGCCTGTTACAGGGGAAGAATCTAAAGGGGACTCTGGGGCCTGTGGAGAAAGTCATCAGGATCAGGAGCAGGACCCAGAAGGGACAGCTAGCCTGGGCACTTGTCCTTCAATAAAGGAGATGCTCAAAGTGATCTGCCAAGGTCTGGAAATTGCTGGAACAAGTCAAAGAGAGTTGGGGTCTGGGAATTTTGTTTATAACTGGATTTCAGTAGAATTGGGTTCATTTGTGATCTTTTATGCATTTCCAAACATGATTGTGACAAGGGGTCTTTGCACTTCACCAGACTGATGCCCAAGGCCTCTAAGACACAAAGCTTTTGGACTTGATGGTCGCAGAACATTGATTTTAACTGTGACTTATGAACCAGATCATACCATAGGAAACAAGCCATTCTGTACTGGGACAGATGAGCAGGACTGAATTTGACCCAGTATTGTGCTTTAACAGTGGCCCTAAGGAACATTGATCTTAGAAGTTGGGGATAGGCTGAACATCTTAAATTCCTTGTCGATTTATACCCAGACTCCATCTGGAAAATAGCTTTCTTTCTGTGTTGTATATGTCCACTGCCCCCTGCTGGGCATCCTTCTCTAGCTAGGAGAATTCAGAAGTTTAGCCCGGACGATTCAGTTGGGCTGCTCTAAGTTGAATGTGACCACAGCTTTCCTCATCTCTTTTTCTAGTTCTGGATCATACTTTGTATGGGGTCTGGAGCAGAAGGTTCTGAAGGGCTTCGAATGCTAAGTAGAGTATCTTGTGTTCGCTCCTGGAGGGGATAGGGAGCCACTGGAGTTTATTGAGGAGGGGCGTGACATGGTCAGACCTGTGCTTTGGGAAGATCACTTTGATGACTGAATGGAGGATGGGTTTGAGGCAGGCAGAGCCCCCAGCAGCTGCTGCAGTGGTCCAGGTGTTACATGATGATGAGGGCCTGTACCAGGGTGGGGGCAGGGTCAGAGGAGAGAAGGGGGCAGATTGCAGAGATGCTATAAAGGTGAAATGGACAGGCTTTGGCAAAGGGAGCAGTGATGGTAAGAGAGAGTGAGGAGTCCAGGATGCCACCTGGGAGGATGGGAGTGCCCTCAATGGTCATAGGGAAGGTAGGAGGGGGCAGTGGACTAATAACAAAGGAGGAGAATCCAGAGCCAAACCCCATGGGCACTGCCACTTTACTGCTTCTTGCCTGCACTTCTCCCACCTATTCTCACCATACTCTTTCTTCTCACAGTTGAACACATGCTGGTTTGATCCACGATATAACACCCCCCTTTCTGTCGTATGGCTGAAGTGCTGGGTGGATCGCCACTGGCTTCAGCTCTTGGTGGTGGTGTTTTTCCAGTACAGCAAGGGTGCTGCCTGGCCCCTTTTCTGCCTGTAGAACCTGTGGTGTCCTGTTCTCCTTACTGCCAAATTCCTCCTGATAGTCAATCAACACGCAATCGTCAAGTGCCAGTTGTTTGCCAGGCACTAGGGATATGAATACAAAAATGAAGATTGTCCCTGTCTTCTTGGAACATTTTACTATAGCCAACCTCCTTTCTTCTTGAGAGTGTGTATGTGTATTTCAGTGTGTTAGTGGCATCCATGCCTTCCATGGAACCAGTTCAATAGTTAAATACCTACTGATAGCTCCGAAATCCTGACTCTGCTTTGGACTGCCTGCCTTTGTGATCTTGGATACATTATTTAACCTCTCTGAGCCCCAGTTTCTTTCTCTTTAAAATGAGGGAGGGACTACCCTCCCAACATTAAATCTTGAGACCCTGTAGCGCTTGGTGGCGGCAAGTCTGTCCCTGCTTCAGGTTTTGCTTTCTTGCATTGCCAATGGACGGGCCCTCGTGCCTTGTCTCCATGTTCCTCATCTAACACTTGGAGAAGACTGGCTTGTATGAAAGGCCATTCTCAATGTTCTCTGCATTCTTTGTAGCATCAGGATTTCTCCAAGAAGGGTAATCTGGCTTCTGCATCTTTGGCTTTTTCCTCGGATTTTCCCACTGGAAGTGGGGCCCTGAATCTTTCAAAACTTTTGTCCACTGGCTATTTTTGGTTCCAACTCTCTCCTGCTTTCCAGGGACTCCCTTTGTTCCTATCCTGATCCCAGGACCAGCTATATTGACAGGCCAGATGATAAGAAGGCTGTGCCTCAAACACAGGCCATGGAAGCAGTTGGGGCTACAGACCCTAAGAAACCTTCCACTACCTTCTGGCTTTCAACTGCATGGGCTGCGAATTCTCTCACGGGGCCCATTCCCACTTCTCTATTTTTCTGATTCAAGTATGTCTCTTCTGTTGTTCTGGGAAGGCTGTCCTTCAGATCTGTGAGGTTATTTGGGAAAGTGGGCCTTGGGGCTCCTCACTTTTATCCTCATAAACAAATCAGCAAATAATTCTCCCAGAACTAAAAAAAAGAAAAAAGAGGAAGCTTTGTTGGTGCCTTTAGTTTTTTACACTCTGATGATTTCCTAGTATTCCTTCTCTCCACCCCCATGTAACAAAGAAAACCAGTTAAGCCAAAACCACCTGCTGAAAGGCCTGCATCCCCACATGCTGCTACAGTGTAGCATGCCTTTGTCTCCTCTTTCTTTCAAAAAGTAGCAAATGTAGTCAATTATCTGTTCTCCCAGGCCAAGATTATCGCAGTTCAGATTAAATATATACAAGGAGAGGTCTTCCCTCCTCCATCCAGGCCCCATTTCCTGGTAACAAAAGCTCCTACTTCCTGACTAGTTGCAAAGGGAAGCTGGTGGTTTGGGGGAACCACCCCAGAGGCTTATGTCTTTCATTCAATTCTATTCAGTGTCAGTTCATTAGGCAGATAAGATTCGGCAAAGAATGAGGAGGAGCGTGTTCCATGCTAAGTTTACCCAGAAGGAAACAAAAAAATTACTTTCCTCCCAGAGCCTTATTTCTCTTGGGGGTATGTTGCAAATAGAGAAACAAGTAAATAAAAAGTGCTTTTAAAGAATGAGAATTGGTAAGAGTTGTGTGGGTGGAGAGAGACTTTCCGAGAGGCGGACAGCTTTCACTTTCCATATGTAGCACTGACCTCCACTTAAAAGGATTTTTACATAATGTGAATTGCCTGCACACGTGGGCACTGGGGGATTGAGGGAGGCCGGAAGGGGGGAGGGGGCAGATGGGAGGTGTACTGAGGGACTGAAGAAGACGGGGTGGGGGAGTGGTGGTGAGGCGACACCTAACAGGCAAGTGGATGGAGTAGGGCAAAGGTCTCCTCTAGGGGGGAGGTCTCAAGTCAAGCCCTCCCCCAATCAGCTCTCTTTCCAGGTGTCTCTTCTGCTTTCACTTGGAGGTTTTTGTTTAGGCTTTGTGAATGGGGGGTGGGGGCTGTGGGTTGTGGAGCCAGGAGCTGAGGGGGCAGGAGCACAGTGAGGGAGAGAACACTGTACTAGAGGGGAAAGTTAATTTCGGTGGTTTTGGGAATGCAAATTACTTTCAGCATTTTTAATGTAAGGTCCAAGTTACATTATGCACATTACTGTCTTGTATATTCCAGCTGTGGGCCAACTGTTGTGCCACAAGGCAGGACGTGAGTAGCCTGGGAGGGAGGGTGAGCCTGTGGTCCCGTCCCTCCTGCAGGGCTGATCACCACCCAGCCATCTCTGCCCTTGGGAGGTCCTGATTCATGGAGAGCTCTCCATGAAGCCTCCATGTAGCTTCTACCCAGTACACTAAAAGGCTCCTTCTGGTTCTTTTAAGAAGCGTTTATTAAGCACATCTGTGTGTAAAGCGCTCTGCCTCTGAGGATACAAAGACCAAAACTAGAGTCCAGGATGCAATTTGAGTGATGAGCCAAGAGTTGGAGGGCTAGATTTTGGCCGCGTGTTTGTGGGTTTGGGAATTAGCTCCAGAGAAGTATCCCTTGAACCCTGCAAGCAGATGGGACCATGAAGCCTCTGTGTGTGCATGTCAAAGACAAGAGGGCCCGGGATAGTTTGGGCAGAACTGGAAGAAGAAGGGGGCAGGAATGCACCCACAAAGGAGGGAGAGAAGAAGTGGGAGAATAAGGGAGGGGGAAAACAAGATGGGAGCAGCAGAGTGGAACCTGAAGGAGAGGATCCCCATGAGGAGTAGCTGGGTACCTGTGTGCAGAAAGAAACAGGACACTGAGGGCTCCCATTTCCCTGACTTTGTCAAGCCAACAGCTATTTATTAGATACCCGCGCCAGAACTGTGCTGAGCAATGGAGATGCAAAGAAATGCAAACGTACTTTCCCTGCCCTCACTGAGCTCACATTCTAATAGGAGACAATTCAATTCACTAAACATTTATCAAGTATTTATTTTGTGCCAAGCGCTAAGGTTCTAAAAAAAAAAGACCAGACAGTCCCTGCCCTCAAGGAACTTACAGCCCAACGGGGGAGATAACAGGCAAAGAAATTTGTACAAAGTGAACATCATCCAGGATAAATAGGAAATAATGAGCAGAGGCAAGGCACTGGAATGAAGGGGGATTGGGGAAGACTTCATGAAGAAGGGGGGATTTGAGGTGAGACTTATAGGAAGCCAGGGAAGGGAGTAGGTGGAGCTGAGGAGGGGGACAGCAAGAGAAAATACCCAGAGCTGAATGATGGAGGGGCTTGTTCGTGGATCAAAGAGTACGTGGCAAGGAGTAAGGTGCGAGAAGACTGAGAAGATAGGAGGGGCTTTGAAGGCCAAACAGAGCTTTTCTGTTTGCTCCTGGAAGCAATAGGGAGTCACTGGAGTTTGGGGGAGGTGGTGACATGATCAGACCTGCAAACAGGTACAAACAAGATATGCACAAGGCAAATGGGAAGTTGGATATGTCAGAGGGAATGAGGGTGGGGGTCAGGAAAGGCTTCTTGCAGAAAGTGGGCTTTTAGCTGAGACTCAAAGGAAGTCAGGAGGCAGAGAAAAGGAAGGAGAGAATTCCAGGCATAGGGGACAGCAGGTGAAAATGCAAAATCAGGACGTAGAGTATCCTGTTGGAAGAATAGCAAGGCCAGTGTCACCAGATCGTAAATTATGTGGAGGGGAGTAAGGCATAAGAAGACTGGGAAGGTAAGAATGGGCCAGATGATTTCATATTTGGTCCTGGAAGTAATAGGGAGCCACAAGAGTTTACTGAATGGGGGGGGGGTGCAGAGAGGGCAGTGGACATGGTCAAGCCTTTGCTTTAGAAGATCACTTTGGTAGCCCAGTGGAGGCTGGACTAGAATGGAGAGAGACTTGAGGTAAGGAGCCAGCCAGCAGGCTCTATGGCAATAGTCCAGGTGTGTGGTAGTAGCATGGTTACAATGTCCACCTTGTAAGAGATGTTACAATGGTGGAGATGCCTACTACAGATGGGACTTCCATCTGCTGCTGTGCCTTCTCCTGCCTGATTTCCAGCCTTTTGAGGGACAAGGTGAGAGGAAACAGGGGCCTTCCATCTGACTTTGGAAAAGGAGAGGGACCTTTTCATTCCATGATTTAACATATTCACACTTGGTCATATGCCAAACACCCCCATGGTTCTGAATTTCTGTAGGTCATCACCCAAACCCCAGCTCCTGTCCCCCACTGCCCCCCGTTCCTTATTCCCATCCTCCTCCACCTTCCCACTCCCAAATCCCAACCAAATGCTGCCCAGCTCTTCCATTGCACCCTCAGGCATGACTGCTCTATAGGCAACAAATTGGCTTTCATCTTAGGTCTTTTGCTCTCCTACTCTTTCTACCTTCTGGTGATCCCTGAGACTTGGCTCTCTACCGATGACATGGCCGCTCTGGCCACCCTTTTCGGTATTGGCTGCACTCATTCCCCTGAGCTCACTGGCCGACGTGGGAGATTTGGAAGATTCTTTGCTACCCACTGCCACTTCTAGGTGTTCCCCTTACCACCATCACTCCTCTTTCGAGATCCACGATAGACATCTTCCACCAGTCAAGATCATCATTGCTGTTGTCTGCAGACCTTCAGTGTATTCCCCTTCCTTTCTCAATGAGTTCATTACCTGGCTCATGATCTTTTTCTACTCTGTTCCTCCTGCCCTCATATTAGGGAACTTCAACACATACACACAAAGACGTGTGTACATATATGTGTACATGTGTGTGCATACATATACACACATGCATTGACACTCTTTCAAACACCCAACCCTCATAGTTTCTCAGCTCACTCATTTCACTTCACCTCAATCACACACAAAGATGTTCACATCCTTGATCTTGCCATCACCCACCAATGCACCACCTCCATGTTCAAGAACTCTGAAATTCCCTTCTCTGATCACAATCTTTCCACTTCTCCCTCTGCCTTCTTCTACCAAACCCCTCTCCTCTTTTTCCACAGTGTGACTTCCAATCACTGGACCTCTCTCCCAGGCCACCATCCCTGCACTAGCCATTCTTCTCTCCATCTTTGACTCTGTGATTAACCAGTTCAATTCTACACTTCTTTTCTTGAGTCCCTGGCACCCTTATATTGCCAGTTGTGCCTTGCCAAGCCTCAGCTTTGGCTCACTCCCACCACCCACTCTGCCTTTGCTCTACATGTGTACTGCTGAACAAAGAGGGAGAAAAACACACAACTGTTCTGACTAGGTCCACTACAAATTTGTTATACAAGACCTCAAATGTGCCTTCCCTGTTGCTAGGCAATCCTTCTATACCTCCCTTATCAACTCACTATCCCTTTCTCTACAGTGGTTCTTCCAAACCTTTTTATCCCTCCTCAAACCTCCCATGGCTTCCCCTCCTCCCACCCTCTCAGCCGGGAACTTCGCCTATATTTTATTTATTTTTTTAAATTTATTTTTTTATTTTTAGTTTACAACACTCAGTTCCACAAGTTTTTGAGCTCCAAATTTTCTCTCCCTCCCTTACCTCCTCCCTCCCTGCCAAGACAGCATGTAGTCTGATATAGGTCCTACATATACCTTCGCATTGAACTTATTTACATAATAGTCCAGTTGTAAAGAAAGAATTATAACCAATGGAATGAAGCATGAGAAAGAAGAAATGAAACCAAAAAAGAAGGGAAAAAAGAGAGAAATAGTTTGTCTAAATCTGCATTCAGACTCTGTAATTCTTTCTCTGGATGTGCAGAGCTTTTTCCATCAAGAATCTTTTGGAGCTGTCTTTGAACCTTGCATTTATGAGAAGAGCCAAATCTATTAAAGTTAGTCCTTACAGATACCTTGTGTCTGTAATCGTGTATAATGTTCTCTGGCTTCTGCTCACCTCACTTAGCATCAGTTCATATAAGTCTTTCCAGGTTATGATGAAGTCCGTCTGCTCCTCATTTCTTTTTTTTTTTTCGTTTTTAAAATTTATTATTATTTAATATTTTTAGTTTTCAACATTGATTTCCACAAGATTTTGAGTTATAAATTTTCTCCCCATTTCTACCCTCCCCCCAACTCCAAGATGGCATATGTTTTGATAGCCCTGTTTCTCAGTAAGCCCTCCCTTCTGTCACCCCACTCCCCCCACTCCCTTAACCCTTACTTTTTTGTAGGGCAATATAGATTTCTATATCCCATTCCCTATATATTTTATTTCTCAGTTGCGTGCAAAAATAACTTTTTTTTTGAGCATTTGCTTTTAGAAGTTTGAGTTCCAAATTCTCTCCCATCTTCCCTCCCTACCCACCGTCCCTTAGAAGGCAAGCAATTCAACACAGGCCACACATGTATCATTATGCAAAACATTCCCATAAATAGCCATGTTGTGAAAGACTAACTATATTTCCCTCCATCCTATCCTGTCCCCCTTTATTCAAAAATTTCCCTTGACCTTGTCCATTTTCAAAAGTGTTTGCTTTTGATTACCTCCTCCCCTGATCTGCCCTCCTATCTATCATCCCCCTTTTCTTATCCCTTTCCCCCTACTTTCCCGTGGGGTAAGATACCCATTTGAGTGTGTTATTCCCTCCTCAAGTCAAATCTGATGAGAGCAAGATTCACTCATTCCTTCTCACCTGCCCCCTCTTACCTTCCAACAGAACTGCTTTTTCTTGCCACTTTTATGTGAGTTAATTTACCCCATTCTATCTCTACCTTTCTCCCTCTCTCAATAAATTCCCCTCTCACCCCTTAATTTTATTTTATTTTTTAGATATAATCCCTTTATATTCAACTCACCCTGTGCCTGCCTTCCTCTCTCCCTGTCTCCCTCTCCCTC
>CM053628.1:1229409-1250037 GCA_028646595.1 Phalanger gymnotis | reverse complement strand
AAATTTGGGCACACCTCCGTAATGGAGGAGGCGAGGTAAAAGGGAACTTGACTTAATTTATACTCTTTAATGAAAAGATTTCCACCCACCTCTATCCCTTCTCACCATTGGCTGGGAGGTGGGCTTACAGTCTAGGCGCGAAAACTACACAGAGGACCAAGGTTGATCCGGTCCATTCAGGTTTTTCCCTATCAGAACTCAACTGCCAGGGTGGCATCTGAAAGTCTAGGAGAAGAAATGGGGTGGGGGAAGAGGAGAGACCTTCCTGGAGCAGAGAACAAATAGCTCACAGGAAGTTCATTATCTTCTAACATCTGAGAGAGAGGGGGAAGGGCATGCTCCAGGCCAACCTTCCAGAATCACAAGGCCAAATCCCAAAACCTCTCCTACTCCATTAGACATACCCTGTGAAGTCTTCACAATTATCTATCCCATTCATCTGCATATCTGAGATTGCTGATATTTCTCCTGGCATTCTTAATTTCGGTTTTTGATTTGTCCAGCCTGGCATTTCACATGATGTACTCTGCAAATAAGGTGACAATATATAGCCTTGTCATACTCCTCTTCCAATCTTAAACCAATCAGTTGTTCCATGTTTGATTCAAACTTTTGCTTCTTGGCCTGCACATAGGCTCCTTAGGAGAGAAGTAAGGTGATTTGGTGCTCCCCTCTCTTTGAGGACTTGCCACATTTTGTTGTGATCTCCATAGTCAAAGGCTTTAATGTAGTCAATGAAGCAGAAGTAGATGTTTTTCTGGAACTTCTTGCTTTTTACATAATCCAGCAATTTGGTCTCTAGTTTCTTTGTCTCTGAAAACCAGCCTGCACTTCTGGTAATTATTGGTGAAGCCTAGCTTATAGAATCTTAAGCACAACCTTGCTGGTGTGTGAAATAAGCGTAACTTTTTGGCATTGGCATTTGGCAAACATTCTTTGGCATTGCCCTTCTGTAGGATTGGGATATAAACTGATCTTTTCCAATCCAGTGGCCACCGTCGAGTTTTCCAAATTTACTGGCACATTGAGTGCAGCAATTTTAACAGCATCATCTTTTAGGATTGTACATATCTCCGTTGGAATTCCATCACGTCCACTAGCCTTATTGTGAGCAATGCTGTCTAAGGCCCAGTTGACTTCACTTTCTAGCATGTCTGGCTCTGGATCAGTAACCACACCAGACATTTCTTGGATAGTTCTTCTGTGTGTTCTTGTCACCTCTTCTTAATCTCTTCTACTCCTGTTAAGTACCTACCATTTTTTTTCTTTTATCATGCCTGTCTTTGCATGAAACATTCCCTTGACATCTCTAATTTTATTGAAGAGATCTTTTGTCTTTCCCATTCTATTGTTTTCTTCTATTTCTTTGCATTACTCATTTAAGAAAACCTCATCTTTCCTTGCTATATTGTCTGGAATTCTGCATTCAGCTGAGCATATCTTTTCCTTTCTCCTTTTCCTTTTGCTTTCCTTCTTTCCTCAGCTTAAAAGACCTCATCAGGCCGCCATTTTGCTTTCTTACCCCTCTTTTTCTTTGGCATGTTTTTTTTTTTGTTGCCATTTCTTGTACAATTTTGTGAACCTCTGCCCATAGTTCTTCAGATACTCTGCCTGATCTAATCCCTTAAATCTGTTCATCACCTTCACTTCATATTCATAAGGGGTGTTACTTAGGCCATACCTATACAGTCTGATGGTTTTCCCTACTTTCTTCCATTTAAATCTGAATTTTGCAATAAGAAGCCACAGTCAGTCCAGTGATATTGAATGGTTTGCTTTGGATTCGAACAGATACCATTCGGTCATTTTTGAGATTATACCCCAGTGCCGCTTTTCTCTTCCTTTTGACTTATGAGGGCTCCTCCATTTCTTGCCCACAGTAGTAGATGTAATGATTACCTGAATTAAATTCACCCATTCTCATCCTCTTAAGTTCACTGACACCCAAGATGTCGACATTTAATCTTTCCCTCTCCTGTTTGACCACATCCAGCTTACCTTTAGTTCATAGATCTTATATTCCAGGTTCCTTTGCAATCTTGACCTTTACAGCATTGAACTTTCCTCTTGTTGCCAGACACATCCACAGCTGAGCTTCCTTTTGGCTTTGGCCCAGCTGCTTCATTCTTTCTGGAGCTACTCAAAGTTGTCCTCTGTTGTTCCCCAGTAACGCATCGGACACCTTCCGACCTGAGGGGCTCATTTTCCGGTGTCACCTCTTTTATCATTGCAGTACTGCCCTTGGGGTTTTCTTGGCAAAGATCCTGGAGCCGTTGGCCATTTCCTTCTCCAGTGGATCACCTTTTGTCAGATTTTTCCACTGTGGCCTGTCCATCTTGGGTAACCCTACATTGCATAGCTCATAGTTCCACAGTTTAATTTCTGCCACAAAATGCCTAACCCTTAATAGAAATATTTCCAATGTACCTATTCTTTTTCTTGGATTACTTAAAGTTGGAATGAATAAAATATTGGGACACCTTTGGGAATATGCTGGATTTTATAATATGGACTTTAAAACTTGGATTGGCTTTTGAGTAAGAATCATCCCATTAGTCAATAAGCATTTATTAAGCACCTATCGTGTGCCAGGCACTGAGCTAAGTTCTGAGAATACGTAAAGAGGCAAAAGACAGTCCCTACCCTCAAGGAGCTCACAATCTAAGGGGGGAGGCAACAAGGAAATAGGTACAAACAAGCTAGATTCAGGATAAAAAGGAGAAATGAACAGAGAGAAGGCTTCCTGTAGAAGGTAAGATTTTAGTTGGGACTTAAAGGAGACCAGTGTCATTGGATGGAATGTCATTGGATGGAATAATATGTGTCAGGGAGTAACATGTAAGAAGACTGAGAAGATAGGAGAGGTCTGGGCTAGGAAGGGCTTTGAATGCCAAAGAGAACATTTTGCATTTGATCCTGGAGGTGATAGGAAGCTGCTGGAGTTTGGGTAGGAGGTGAGCCACATGGTCAGACCTGAGCTTTAGGAAAACCATTGTGGTGACTCAATGAAGAATGGACAGCTCCCCCCTCCCCCAGACCCCATTGTTAGGTGACCAGAGGAGAGAAGCCTTTTGTGTTCCAAAGAGGTAATGCTATCGTTGTCATTTCTTTGTTTAAAATAGGCCTGTTTACATCCAGCTGGGCTGTACTTAAAGGTAAAAATCCTTTTGAGACTCAAAGCATCTGACGAAGAAATCCGTGAAGGTGAGCCAATGAAACGCAAGACAGTATCAGTATCTTCTCTGCTAATTTAACAATCATAGAAGCTGGGGGACTGAGGATGAAGTAGGGTGGGGGGAACTGATCTCAGGGGGGAAAGAACAATTAGCAACTAGAAGGAAAGACAGAGAAAGTTGGAGAGGAGAGGATAGCAAGCAAATGACAAATGACAAAAGCTGATCATAAGCCTAATTGGTTTGTGGGCATAGCGGGCCAGTAGAGCTGCCTAGACTTTGGCAAATCCACTGTTGGCCCAAAGAACAGATGCCTTCCTAGGATATGCTCTATCAGGAAGCTTACATCATTGTGGGGTCTGTACATAGTGAAAAAAACCATTGCAGTTGTTCATTCAGTAACCATTTCCTAAGCTCTTGCATAATGGTAGGCACAAAAGGAGAATGTGAGGAGGACACAGGTACTGCCTTCAGTTTTCCATAGAAAAATAAAATATAAATCAGGCTCTAAGTCCTGTGTGCTCTGAGAGCAGATGAGGGGGAAATCAGTATCTGTGTCTCAGCTGATCCACTGGGGCTAGCACTTTCCTGCCAGAAGAATCTTTGATTAATCACTTTTTAAAATAGAACAAGATGTTTGCGAGTTGTTATTTTATCAGCCACAACACTGACCCGACTCCTGCTGCTTTCTCTTTAGCCGCCATGAAACTCCTGGATCTCGAGGTGCCTTTTGATTACTTTTTGAGCACTGCTAAGCTGCTTCTGGAGTATGGAAGGTATGGGCACGTTGGCTTTTCTTTCTCTAAATGCTAATCATCTTATGAGATAATCAGGAGAATGCCACATTGTTTGATATTGAAAATATAGTTTGCAAAGGCTGCAGTGCAGAAAAGCAGCCATTTGCTTATTAGGCCTCCCCATCTGCTCATTGGCTAATGGAACCTGCTCAATTATAAGGGAAAGCTTGACACCCAGCTTGAAATGATTCAATGAACATCAAAGAACCGAGTGACAGGAGAGTTCAGAAGAGGCAAAATGGCTGACACCTGCAATGCTGAGCCTCCCTGTCCTTGGGCTGCTAACTCCCATGGTCAGTCTGGGGAGCCAGCTTCTCAAAGTGTGGGGTGATGGGCCCCAGAGGGGCCTTTCAAGAATGTACAGGTATGTCATGGCTGTTTCCTGTCTGCCTGCTGCCTTTTTGTCTCCTCCCCTCCCCCCTTTAAAAATGTTGAAAAGAAAAGCAATTTTGTGCTAGAATGCTAATAAGAATTCAAAAATAAGTGGAAAGATAGCAGTAGCTGAGAGAAAATGTAGAGAACAAGTTTGAACACATTATGGTAAAATGGGGACTCAGGGAAGAAGCATTTATTATGCACCTGTTATGTACTAAGTGCTTTATGGATATTATCTGGCTTGATCTTCATAACAACCCAGGGAGACAGTGGTGTTCCCAGTCATGTCTGACTCTTCCTGGCCCCATTTGGAGTTTTCTTGACAGATGCTGGAGTGGTTTGCCATTTCCTTCTCCAGCTCATTTGACAGATGAGGAAATTGAGGCAAACAGGGTGAAGTGACTTGCCCAGGGACACCCAGCTAGTAAGTGTCTGAGGCCGGATTTGAATTCAGGTCATTCTGACTCCAGGCCTTGTACTCTATCCACTGCAGCACCCCCTAGCAGCATCTATTAACAGTATTAATACTATTAATACTATTACCCAGCCAGGGCTGGAAAGGAGTGCTGGGTCTGCACTTCTGCAGTCTTGCCTCTCCTACCTGGAGTTTGTGTGGCCTTGGGTGAGTCACTTCTCCTACTGCACATTCTCTCCAGTGAATTCCTTGAATGGCAGTATAGCTTCAGTTGAGGACGTTTTGCAGCAGAATGATCTCTGCTACCCAAATTCACCGATGCTCAGAATAAACATATTAACGGTTTAGGCGTTATGATTCTTTAGCCTGAGCTGGCCCAGACCAAACCTTTCCTTTGTACAAGCTCTGGATCAAAGCTAGACTAAGTGTAGGGCAGAGAGTACCCTTCCCACAGGCCCGTTAGGGAGGGAAAGGCAGGGTAAAGAAGGGGCCAAGGACATGTGCCTTCCAAGCTGGGTGGGTCTCGAGGCTGATTGCTTCTGAGACTGCTATCTCTGCAGCAACCACTAGATGGTGCTCCAACCCCTGTCCTCTTCTCAGGTGCGGGCAGTACCTCCTCTGAAGGTGCATATATACTCATGCCCACAGTCCCATGAAAGATCCTAATCTCAGCCCCAACTTCATGTGGCCCTAAAGGATTACTCTTGCAAATGGGGAGTAAATGTACTAAAACCCAAACTAAATGAACAGTGTCCATTTATAAAACTCCTCCAAGCTATTGCTGTCAAGGTCAGAAAGTTCCATGCGCAGAACGCCTGGCTGCTCTTCTGCTTTTCGGGTTTCATGTTGGTCAGTCGTGGCTGGCCAGGTGAAAGCTCTCTGCCTCTGGCCCCTCTAATAATTGCTCTCAGATCTCCAGACTTTAGCAGGCAGGTCACCACAGAATCCAAGGTCCAGAACCATCTTATTTATGTTCTCTCTCATTTCTGAAAAGTTTCTCTGTCACCACTAAGTTTCACCCTGGGCATTGGGAATGGGGTATCCTTAGATGTGCAACAAGGGTCAGCACCTCCAGGCCAGGCTCTAAGCTTATTGTCCCTATTATGGCTCAGGTGTTTCTAGAGTGTTTCCTACAAAGCATAGAAAAACCCTGTCTTTGTTTTAAGATGTAGCTGCCTCCTGGTGCATTCATTTCCTGTCCTTGTCTGGGGCCTAAAAAAATCTGGAATATTGCAGGAACTAATCTGGTTCAAATATGGACCCCACAAATGAATAAATGAATAACGTTGACATAATTGTTAGAGGGCTGCTTAATCCAATTAGGGGAACAAGTTAAGCTCCTGGGGATGCCTATTGGTGTGTAAACAGTGAGTGTCCCCAAGAAGGCTCATTGTAATTGTAATTAGTTACCAATGATCCATTTCTGTGAGTTAAAGCAGATCTGGCAGGATCCCCTGTTTGGCAGCCTTGTTAACCATTAGTTTGTGCTTCTGGGTATTGTAGAGTAATGAAAGGATTTATAATTTAGATTTGGTGCAAATTCAAACTGGTTCTTCCTCCAGGTCATTCAAATGGTTGCAGTTTTAATGCTTAGGAGAAATGAATTAATCAGTCTACTAAAGCATTTGGTCACACTGGCCATGCAGGTCATAAGGATTTAGCTAACTCTAACCCAAATTTGTTTGATGTTGAATTGGACATCATCAGTAGAACTGGGTTCTGACGGTTAATAGGTGAAGTATATTCAGATGCCCTAAGGTTGCCAACTTTCTGAGGCTACTCTACAGTGGTATGGCTGCTATGTCAGAATGGATTCCTTCTCCATTAGAAGTTGGATAATTGGATATGATATGGATAGTTGGATATGATGCTCTGGACAACTTCATCTGAACAGAGTATGAATAGAATGAATGTTTCAGAGCGAGGCTTAGTGGAGTTCATTAACATTTATGGGTCCCCAAGAAATGTGCTCCCTCGTAGGGCAACTGGGGAAGAGACTTTTGGCTGGAGCTTTAGCATCCCTGGACGTGGGGCAGTTCTGTGGTGGTGATACTTCAGAGGTCCATTGGGCAGTAAGCATTTATCAAACACTACGTGCCTGGGGTTGTGCTAAGCACCCGGCATACAGATAAGAAGACAGTCCCTGCTCTCAAGGAGTTCACAGTCTGATGGGAGAGACAACACAAAAGCAAGCATGGACAAACTATAGAGAGGGTAAATTGGAAATAATTAGCAAAAAGGCACTAGAGTTTAAAGGGATTGAGAAAGGCTTTCTGTAAAAGGTGAGATTTTAGCTATGACTTGAAGGAACCCAGGAGGTAGAGATAAGAGAGGGGGACGTGTATAGATTCCAAAGCAAGAATGAGCTTCAGGGTGAAGAGGTTCCTGGGTTGTGGTAGGAGAAGGTCAGAATGCAGCCTGGAGAGGAATGGCATGCTGTGTGCTGGTGATCGGGTTTAGCTATATATTCATTTAACTGTGAGATCCTTGACCAGCAACTTAATGGACATGCTGCTGGAGGGACCGAATGATATCAAGGCTGACATTCTTGAGATAAATTAAATCAGAAGTCAACAGGAAATTGCAGCTAAATGGAAAGATGGCTCCCAGGTCTTTCTTGGAGCTGGCAGAATTGGTTTTATCGTGTATTGAAAAACAACGAAAAGGATCATTTCATGGGACACTTGGTCATCTCTTATTGCAGTGTTTATGATGAGTGTTTGCAGCCCTGTCTGTTGTAGAAGATGAAAATGGAGACATTCTACAAAGTATTCAACTAGGCCCTCCATCTAAATTAATATATGCTTTATTTTTTAATGTATAGTTTTCAGTGAACAAATATTTGGTTTTCTCTCGGGCAAAACAAATTTGGCCTTAGCTGTGTTTAAAAATGTAGATCTCATACTGTATCTTGAGTCTATCACTCCTCTGTCAAAGGATAGGAAGCATGTTTCATTATGAGTCTTCTAGAATTATAATTGTTTGCTGCATTGATCCAAGTTCTCAAGTCTTTCTAAGTTGTTTGTTTTTATAATGTTGTAATTATATAAATTGTTCTTTTGGTTCTGCTCACTTCACTCTGTATCACTTTCTGCAAGTCTTCCGAAGTTTCTGTGAACCTGTGCCTTTCATCATTTCTTATAGTACAATAATGTTCCATTACATCCATACACCATTATTTGTTCAGCCATTCCTCAGTCGATGGGCAATCACTTAACATTCAGTTATTTACTACTTCAAAAAGAACTACTTGTCATTATGAAGAGTTTTCCTGCCTTTTTTTTATTTCATTCTGCATCAGTTCATATTTATTTTTGCACGCTTCTCAGATTCTTCCCATACGTCATTTGCATAGCCCTTTGTTGGTCACTAGATAACTACTTTGTTTCTAGTTTTTTGCCACAACAAAAAGTGCATCACTTTGTACTTGAACATTTGGTACTTTCATTGAAAAGGTGAACATAGGAAGAGATGACAAAAATGTCTTGGAGACTGTGGCTCAGGAGTAAGAAATGAGAGTTCGATGTTTTATAGATTACACACAAGCGTTCTGCCTCCACATCACACTCATCTTTCAAGAAGAGAGTCCAGAGGCACTGGAACTAGAATGAAATCAACTACGTTGTAACAGAGAGGAAATAAGTGGTTAGTGATGTTGGAGTGATTTCTGAATGACTACTGACCTGTAAACATAAAGATCAATTTCCATACCAAATTAGAAGACTATAAGTGAGAAGATGAGGATACAATGAAAACAACTCCAACTTGCACTTATTTGAACGAGCTATGGGAAAAAAAGGATGAGAAATTAATTGGAGGTCAAAGAACTGTATCCTAAAGAACTGGTCCATCAAAGAGCAAATCATAAAGATGATAGAATTGCATCACAGAAAGTGAGAGAATCATGAGATAACATGTCAAAACATGGATTGCAGGTAAGCAGTCCTTAGGGGAATATGTATGCCTCCAAATGATTTCATTGACAGACAAAAAGAATGAATCAACGAATTTTACATGCAACTAAAAAAATAGAAAAGCAACAAATCGACACCTTCCCAACTAAACACCAAAGTAGAAATTTTGAAAATCAAAGAAGAAATTAACAGAAAGCACAAACTCATTGATTAATAAATAAAATCAGAACTAAAAAACTAATAACATAAATTAATCTGATTTTAAGAGAGGAAAAGCAACTTATTTATATAAAAATGTGGAAAGAGAATTAACAAATGAAGAAGCTATAAAGGAAACTCAGAAAGTATTTTGCCTGATTATATCAACAAAAATGATAACAGATGAAATAGATGAATGCTTATGAAATGTAAAACACCCAAGTTAACAGAAGAAATTAATCATTTAAAAAGCCCAGTATCAGAAGAGGAAATTGAATGAGCCATCATAAATTCCCAAAGGAAAAAACAAAACTCCAGGACAGCACTACATGGATTTACAAGTAAATTCTAGAAAACACTTAAAGATCAATTAAGTCTAACACTATGTAAATTGCTTTAAAAAATTAGGAAAATAAGGGACTTTGCCAAATTCTTTTTGATAAAAATATGGTCTTGATATTATCCCTAGTGAACGTTGATGCAAAATATCAAATGGAATGTGTGTAAATAGGCCACAACAACCTTTACAAATTATTGTTCACAATGACCAGGCTGAATTTATAACAGGAGTGCAGGGGTAGTTCAATATGAGAAAATTCTAAGTATAATAGACCAAATATAATAAAACTTACACGGTTGTGTCGGCAGGTGCAGAAAAACCTCTTGACAGAATCTAAGACCCATCTCTGGTTTAAAAAGAAATGCTAGAAAATATGGGAATAAATGAGCTTTTCCTTAACAGAGTAAGTGATATCTATAAAAAATCTAGAGCAAACACACAGTGTTAAAAGGAGGGAGGCTTTTTCAGTAACATCAAGATTAAAGCAAGTCTACCCATTACCACCGATACGGTTTCATGTAGTGCCAGAAATGCTAGTTATAGCAATAAGACAAGAAAAATTCAAAGGAATAAAACATAGACAAAGAGAAACAAAAGAATTGCTTTCTAGAAACAATATGATAATGCATCTAGAGAACTCTAAAAAGTCAGCTAAAAATTAATTGAAACAACAAATTTAAAGAAAGTTGCAGGACATAAAATAGATCTACATAAATCATTAGCATTCCCATGTGTTACAAACAAAACCCAGCGGGAAGAGAAAAAATTCCATTAAAAATAACTGTAGAATTTATAAAATACTTGGGAAGTCTATCTACTGAGACACATATGGGAGCTATGTGAATGCAACTATAAAACAGTCTTTACAGAAATGAAGACAGAGCTAAATAGTTTGAGAAATATTGATTGCTCATGGATAGTGAGAAGCAACAGCAAAATTCATCTGGAGGGACAAAAATGTCAGGAATATAAAAAATACTGAAAGTAAGATGGGAAAGGGGCCTAGTGGGACTAGATCTCTAGACCACAAAGCATAATAATCCAAATGACTTGGTGCTGGTTCAAACTAGAGAGCTAGATTAGTAGAACAGATCAATAAAACATTTATTAAGCACCTGTTATGTGCCAGGCACTGTACTAAGGGCTGGCCTACAACAAGATCAGGGCCACAACATACAGAAGTAAAAAAAACTTAGTGATAAACCCAAAGGTCCTAGCTACTCAAATAAGAACTTACTTTTTGACAAAAACTCCTTGGAAAACTAGGAAGCAGTCTGGCAGAAATTAATTTTAGTCCTCAGTATCTCACACTAAATCCCAAGATAAGCTCCAAATGGATGCATGACTTACATATAAAAGGCCACACAATAAAGAAATTAGCAGATCAAGGAAGAAATTATCTTTCGGATCTATGACCAAAAAAGGAATATATAGGATCACAGATGAGTATTTGCAGCCTATCTTTTATAAAAGATGAAGATGGAGACATTCTTTAAAATATTGAATTAGACCCTCCAAACTAAATTAAATTGGATAATCTTGATTTCATAGAAGTAGAGTTTTTGCATAAACTGAAATTAGATGGGAAACAAGTGGGAAAAGTCATTCAGCAGGTTTCTCTGATAAAGGTCTCATTTCTAAGATATTTAAGGAACAGATTCAACTTTATAAGAATAAGAGCCATTCCTCAATTAATAAATGGTCAAAGGATAATTTTCTAACAGGCAATTTTCTAAGGAAAAAAGTCAAGCCTTCAATGCTGCATAAAAAAGTGTCCCAAGTCATAATTAGAGAAATATAAATGAAAGCAATTTTAAAGTTCCACCTCACACTCATCAGATTTGCAAAGATGACAAAAAAGGAAAAAGACAAAAGCGAAAGGGGCCATAGGAAAATAAGCACAATATTGCACTGTTGGTAGATCTGTGAATTGGTCTAGTCATTCTGCAAAGTCACTAAACTGTGGATACCAACAATAGCACCACTAGGCCTATACTTCAAAGAGAGACAAAAGGATCCGTAGATACCAAAAATCTGCAAAGAACTAGAAGCTAAGGGAGCACCCATCAACTGCAGAAGGGCTGAACAAATCATGGTAAATTAATTTAGTGGAATATTATGCCATAAGAATTTTTTTTTAAAAGGAAAGAGGGTCATGGAGGCATCTTTTTTTAATAACAGAAAAGAACAGAAGGAAGGCCAGAAAGCAGCATAGACGAATCAAGACAGCTACAGGTTAAATATTTTTATACTGAAAAGAAAAGCAAGTTTTTATTATATATACATATACATATAATAGAGAGTTGCAGTTTCATGTACAATCTTCTTATTCTATTTTACTACGTATATGGAATTGCCTATCTTATTCGATGCTTAAGCTCAAAATAAAAAAAAATTAAAAACAAGTTTTTGTTGCCGAAAAATGGGAAATGAGTAAAAGAACAAACATCAACTCAGATAATTGCCATTTCCTAAGGAATTTTAACTCCTAATATCAACCCTAATAGAACAAAAGAGTCTAGAAAAATTGTCTTAACCAGAAAACTCTTTCTCTTGTCAAGAAGAGACATAACAGCCAAGGGTAACATCAGTTTAGATTATAAATTCAAGGAGGAGGAAGATTATGAATGACATAGTCTCATCACTAATATACTGTTGGTAGAGTTGTGAACCGATTCAACTATTATGTAGAGAAATTGGGAACTATGCCCAAAGGCCTACAAAACCACACAATACCACTATGAGGTCTATATCCCAAAAGTGGTAAAAAAGGAAAAGGACCTATATGTACAAAGATATTTATGGCAGCTCTTTTCTGGTGGCAAAAAATTGGAAATTGAGGGGATGCCCATCAATTGGGGAATGGTTAAAAAAGTTGTAATATATGATTGGGATGGAATACTGTTGTGCTATAAGAAATGACGAGCTGGATGCTCTCAGAAAAGCCTGGAAAGACTTACATGAACCCATCCAAAGTGAAATGCACTCTGTACAAAGTAACGGTGATATTGTAAGATAACTGTAAGAGCTTTTATCAGCAATACAGTGATCCAAGACAACTCTGAAGGACTTAGGATGAAAAATACTCTTCATCCTCAGAGAAAGAACTGATAGAGTCGGAATACAGATCAAAGCATGCTTTTTCAACTTTATTTTTCTTGTTTTTTTTTAATTTTTGGTGTATGTTTTCTCTTACAACATGACTAATACAAAAATATGTTTTGTATGACTGCACATATATAACCTATATCAAATTGCTTGCCTTCAAATTGGGGGGGTGGGGAGGGAGAGAATTTGAAACTCAATTTTAAAAACGAATGTTGAACATTGTTTTTACATGTAATTGGGGGAAAATAAAATACTAGATATAAATAAATAAAACAAAATAGACTAAAAAAACACCAATATAGTCTCATGTGAGAGGCTGTGTGTCACACTAGGTAGAGAACTACTGACCTTGCAACTAGGAAGACCTAGGTTCCCGGCTATGTGAGCCTGGAAAAGTCACACCTCTCTCAATGCCCCCAGGCAACTCTCTAAAGACTACATTGTAGAGAAGGTACTGACCTGCATTGGGAGGGAAGAGAAGGAGGGAGACACTGGTGAATCCAGAGATGCCATTGAGGATACCCATGGGAAGATGGGAAATTCAACATCCTCAGGACCCTCGAAAGCTGTAAAGTCGAAAGCCCTGGTTAAAGCTGAAGCTGAGGTCTCTTCCCTTCCATGTTGTTCCTCCTCTAGGATATATTGGAAAGTCACAGCCTCCAGTATTTGAACTAAGTCCTTTTCTACCTCACTTGATGCTTTTATAGGGAAGGGGAAGGGAGTGATTGTATAATGCCTACTATGTGCCAGGCACTATGCAAAGTGCTTTACAAATATGATCTCATTTGATATATAAGATCCAGTGGACATCATGAAACCTCCCATGCAATTGGAACAGAACTCTTGTCTGACATCAGTTCACTTTGTTACATGGCTCTCGGAGACTCTTTGCAGTTAGGTCAAAGCTCATCATTGGAATCGATTGATTGAGACTTTTTCTCACCTAGTTAAGGTATCAGAGCTAAAATGAGGTAGGAGTATTTCAAGGAGTCCAGGTCAGAGGCTTGGGGAATACCCAGGGTGAGTGGGCATAACATGGATGAAGATCCAGCAGCAGAGGAGGAGTGGTCAGACTGGTAGTGGTCCATAGATGGGGTCCATAGATGCAGTCCAACCATGTCAACTGCCCCCCTCAACTCAGTAAATTCCAGTGGCTCCCTGTTGCCTCCAGGGTCAAATACAAAATGTTCTGTTTGGCTTTCAAAGCCCTTCGTAACCTAGTCCTCTCGTATCTTCCCAGTTGTCTTACACCTGACTCCCTGACACATACTCTTTGATCTAGTGACGCTTGACTCCTGGCTCTTCCATAAACAAGACCTTCTATCTCTCGGCTCTCAGTATTTTCTCTGGCTGTTCTCCATGCCTGAAATGCTCCCCCCCTCCACTCCCAACTATTGACCTCCCTGGCTTCCTTTAAATCCCATCCCAAATCCCACCTGTAGGAAGTCTTCCCCAACTCCTCTTAATTCCATTGCCTTCCCTCCGTTAATTATTTCCTATTTGTCCTGTATGTGTTTGCTCTCATGTTGTTCCCCACTCCCACCACATTAGATCTGAAGCTCCTTGAGGGCAAGGGCTGTCTTTTGCCTCTTTTTGTATCCCCAGCACTTAGCACAGTACCTGACACGTACAGGAGGTGCTTGATGACTGTATATTGATAGCTTAATGATTTCTCTGAAATATTTGGCTAGCATCACTGTTTTTATGTACGAATGAGCTGAAAGAAGTACTTAGTCCCTTTTTTAGAGATGTACAATCTCCATCTAGTCCAGGGCTCCTTGACCTTTTTTGTGTGTCATGAGCCCTTTGGACAGTTTGGTAAAGAAGTCTTTGAGGAGTTCAGCTCCTCAGAAGAATGCTTTTGAATGCATAAAAACAAAAAGAAAGGATTAGAAGGGGAACAAATTCTGTTCAAATACAGTTGTCCAAATATTAAAAAAAAAAACTCTCCCTGGGTGAAGAACCCTTGCCAGATAGCAGTCCTTAGGAGGTCCCTAGGCAAGGTGGCACTAAGTGCTGAACCTTGAGAAATGTAGACATGCTTCCTGAGCTGGTGTCTCTATATTCACACCGAGGAAGAAGCTATTAGAGATCTTATTGAAATGAAAAACGGTCCATAATGAGCACTTTAGTCAGCACTTAGGAAATGTTTTATTGACAATTCTTGGTTTTAATGTATGACAGAGGACTTATTAGCTTCTAGCTTTTCTTCACTTCATGCTTTCCTACATTTTGCAGCATTCCCTCCTACTGCTTCGTAAAACGCCAAGAACGAGTTTTATAATATTTAATACCCGCTGGGTGTTAAGAGCTTGCCAAATGTTCTTTAGGAACATAGAAATAGGTGTGGGCCTAGGCTGGTCTTCTCACAATCTAAATTTGACAGATCAGAGAGATACATGTTTTGAGAGAAGATGGGCCCAAAGGAAGCAAGCAATCTTGAGACCAATTCCCTAGCCACTGTCGTTTGTCTAAACGTGAGATGTTAAAAGCACAGGCCGAGATAGAATGATGGCACGTGCTCGTATCAGCTCAGATAGCTTCTGGAGCTTTGTTATTAATCTTCATTCTGCTCCAGTGATCTGGAGCTTTGTTTCTGCTCTCCTTTTTACCCTTTTCTTCAGCTCTCTCTGAGAATGCTATCGTATCATGCATCTCAAGCTCTCTGACCGGGGAGGGCAGAGACAACCTTGGGTCCTTTTATGTTTGGGAATCGGTGTGGTGAAATTGGTAGCTAAAGCCAGACCTACCAGACTACTTACAAATGTTTCTCTTTGTCAGAGATTCTATGGGGTTTGATTTTCTGAAGACTGTCTGTAACCGGTTTGAGTCGTCAGCAGATGTGGGGAAAGCCTTTCTGCTCCACGTTGAGCTCCTCTTACAAAGGAAGGAAGACCAGCTTGCCAAGGAGAAGGTCGAGGACATCCTTACAGGTCTGTAACTGGTTACTGAAAAGCGGTAATCTGCAGAAAATTATCCTGAGACAGAGGGAATGGAAAATAGCAGGAGATGGCGGAGAACTTGGGGTTCCTTTTTTTCACCTTGTCCTTTGTCCCGTGGCCACTGAGTATAGTAGCCCTTCAGCTATCTAGAGCTTAGGCATCTGGGAGGCGTCAGGCAGCCGAGACTCAGGAAGAAAGCAGCCCACGTTGTCGTCAGTCACAAAGTCCACTTCAGCCTCGTACCCAAGGCCTACTTTTAGTTTGCATTTGTTTACTTTGGTGTACTTTGCACTGATAACAGGCAAACTTGGTTTTACAGTCTCACAACTCAGAGTAGTTTTAGCCACAGCCAGTTACTAAAGTGGGAGAAGGGGAAGAGGAGGGACTATTACAGGTGGGAACGCTAATATCAAGTGGGAGACAGCTTGGCTGCTTCAAAAGGAGACCCAAAGCAACCTAGGACCATTCAGGGTTGAGGCAAACATTCATGATGAGGACCCCGGATCATCCTCCAATAGCAAAATTGTGCCTAGTATAGTGTGTGAGAAGGCAGGGAAGCCGGGAAATAGGATATCTTAGAAAGGTTTTTACCCAGTTAGTTGGTTAACTTTTTTCCTTTCAAGTTTTGGTTCTTAAAAGCTGGTTATGCAGTTGAATCGCTCCCTAAGAGTTCTGAATAGCCACAGTTTTATGAGCTTTTGACGACCACCTTGCAGCCCTATGCTGCTTTGCCATTTTCAAAATGCTTTCCCGTTTACTATCTCATTGAATCCTCTCTCGTTTCTCCAAATCTTTCTGTCCCCATCCTTAGAGAAGCTTTGAGACCTTAAGGACCTTGTCCATGAGCACACAGAGAGTAAGTGGCTGCGGCCTCCTGTGTTCTATCCACTACTCCATGCTGCAGAGGAAGCATAGCATGCTCATTTCTCAGATTGACAAATTGATCTACAATGGGCTTGAATGACAGAGTAAACAGTAGGGCCAGTGCTCGAAGCCAGGATTTGTGACTGGTGTCTCTGCACCCTGCACTATCCCATGGTGGCCACATGCTTCTTGGGATAGGAACATTTGTAGGTAACATAGCTTCTGACTCCTGACTCAGTAGTTAGGACTAACTGTCTCCAGGGCCAGACACGTGTTTGATGACTGGCCTAGGAGTCGGGTTCTCTCAGGAGCTCTGATGCAGACTTTGACACAGGCTCTCCTTTTTCAAAAATGGCAGAAGGAGAAGACAGGGCATGTGTTTATATCAAATTCCGCCTTCAGCTAGCATGCTATTGTGCTGTCAATGGTTCCTTAATAGGCTAATGTCTTGGAACCTGGTAAATTTCTAGACCAAACATACTTGTCTGTGAGTCATGGGGTTTAAACTGATCAAGCTTCTGTGTAAACCTGGTCTTAAAGTACTTTACGAGTGCTCTCAGGCATAATTGGCCTCTGTCGTGAACTTGACCTGATCTCCTTAGTACATTGTGCTAGAAATGCTCTCTCTTATTAATGATTTCTGGCATTGCTGTCGGCTCATTCGCAACCGTATATTACCTTGCCAGGAAATGATCTGATTTGGAGCCTAGAAAATGGGTTAAAAGAGACTGATGGAAGGGAAACTGTCATAGATGGATGGAGGTGGTGTCTCATCAATTCTGATTATAGCACCTGATTTTGAAAGCTTTTGTAATGTGGATGCTGAGGAGAGGCATTTGGAATGTGGTTGTTTCGAATCCCTGCTTGAAGATCACAGTCCATAAAGTTGACGCTATTGATTGACACGAGAGTTGTAGATTTCTGTTTATGAGCGCTTTGTTTTTTCTCAGCTCATCGTGCAGGAAAAGAGCTGCCTCCCAGAATATTAAGCTGGCTGCACAGCATTCTCTGGGACCAAGCTGCCCAAAATTTTGAGGTTTGGAAATCTTTCTTCTTTACTGTATTACTCCTTCCTTTCCTTTTCCTCAGGTCAGACAGGCCATCATAAACTTTCAATGTGCTAAATGGTCTCCCTATTCCCAGAACCTCTTCCTTCTCTAATCCATGTATTCAAAGGCTCCCAAAGTAATATTTCTAATCATCAAATCACTCCCCCGTTCAAAAGTTTTTAGTGATGCTACCCTGTTCCAAGTGTGCTATAAACCATGACATTTAGTCTTTAAACCTCTTAAAACTGGGCTCACTTGAAGGAGAGCAGTCATTATGAAATGTCTCGTGGCCTGGAAAAAAAGGAAAATCTTTCTAAAGTTTACTAGTTTTAGTATTGTAATCGTATTGACTTCTAGAAACACTTAAAGAAGACATAAAAAAGTTGCCTCCCTCTGACACATGTTCTTCTTGTTTCTTTTCAACCCTCAGGCACAGAATTACTCTGAGGCCCTGCATTGGTATGATTATTCCTTGAGTTTCTATCCATCTGGACAGGTGGACTCTGACTTTGCCAAACTACAGAGGAATCGAGCTTCCTGCTATATTCATCTGAAGGAGCTGGAAAAGGTCCTTTGGTTTCTGTATTGTGGGGAGGCAGCAAACATGGCTGGCCATGGGCAGAGAGTTGAGGGTGGCTGGCAAGGACAGTATTCTGTGTGTCTTCTTGCTAGTCATTGACCATTCATGGCTTAGTGAGGGCTAACCCAGGTCTCAAACTTTGTGCAAGGCTGAGGGGGGTCATCCAGAGCGAGAGAACATGTCCGGTGAGGCATGCAGATTGTCCAGAACTGTAGGACAAAGCCCTGCCGGGCTCTTTTGTTCCTGCTTTACCAGAACTGCTAACTAGAATGGGAAAGGGAAGAGGAGGGCCCTCTCATTTTTGGAACTGACAAGTAAAAGTCTTGTTGGAGATGTAAAAGGTCATGATTAGAAGCCACCTGCAGTGTTACCCTTGAAATCTGTTGCAGATTGAAGGCTAACGTTGCTTTTTAGCAAGCATGCAACGGAAGAAAATGCTCAGTTGAGCACAGATCGAGTGTTTCCACACATGTGGCAGGACAGTTCAGAGAGATCTGTGGTGGGTGTGGGTCATCCCTGCTTCCGCTGTAGAGATGGAAAGGCGCCTGTCCTCACCATTCAGTCCCAAGCGAACCCCTCAGGGGTGCTGGTGTGGGTGAGCAGTGTTTCCTCAGGGGCCGGCCCCTCGTCTCGATGCCTTCTTATTGTGTTTGTCTTCTCCAAAGCAAAGGCTTATTTCCCCTTATATTTGGAAGGAAAGGAGCCGAAGTTTTGAGCGCAGACTTAGGAGAAGCAGCGTGATATAGTGGAACTGAGTATCAGCAGATTTGGGCTCTCATGCTGGCTCTTCAACTATCTAGCAGTGTGACCTTGGATAAGTCCCTTCCCCTCACTGGGCCTCAGGTTTTCTCTTTGTAAAAGGAGACTTCTGAGGTTCCTTCTGTCTCTGACTCCTCTGATCATAGGCCCTCGGGTCTTAGAAGTCACTTATTTGAGCCTCTCATTTTACAGCAAAGGGAATTGAGGCCTGAAAGGTAAGTGCCTTGCCTCTTCCATCCCTAGCTGAAGCCGTAGCCTTGCTTTTCTCTATCTTTAACCAGGAATTCTTAACTTGCAGTTTGTGAACCCTAAGGGTTGGGGTTTATGGATATGTTATAGGGACGACCCCCTGTAATATCAAATGCGATACCCAAAAATCTTTTGGTGTATGCATCTCACTAGAATTGTTTTTTTTTGTAATCTTCTGCATTTGATTTTATACCTCTAAGCACATTCTTCCAAGAAGGGTTCATAGACTTTAGCAGCCTGCCCAAGAGGTCCTTTTTTAAGCCCTAATATGAAGCATATTAGGAAAACTTGTTCTCCTTGGGAAGCTCTTGCAGAAAGAATCCCTTTCGACTTTGGAGTCCTCCGTAGTGTTGAAGGCCACATTGAAGGGGAATAGATGATATCCCATGGGTCGACAGGTTAATCAGTACGTTGTTTGAATTACTGGGGCAATGGGTGCAGAATATACCATGGCAGAGTTGGATTTGGAGTGTGAGAACCTGAGCTTGTAGCCGCCTTTTCTGCTTACTATCTGTATCATCTTGGCCAAGTCCTTTCCTCTTTCTGGGCCTACGTAGCTTAGATGATGTCTGAGCTCTCTTCTGGCTCAAAAAGTCTAGGATGAATTTGATGGCACTTTGACCCTAGAGGTTGTGCTGGAGATAATAGCAAATTGTAATTAGGTGTGTGGGCTGCCAGTGCTCCAGATGAGTGAAATGCAAACAGCCAGGAATTGGAAACCATTGTGCCTTATTTCAGCAGCTGCTGCAACATCAGAAAGCATTTCTGTGATTTTTATACAGCCCTCAGTAGACAAGCTTTAACATGTAACTACACTTGTTTTCTGTGGTCCCAAAGATCTTACCCCTTCCTAGTAGAGCTGAAAATGAATTGACCATTTTGCCTAAAAGCAGCCAGCATCGTGCTCTGGACACTAGGTGGCGATGTAGCTTCTGGCCTTGCCTGACTGGCTGGAGATGCTTTTGTGCAGCTGTGGAGGACGGGGACAGCCATTTTCACTCACTTGGCTGTAGAAACAACACAAAATCAAGACTTAGGAAGCCATGAGATGAAGACTCATTTCTGAACACGTGATGTAGTACACGTGATGGTACAAATCTTAGGAGCTTCCCAGCGTGGAGTCAAATCGCTATATTTCTTTATCTGTAAAACAGGGATGTATGTGGTGGTCGTGAGGACCAAAGGAGACAACATACCGAGGATGTGTTTTGTAAACTGATTGTCATTGCTATCATCATAGTGATATCATTGAACGCTGCCAATCCTAGAACGTTAGCGTTGGAGAGGACCTAAAAGGTCAGCCTAGCCAACCTCCCTATTTCATAGATGAAGAGACTGAGGCTCAGGAAAGTCAGGTGATTTGCTTGAGGTCCCACACTGGGCCTGGGAGCCTCTTCTAGTCAATCCATATGAACCTGCCTAAAATTCCCCCTTCATCATCTGATCAATAGTTTAAGTCCTGGTTCTTTAGACTGCTGTTTAAAGTCTTCCAGCATCCTAAGTCGCAGAGAGGCCAAGAAGGGAGGAGGCCTCCTGCACCCTCCTGTGAAGACTTTTGGCTCACCGCTCCACTTTCCCATCATTTTCTCATCCATTCCCACTTCCACGCGTTTCCCGTTATGGTCTGCTTCTCTTATTGGCCAGATACAGGAGAGCTTGAAGACACAGTCCACGCCTGTTAGTCTTCATCTAGAGAGAGGATTTCATTATCGGAAATAATGAGAGAAGCCTTGAAGACAGTATATGGAGTACAGACTCTTAAGTCCAATGGAATTCAGAGGGCATTATAGGCAGACAAGAGAAACTGAACTAGGACTTGAAGGACGTGGAGGATTTCAAAAATGGAGAGAGCCGATGAATGTGGG
>CM053628.1:1199187-1221445 GCA_028646595.1 Phalanger gymnotis | reverse complement strand
AGCCAACAAGTATTTGATCTTGCCAAACAATGAGTGATGACTGCCAGGAGCAAGACTTTTATAAAAGCTTCTCTATAGAGAAGAGGGTGGGAGACTACGACTAATAGAGCGAGAAGCACTGGAGGGAGAACAATTTAAAGAAAGCTTGGTGAGAAACTCACCCAAGTCGGCCGGGTGCAGTGGGAAGAGCAGCCACTCTCCAATCAGAAGCTCTGTCTTCAGTTTCTACCTCTGGTGTGTGGTATCTGTGTGATTTTGGCCAAGTCATTTAACCCCCCTAGGCCTCAATTTTCTAGGCTAGATGGCTGTTGAGGTCCTTCCTGTGTCTGTCTCTATGATTTTGCGATCTTATGCCCCCCAAGGACATTTATGGATGAAGCTAAAAGGAGAGAAGTGAACAGTTGACAAAATGGAAAAGAAATCTAAAGGTTTATATACTAAGAGGTTTAAGTGGTTTTTACTATCAAAGATATAACATTAACCGGACACTAATTCTAACCTCATAGTCCTTTATGTACTACCTAAGGAAATGGAAATGGTATTGAAGAAAACAGAGATGGGAAAGTCAGCTGGATTAGAAGAGGTCCATGATGGATGCAACTCGATTTTGAGGGCTTTGGGGGATGAGAAGGCACCAAAAGTGTAGGAAAAAAATCTTGGGCATTATCATTATCCAGAAAAGGCAACTGAGCAGAAACTATCAATAACTACAAACTAGAACTTACACATGCATAGAGAGTATCCGAGATGGAGGTACAAGAAGGGAACAGGCGGGATTGGCAAGACTACACTTTTACACTCACACAATCAACTGAACAGTCGAGAATACGAGATTCTACTATCTCTGTTTGTTGACTTTAAAAATGGTATGTAATTTGGTGAAGCAAAACACAGCCGTAAAAGCTCTCCCATGCATACATTAGAATCATATGAGATTCCCTAAAAGACAAAACAATAGAGTTCAAGCCAAGAAGGGGTGAGGCCTTCCACATGCTCTGCCTGCTAATCACATCAATCCCCAAAATATTAAAGAGCCTACAAAATGTGGTTCACAGTCACTGTAATAGACACAGGAAGAACTAAATGAATAAAGAATTCCTATTGTGCAGACTCTGACATGCAGTTGGATGGGACAACCCAAAGAGCTGCTTCATCAGCCCACATGTTGGACAGATACAGAAAATGGACAGAAGTCACAGCGAGTCATTTTTCCAGCCCAGGACAGGTTAGGAAGATGGACAGAGAAGTCTGCATACACTAGGGTAGGGGGTCTGCCTAGGAGCTCAGACTTTCAGAGGGTGGCATTTCAGGACCCAGAGACTGAGAGAGGGCCGAGACGGGGCACTAGAGAAACATCATAGGAGATCCCTGAATAAGCACTGGGTGTAGGAACGGGTGCCATATGGCAGCTCTGTTGCCCACCACCCAGTGCTGAGTCATAGATCCAGGGTGGAGAAGAGTGGTCATGAGCTCCAGTCCTAGGGAAATGTTCCAGGAAGCAAACTGTGGCTATGTGTCTTCAATCCTGGGAGCAGAGTGCAATATCCCAGACCAAAAGGGAGCTGACGGTTCAGGTGCTGTCAGCCAGCACAGAGCCTTCCAACAGGCCAATAGATAAGGGTTTGGTAGCCGAGACACAAGTAATAAATATACATAATACTAATAGCTATTTCCCAGTAGATAAATGGTCAAAGGATTTGAACAAACAGTT
The DNA here is from genome assembly GCA_028646595.1 of Phalanger gymnotis. NCBI lineage: Eukaryota > Metazoa > Chordata > Mammalia > Diprotodontia > Phalangeridae > Phalanger > Phalanger gymnotis. The sequence goes on along the minus strand of CM053628.1, from coordinate 1,219,734 downwards.
CTCAAAAGAACTGCAAAGTATTCACAACCACATGAAAGATTGCCCCAAATCACCAGTAATAAGAGAAGGGAAAATTAAAACAACCCTGAGGTTTCACTTTATACTCTGCACATTAGCAAAAATGGCCAAAAATGGCAATAGTCAATGTTGGAGGTGTTGTTAAAGAAGAAGCAGGCTAATGTGTTGTTGGTGGAACTGTGAAATGGTGCAACCATTTTGGAAAGCAACTTGGAATTATGCAAATCAGGTGACTAAAATGTCCATACCCTTTGACCCAGAGATTCCATTATTGGGCTTACATGCCCCAGGGAAGCCACCAATAAAAAGAAAGTTTATAGTAGTATTTTTTGTGATAGATCAGAATTAGAAATAAAGTAGATGCCTGTCGACGGGGGAATGGCTAAACAAATTGTGGAACATGAACGTAATGGAATATTACTGTGCTATAAGAAATGATGTCTGGGATGCATACAGAGTAGGATAGAAAGATTTATATGAACTTATGCAGAAGGAAGTGAGCAGAGCCAAGAAAATAACTTGTAAGTATTGTACTGTAGGTATACAAACTACAAGAATGTAAACAGAAAGAACTACGCACCAAAATCAAAAGTAAACATTACAAAATTGTAAAGATCAAATGGGACTCGGAGAGATAGGAGAGGACATCCTTGACCCACCCTTTCATGGGGGGGGAGGAGGTTCACAGGTGTTACACATTATACATTTTTGGATTTTTTCCATTGCTGCTGATTTTTTCCCTTCTTTTAAAAATACTATTTGTTACATGAGATGGCTCTCTGGGAGGGAGAGGTAGAGGGATACCAGGAAAACTATGCCGATGTAAGAAACGGAAGATATCAAATAAGACTTATTAAAATTTAAAAACATCAAAAAGGAAAAGCTGAACGAGTTACTGAAAGACAGTAGAACAATAACAGTGAGCGATCTCAATTTGCCCCTCTCGTACCTAGGTAAATTCAACCAAAAACTAAATAAGATGTTAATGACCTGAGTGGAATTTTAGAAAAGTTAATAGACTACATCTCTAGAGATGATGGAATTAAATTGGATTATTGAAGAGAAAGGTGTATGCCTATTTCTCAGCTGTGCTGGCACATTCACAAAATTCACCATGTATTAGGGTATAAAAACCTTTCAAACGATTGCAGCAAAGCAGAAATATTAAATGCACCTTTAGCTGACCCTGATACAGTAAAAATTACATTCAATAAAGGGCTTTTGAAGCAAAGATTAAAAATTAATTGGTAACAAAATAACTTAATGCTAAAGAATACACGAATCAAAGAACAAATTATAGAAACAATCAATTTCATTAAAGATAATGACACATGAGGCAACATACCAAAATTTGTGGGATGCAGCCAAAGCAATAATTTGGGGGAACTATATATCTCCAAACTTTCATCAATAAGAGAGATAAGAGTAGCTCAACAAATTGAGTATGTGTAATGGCAAGTAAAGTGGGACTTTTGTTGTCTTTTGTTTTGAAGTGCTTCTCAGCACTAAGGCAATCAAGTGCCTTTGAGTCTTGCCTTTGTTTCAATCAAGAGTCTTTGGTTGAATCGGGGGTCTTTGATGACCTGCTTAAGTCACAGGAAGGCTTAGGTCACATGAGTTTGAGTCGCATGGTTATGATGCCGTCTGACTCTGAAGAAGTGTATATATACTCTAAGGTTAGTATTTTGCTTGGGCTCACTCACTGGAAGAGTGTCGTGTGATTTGACCAGATGAGACTATGGGTGGCCATTAAGGACTCCTCTCCCCCCCGCCCCCAGCTTTGAAAAACCCAGATGTTGGTGCTTCCCTCTCTAGTAACTATGTATGTAGCATCTTGGACAGACAACTAGAAGCTTTTCTGCTGATTTGCACTATTTTGCTCTGTTTATATAATTCCTGCTTGTAATTTCTGTTTGTGTTTTCTCTGAAGTTCAGGGTGCTGACTTTTTCCCCTGAACTGAGTGAATGATATATGAATGTTTAATTAAAGGTTAGATTGTAAGCCCCTTAAAGTTGCTTTTCTTAGAAAAACAGATCAAAGGATCTGTGCTAGCAGCTCTCCTGTGTGCTGGTGTCACTGGTCTTAATACAGCCACAGTAGCGGCAGTAGCATTATTGTTACAGTATGCAACTAAAAGCAAAACAAAACTAGAAAACTAACAAATTTTAAGCCCCCAATTAAACATCAAAATAAGAATCCTGAAAATCAAAGGAGAGATTAACAAAATTGAAAGTATAAAAAAATCATTGAATTGATAAACTAGGAGCTGGGTCTTTCGGGGGGTGGGTGGGAATAAAATAGATAAGCCATTAGCTAATTTGACTAAGAAAAAGACAGAAGTAAAACCAAAGTACCATTGTTAAGATGAAATTTACAACCAATCAAACATTTATAACAATCAAAAAGATGAATTTACAACCAATGTAGAAGAAATAAAAGCAATTATTTTTTGAATATTTTGTTTTTTCCCAATTACTTAAAAAAACAATTTTTAACATTCGTTTTTTAAACTGCTGAGTTCCAGATTCTCCCCCACCTGTTGCCAAGCCTGAGATTGTAAGCAATCTGATAGAGTCAAGCAAAACATGCTTCCATATTAGTCATGTCAAAAAAACCCACAAAAAATAAAGTGGAAAACTAGTATGTTTCCATCTGCATTCAGACTCCAGCAGTTCTCTCTCTGGAGGTGGAGAGCATTTTCTGTCCTGAGTCTTTTGGAATTGTCTTGGGTCGTTGTATTGCTGAGAAGAGCTAAGTCATTCACAGTTGATCATCATACAGTATTGCTGTTGCTGTGTACAATGTTCTCCTGGTTCTGCTCACTTCACTCAGCGTCAGTTCATATAAGTCTTTCCAGGTTTTTCTGAAATCTTGCTCATTATTTCTTATAGCGCAATAGTATGCCATTACAATCATATACCACAACTTGTTCAGCCATTCTCTCAATTTCTAATTCTTTGCCACCACAAAAAGAACTGCTATAAATATTTTGTACAAATAAGTCCCTTTCCTTTTTCTTTGATCTCTTTGGGATACAAACCTAGCAGTGGTATTGCTGGGTCAAAAGGTATGCATGATTTTATAGCCCTTTGGACATAGTTCCAAATTGTTTTCCAGAATGATTGGATCAGTTCACAACTCCACCAACAGCGCATTAGTGTCCCAATTTTCTCATATCTCCTGCAACATTTGTCATTTCCCTTTTCTGTCATATTAGCCAGTCTGATAGATGTGAGGTGATAGAGCATCTTTTCATATGACTATGGATAACTTTGATTTCTTCTTCTGAAGACTGAAATAAAAGCAGTTATTGAGAGCTTTTTTTCTAAATTATTTGCCATTAAAATTGACAATCTAAATGAAATGGATGTGGACATTTACGAAAATACAAATTGTTCACTTTGACAGAATAGGAAATGGAATGTTTAAATAATCCTATCTTAGAAAAAGAAATTGAAGAAGCCATAAATGAATTCCCAAAGGAAAAAGCCTCAGGACCAGAGAGATTTACAAGTGAATTCTCCCGAACATTTAAAAAACAATTACAATACAATATAAATGGTTTGAAAAAATGGTTAAAGAAGGGATGCTACCAAATTCCTTCCTTTCTTCCACGACACAAATATAGTCTTGATGCCTTAATCAGGGAAAGTCAAAACAGAGAAAGAAACCTATTGACCATTGCTCAACAATTTTAAATAAAATGTTGGCAAGGAAACTGCGACAATATGTCATAAAGTTCATAGACTATGACCAGGCTGAATTTATTCCAGGAATGCAAGGCTGGTTCAGTATTAGGAAAACAAAAATACAGTTGATCATATTAAAAACAAACCCAGCAAAAATCATATAATCATTTCAATAGATGCAGAAAAAGCTTTTAACAAAATATAACACCAATTCATATTAAAAACACTAGGAAGCAAAGGAATAGATGGAGCTATCTTTAAAATGGTATCAATTTCAGCTATCTAAAACTAAGAACAAGCATTATTGGTAATGGGAATAAGCTAGAAGCTTTTCCTGTAAGATCCAGGGTGAAGCAAGGATGTCTATTATCACCATTACTATTCATTATTGTACTAGAAATGCTAGCTTTAGCAATAAGACAAGAAAAAGAAAATGAAGGAATAAGTATGGACAAAGAAGAAACAAAACTATTCCTTTTTGCAGATGGTTTGCTGGTTTATTTAGAGAACCTTAGAGAGCCAACTAAAAAAACTAGTTGAAACAATGAGCAGCTTCAGCGAAGTTGCAGGACAAAAATAAACCCACACAAATCATCAGCATTTCTATATATTATCAATAAACCCTATCAGGTAGAGAAAGAAAGCGAAATTCCATTTAAAATAACTACGGACAGTATAAAGTACTTGGGAGTCTGCCTGCCAAGACACGTGCAGGAACTACATGAACACAATTGCAAGACACTCTTCACACAAATAACGACACACGTTAATACTTGGAAAGCTTGGTTGTTGTTCATCTTTCATTTTTTTGAAGAGGACCCGTGGTACCATTAGGTGACGCCTTGACTCATTGGCGAATCAAATTTAAGTGAAGGAGAGTTGCAAAGCCATCAGCCTCACTCTCTCCCATAGTCATCAAGGTCCAGCGGCAAGACAAAAGTCAGGATGATTGGTGATGGCCCAGGATGCAGTGGACAACCTTTATGTCTTCAATGTTTGACCAAACTCCAGGCGTACCACATTGCCCGCTTTAGCCACCTTTGGCTTTTGGAACAAATTGTCCTCGTCCCCCCATTTCATCCAGGGAAGTCTTCACACGCTTGGGGTAGAGATTCCTCTGACTTACCTACCGGTTTGAGGCCAGTCAGTTGACCTTAATCTGGTTTAGCCCATCTGCTGAGACAGTTTTACTGGAGCGTGGCCATTGTGCATGTTGCAGCTTCTCGGAGCCACAGGTGAGAATTGGGTGAAAGGTAGACACCAAAGGTGGCTGAGCATCCCTGAAAAGAGCTTAGCAGCCCTCGCGCAAGAGATGCTAGTCCTCCCTGAACACCTCATACACCCCAATTGGAGAAATATTAATCAGTCATGGGTAGGTGAAGCCAATATAATGAAAATGGCGAAACTATCTGAATTAACTTACTTCTTCACTTCCACACCAATCAAACTACCAAAGAATCACAGAGCTAGAAAAAATAAGAAAATTCAACTGTAGGAACTAAAAGGTCAAGGATGTCAGAGGAATCAATGAAAAAAATGGGAAGGAAAGAGGTGTAGCAGTACCAGATTTCAAACTACACTACAAAGCTGGAATCATCCAAACAATCTGGTACTAGATAAGAAATAGAGGGTGATCAACGGAACAGATTAGGAACACAACAAAAGTAAATGAGCAAAGTTACCTGGTGTTTAATAACCCTAAAGATCCCAGTTATTGGGTCATGAATGCATTATTAAAAAAAAAACTGTTGGAAAAACTGAAAAGTAGTTTGACAGAAACTAGGTATAGACCAACATCTCACACTATAATACCAAGATAAGCTCCAAATAGGTATGTGATTTAGATAAAGGGTGAAAGCATAAGCAAACTAGTAGAACAAGGTAGAAATTGCCTATAAAATCTATGGATGGGGAAGAATTAGTGACCAAACAAGACGCAGGTCCGCAGGAGCTAAAATGGATAATTTTGATATCATAAAATTAAAAAATTTTTGCCCAAACAAAGCCAATGCAGCTAAAATTAGAAGAAAAGTAGGAAATTGCAAGAAAAAGTCTATGCAGCAAGTTTCTCTGATAAAGGTCTTATTTTTAAGATATATAAGAAACTGAGTCAAATTTACAAGAATAAGCTGTTCCCTAATTGCTAAATCACAAAGGTGTATGAATAGTCAGTTTTCTGGGGAAGAATTGAAAGCTGTCAATAGTCATATGAAAAAATGCTCTAAATCATTAAAAATTGGAGAAATGCAAATTAAAGCAACTCTAAAGTACTACCTCATGCCCATCAGATTGGCTAAGATGATAGAAAAGAAAAATGACAGGCTGGAGGGACTGTGAGAAAAGAGGTACATTAATGCAGTATTGGTGAAACTGTGAATTAGTCTAACCACTCTGGAGAGCAATTTGGAACTATTCCCTTAAGCATATGCCCTATGCTATTAAAATGTGCATACCCTTTGATCTGGTGTTGCTGCTACTAGACTTATACACCAAAGAGATTAAAGAAAGAGGAAAAAGACCCATGTGTACAAACATATTTATAGCAGAATTATTTGCAATGGCAAAGAATTGGAATCTGAGGGGATGTCCATCAATTGGGAAATGGCTGAATATTATGATTTATGATTGTGATGGAATGCTATTGTGCTGTAAGAAATTATGAAGGGGATGGTTTCAGAAAAACCTGAGAAGACTTGTATGAACTGATGCAGAATGAAATGAGAAGAACCAGGAAAACAACGTATGCAATAATAGCATTATTGTAAAAGATAATTAACTGAAAGACTTAGTCATTCTCATCAACCACAATTCCAAAGGACTCATGACAAAACATGCTTTCTCCCCCCAGACAGAGAGCTGTCGGACTCAGAGTGCAGATGGAGGCATATTTTCTCTTCTTTCTCTTCTTTCTCTCTTGGATATGGCTAATGTGGGCATTCGTTTTGCATGACCATAAATATTTGTAGTGGGTTTTATTTTTTTTCCTCATTTGGAGGAAGGAGAGGGAAGAACTGAAAATAAAATAAAAATTGAATTAAAAAACAAACGTTGAAGGAAGCCTATATTTTAATGATTGAAAACAAAGTAGCAATTTTGATATTTGACGGTTAAGGTGAAAATTATGGAGGATTTTGGCAATTGTGATTTGTGTGTGTATGATTTTGTGAAAATTTATTAAATGTTTTTAAGTGAACCTAATAGATTAGCGTACTTTTATAGTAGAGAAAGAGTCTCTTACTGTTGGGTCAACCTGTTAAATATTGTTATGCCGTCTCATTGCATTTTAGCGCTGGTGGCAGTTGATGCCCTGGAGAAATTTGTGGCCAACCCAGCTGTGAAAGAAAAAGGGAAGATTAAAGAAGAAAATTCACCTACTACTTTTCTCAGTGTAGCAGCCCAGTTTGCTTTACAGGTAATACCTATATCTGCTTTATTTTTTCTGTCCAAGATTGAGAAAGAAATAGTGTAGCCATCTTGCAATTCAGTTGCCATTTCCTTACTGTGCTAAGTGCCGGTGGACACATAAAAAGGAATGACATGTGGCTTCTCCTCTCACAGAGCCTAGTGTATCTTCATCAGTGAATGAACGAACTAGAGAACTTACTCTGTACAAAGCAGTAGAACATTGCTCTGCTTTGCAATTCTTTGCCACCACAAAAAAGAGCTGCTATAAATATTTTTGTATATATGGGTCCTTTGCCTCTTTCTTTGATCTCCTAGGGCTCGAAACCTAGCAACAGGCTCACTGGGTCAAAGGATATGCTCAGTGCAGTCAGTTGGGGCCATTTCTAACCCAATTCACAGCTCTACTCCCAGTGCATTCATGCGCCCGTTTTCCTCCAGCATTTGGTTTTCCTCTTTTGTCGGTTTTGCCAATCTGAGGTGTGGGAGGTGGTATCTCAGGATTGTTTTATTTTGCATTTCACCAATTAATAGTTACATGAGTATAGAAAGCTTGGATTTCTTCCCTTGAGACCTACTTCTTCATGGCTTTTTTGACCAGTTATCAATTGGGGAAACAGAAATTCCAAGTTGAAATGCAAATGCCTGTCATCTGGCTCCGTTGGAGACTGTCCGGAGTACTGTCATCACTCTCAACAAAGTCTGGGATTTAGTCTGGGATCCTTGGTGAGCTTGTTCAGCTCCTCTAACAGTTGGACCCAGGAAACACAGAGGCCTGCTGTCTTCTGCTTCTGACTCCTTTCTCTTCTCCAAAGGGAGAGCAGAGTCACATAACACTTACACCACTGACACCACCCTAGGCCAGGACACTGGCGCTCTCTTTTCCCTCCTATTGACCTGTTGAGTGAACTTTATTGTTGTTCCCAACCGTGTGTGTGTGTGTGTGTGTGTGTGTGTATTCTTCCTTCCTTTAACCAGTTCAGAAGAGAGTGAAGTTCAAGTGTCAGTACCACCCTGCCCATTCTCTCTCTGTACAGAAGTCTACTTGTGCACCTTGATTGGGAGATCGTTTTCCCTCACTCCCCTCCTCTCCCCTCCCCTCCCCTTCCCTGTACATCACCACCAGAAGTTCTTCTGCTTCTCGGCTCTGCCCCTAACCCACTCCAGTCCGTCACTTCCTTACTGAAACATTGTCGATAGACCCCTGTTGTTTAGAGAATTCAATCTAAGTCCTTTAGCTTGGCAGTCAAGGCCCTCCCCAGTCTGGTCTTAGCCTATTTCTCAAGCTTCATCTGCTACCTCATTTGAATGCTGTATGTAGTCCGCTGCTTGTCTCCTATCCCAAATGCACCATGCATATTTCTGCGTCTGCTCAGTTTTTCATCCTATTCTCCCTCCTTCCTTAAATCCTACCCTTTCTTCAAAGCTCGTTCACCTCTAGCCTTCTTTAAACTTAGCAACAGCTCAATTCAGCAAAAGCTCTTCTCATTGAAGTAGTTTTGGATTACAGAGCACCTCGTGTGCATTAACACGTTTGATTTTCACAACAACTTCATGAGTTAAGGAGTACAAATAATGTTATTCCAACTTTACAGATGAAGAAACAGGTTGTGAGACCAGACAACTTTCCCAGGGTCCCTCAGCTAAGAAGGGGCCCTCAAACTGAGGTGACTAGTCAGGGAGTCGCCCAGTACTTCCATGGTATTGCTTTGGCGCCTTCCATGCGCTACCATGTATTGCCGTTTAGCCTGTATCCCTGGCACCTTGCACATAGTAGACGTTCAGTAAATGTCTCACCAGTGTCTAAAGGGTTGATAAGAAAATGTATGTAGATCTAGGAAAAAAGGCCAGTACAGAATGTCCTGGTACATAATGCATGTGTGATGGCGAGTAGGAGGAACCGCAGGTAATTCTGTGATTGGGAGCTGAATAACAGAGAGCTTTTAAAGAAAAGGTTAGAGGTGTATAATTGATGCAACAAGCAAAGGGGAGCCAGGAGAAGAATTGGGAATAGGCACACAATAGGACTATAAAGACTGATTTTTGAGGGGGCAAAAGAAACCCAGAAAGGCTGTAATAATTCAAATGAGCTGAATGAAGGATGGATGAGCCATCCTCAGGAAATTGAGCAGAGACTCGCATAAAAGAGCAGGTTGGGGGGCCAGTTGTTTGTTCCCGATGTTGTCTTTGCAAATGGCATTTCAAGTTTTGTTGAGTACAGAGGCTGCAGTCATGGATTCAGACCTGTTCTTTGCGGGGTAGTGAATTGTGTCTTCATCCTCTTGTCTTTCAGTCGTTTTCTTATAAGAATGCAGAATGAAAAGTTCGTATTATCTCCTTTTCCCAAAGAAAAGGAATCTACACTACGGAGACATCGTTCAGGTTTGTGAAAGTCAATTTACCATTTGCGAATGTATGTGTCATCTTTGCAGAATGGGCGACAAGAAGTGGCTGCGAGGGCCCTGGAGTACTTAGCTCAACATTCTCAAGACTTGCGACAAGTTCTTACTGCTTTGAAGTAAGTCGTCAGCCTGTGGAGAAAGTAAGAGAAAGCATTTACTTCTCTGTCATACTTGGTGAACTCTACTGAAACGCCAGTGCTGATGGGCACCGTTCAGTCAGGCGGCATCAGTCCCTCCTCATGCTAAGGGGAAGTCCAATTGCTCCAAGGCAGAAAGACAAATCGAGTGGTCCTGGTTCTGCTCCTCCACCCTCAGGATGGGGCATTTCAGCTTGCCCGAAGGCTCTTGAGGGAAACTTGATTCCCTTAATGGGCCAATGAAGGGGAAGGTAGAGGCCAAGATTCTCTCAGGGCCTGGCCTGGTATCTGCCAGCCAGGAGAGGGCTGGGTACAGAGAGTACAGTCCATACTCCACTGAAGTGACATGAAAGCAGCCCTGTTAATGAGAGAGAATCCTTGAATAATCAAGAGTAGGCGCTCATTGGCACTTTAGTGGTCCAAAGCACTTTCTTTCCATCCTTCTCATTTGGCCCTCACAGCAAGCTCTATGGTATGGGGCTAGATGCTGGAGATATTAACCTATTTTAGAGATGAAGAAACAGAGGCTCAGGAAGGTGAAGTGACTGAGCCCAGGGGCCCACGGTGGCAGGGCAAGTCCTGCCTCCCAAGGACAGTAGCCTCAGCACCTAGAGGGACCTCGAGGCCTCTCATTTTAGATAATGGCTAGGCCATCTAAGGCAGGTGGTGATTTAGTCAGTTTGGGAACCTCTCCAGCAACCAAATCTGTGTTTCCCCCTTCAATAGTTCATTCCACCATCCTTGGAGTGAATGGCCCCATGAGCCAACTTTTCTTGGCCTTGAAGGCTATTTCCGTATGAGGGTACCTTAGGGCATTAGCGGTGGTGATGGAACCACCGTAGTGTTGGATTGTTGTGAACACCACATCCTGTGTCACTTTTTTTGTAGGTGTTTGATCTGTCTTGTTATTCCTAAAATGTCTCAAACAACAGAATCTGCAGAAAACAGGTAAGGAGATATTACAGAAGTCCCGTATTGCAGGGGCAGGACACTTCCCAGTTACAGAGATGCCCACGGTCCTCCTAGCGGGGGTCCTTCTTGGCCCCAACTCTTACCAGTTTCTGGGCTATCAGCCAGTGGAGGCAGGCTGTGCTTGGCAGCTCTGCTGAGGGGTAGCAATTGAGGGCAGAATTAGGTATCCATGTTTTCATTCAGAGAATCCTCTGCCTCTAGAAAGTGTAAAGGAAAACAAATCCCTTCAGACTTTTGCCGAAGGCCCACGTCCAAAAGAAAATGACTAATCTATTTCTGGCCCGCTTCTCCCTCCCCCCTCCTTGTTCCATAGCCTGGAATCTTTTATGTCTCCTAAAAGAGTTGCATACTGGCTTGCACATCCAGGTAGCCATGACCTGAGCATGAGGGGAGTAAGCAGATAGACCTTAGTGCCAGCTCTAGGCAGAGAGGCCTTTGGCATCAGTCATGGGAGGCACGCTGCGAAGACCGTTCACTCGGCCTTAGCCGTGCGTATGTCAGACCTCGATCCTCCAGACGACTGCTGTGTGTTTGTGTGTTGGGGGAGGGAGGAAGGAAAAGGCCCAGTCAGGGATTTGGTAAAAGCGCTCTTTTATTTCTTTGAAAATACCTAGACCAATGCAAAGCAGGCTTTAACGATGCTGCCTAATGTCTCCATTTAGAGCTTAGGGCCCGATTTAGTGGATAAATCAGACCAATTTGTAGTAGAGAGAATGCTGCTAGCCTAGAAACGAGAAGGCCAGAGTTCTGGGCCCAGGAACGAGCTCTGTGACCTTGGCCGAGTCCTTTTCCCTCTCCGAAGCACAATTTCCTCACCTTCACGATGAGGGCTTTGATCCCGAAGGTCCTGTTTCCCAAAGCAAAGGCTTCTATGATTTTAATTCACAGGATTTGTCTGCATATTATTGATCTGTTTTTGCTTTGAGGGAGGAAGGCAGGGCAATTGGGGTTAAGTGACTTGCCCAAGGTCACACAGCTAGTAAGTGCGTCAAGTGTCTGAGGCTGGATTTGAACTCAGGTCCTCCTGACTCCAGGGCTGGTGCTGTACTCACTGCGCCACCTAGCTGCCCCTGCATATTAACTGTTAATTTAGGAATGCGTTTGAAGTTTCCTCCCTCCTTGAAAGCATATTTGCAAGCCCATTCATCATACAGGTTGTACCCCTTACAACAAGAAAGGGTAAATTAGTATCATGATCAGCGAACTCGGAATAGACGGCTCGAGGTCTTGGACTCGGACCTCTTCCTTGGTACTGCGCTGTGTGACGGTGGGCAAACCAGGCAGCCTCCCTGAGCTCCCCAAAATGGAGCTGAGCACAAAGACCCAGGGTATAGATGGACTGTCAAGATGTGCAGGATGAAATAGTAATAATGATAAGCCCTGGGAGAGCAATGACAGTGAGAACACAGACATCGTATAACTTAGAAAGTGCTTTCCCATTCCTTTTCTCCTTTGATCTTTCTAATGCCCCATGAAGTCAGCGGCGCTAGAATGATCCCATTTTATGGAGGAGTAAGCTGAGGCTCGAAGAAGGCATCACCAGCTTGTAAGCCAGACCCTTTGACTAAAGGTCTAGTGTTCTCTTCATCTCAGGGACTTTCTCATTTTGCCTCAGAGCATCCTGAGAGAGGTATCTGCTTATGTGTTTCCTTTAATCCTTCTAATTACAGAAAGAAAGAAATGAACAGACTTTGGTCTTGGCTGGAGACAGGTAAGCTTTGCTTCTTCTCTCTTTGTAGTCCACCTAATGCTTTGATCTGGCTCTAGTAAGGCCTTAAAGGGCAATGACGTGCCTGTTGACTTCAATGGGAAGTCTCCATTAATATTTCCTAGAGTAGACACCCTTGGGATCTGTGCTCTTTTCTCAAAACTGACCTTCATCCATAAGAATTTGATGGAGACTGTATTAGACAAAGTAATTCTCCTGCTGAGTTGCCCTTGCCCTTGAACTCTGACTTGGAACATCCCGTGCACCTCTGTCCTCTAGCTGGTTGGTTGCTCTTTTCCTCTTTCACTCTGTCCAGGAAGCCTTGTCACAACACACCAGAAAGATAGTGTGGAATAGTGGAGAAATAGCTGTCCTTAGAGCCAGGAGGATCTGGGTTCAGTGTCTGTGTCAACATCTGGCACAACCTGGCTGTGGAACCCTAGGCAATTAAGATGAAGTTACAGGCAAGCTGCCAGTCTGCATTGAGAGAGGGAGTTTCATCATCTGGGAGTTCTCTAGGCCAATGAAATCCCAGGTCAAAAACCAAACCAAACCCAAAAGCTCATCAACTTAGAAGTAGGTAAAATAAGAATTGTTGGCAGAGCACAGGGTGAAAAACCAGCCTAGCATGTGTCTCCAAGGGACTTGGGGGGCATGTAAGAAATTCAATTCCTAATCTCCTTTCCTCCCTTCTCTTACTTCTTTCTTTTTCATAAATTTATTTTTTTGAATTAACAAATTTTTTTTCTCTCCCTCTCACTTTTCCCTCTTCCATTGGAAAAAAAAAAACAAACAAAAAACTTCTTGAGACAAATGTGGAGAATCAAGCAAAACAAATTTCCTCATGGGCCATGTCCAAAAATATATATATAGGTCTTGTTTCACATACTAAGCGCATCGGCCGCTCTGCCAGGAGAGAGGTAGCATGCTTCATCATCGGCATCATGGTTGGTCATTGCACGGTCATAGTTCTTGAGTTTTCCACAGTTGTTTGTCTTTATGATGTTGGTGTTGTTGTGTAAATGGTTCTCTTGGTTTTGTTCACTTCACTTTGCATCAGCCCATATAAGTCTTCCGAGGTTTTTCTGATGCCATCCCCTTCATCATTTCTTATAGTACACATCATATTCATAGACCACAACTTGTTAAGCCTTTCCCCAATCAGTGGGTACCTTCTTAGTTGCCAGTTCTTTGCCACCGCAAAAAGAGCTGCTGTAAATATTTTTGTATGTATGGGGCCTTTTCCTCTTTCTTTGATCAAGCCTAGTAGCAGCATCACTGGGTCACGGGGTGTGCACAGTTTGGTGACTTTGGGTCCAAAGTCCCCAGCGGCTTTCCTGAATGGCCAGACTGAGGCAGACTGGTTCCATAGCTCCAGCAACAGGGCTTTAAGGCTCCTGTTTTCCCTCAGCCTTTCCAATTTCCAATTTTCATTTTTCTTTTCTGTCCACTTTGCCAGTCTGATGGGTGATCCTTCACTTCTTTCTGATCATCCTTTTTTTCTATTTGTTTCTTTACCCTGACGTTTATCTCCTTATCTCAATAGGACCTTGGAAATTTACTAGCTGTGTGTATGGCCATCGACTAGTCACTTAATCTCTCTGAACTAAAATTTCCTCCTCTGCACAATGGAACTGGTACCTACTATTGCTATCTCATAGAATCATGATTATGATTCAGTGAGATAGCGTATGCTTAAAGTGTGACAGAGATGCCAGCTTGTGTCTGATGGCATTAATGACTATGGTCTTCCCAAAAGTGAATGGATTCCCCAAAGTCTGATCTTCCTGATTCTTGGAGCTAAGTGTAATGAGACCTTATCTCATCTTAAATTACTTTTGGGGTGCACACAAGGAAGCTGGGTTTTTTTTAGAAGGATTAATCATTCTCTTTACGTACCCAGTACAAAGCTTTGATACCACATTCTCCCTTTGATGCAGCCCACCAGAGACTTGCTGAGCCGGTAGCAAAAGAGAAACTGACTTTGGATGTGCTGACTAATGAAGCCCATTGGTTTCGAAAAGTAGGTAAGAAGCAAGTCCGCCATGACAGAGTCACCGACTGATTCTTCCCTCTCAGATTTCTCTTTCCGTGCTCTGCCTCATCTTGCCCATTAGCCTCCAAACGTCAATAACCGGCACACACCAGTTCTCACAGAGGCAGTTGCCAGGGTGATGAGCGAGCAAGGAAGCACAGCAACGTCCCAACCCCAGTGGGCTTTGCTCGGCCCTGGCTGCCTAATGGCTAAGGTGCTCATTTAGCTTAGGGAGAAAATGGATGAAATGAAGCGCTTTGGCTTTAGAAAAGAATGTCCACGTTCTGACTGTCAAAAACTTAATGCTCTTGACCTTAGGGAAATGGGAAAAGTCATTTTCTAGTCCCCAAGAACCTTTTTCCTTTGACTGAATTTTAATTTCGGTATTCCAGAGATGTTGCCCAACTTGAGTATTTGTTTTGCTCGAGCCTCACTTCTTTCAACTGCATTGAACTTCTTCTTCCATTACTTCTAATCCATGGAATTGGGGAATATCAGAATTGGAAGGGATCTCAGAAGCCGCTAGGCCCAAGCTGTCAAACCTGAGGCCCTCATGGGCCTGCATGCAGTCCACAGCACTCCTGAGGAAGGCCTTAACCAGATTCAAATGTCAATGGGAAATGTTTGACAGAATAAATGAAAATACAATGAAACATAGATAACATTACATTTTGAAACTTAAGCTCAATATGTGGACATACAAATTAGTGGCCCCCATTGATATTCGATCAAGTCTCACTCCCTCAAATAAGGGAAGAAACTAAGAAGACCCAGAGAGAAAACAGGCAGACATGGTCAATGTATAGTGAGTGCAATAAGCACTTGGCCCATGAAGAGGCGAGGCCCACGGTTTGAGTCCTGCTTTTGCTGTAGACTTGGGCAAGTCCCTTTGCCTGCTTGGGTCTCAGTTTCCTCCTTCACGAACTGACGGAGTTGAATCTTATCTCTAAGGGCCCTTCTACCTCCACTATTCTATACACGTGTGAATCTCCATGATATGAAGTCCTCCTCTGATACTTTGGCCCAGTGTGTAAGTACCCCTGGGCACTCAAAGAGTCTGCCTGCAGACCCCAGCTTTAGCCACTCCGCTTAGGCCCATCTGGTGCCCGGTGGTTTTTCTTAGCCCCTAAGAGGATAGTAAGAATTTGGAAGGACTCACCTGAGTCCCCTGACTACACTAATACGTCAGGATGGGTGGAACAGTGAGTATACTTAAAGGTAGAGATGACTCCCCAAAGGTTTTCATTGTGTTCCTCTGGTGTGTTTACTTTCAGCCTGGAACTTGGCCATGCAGTGTGAAAAGTGCTCGGGAACCATGCGAGACTTCTTCCTGCTTTCTTACAAGGTACGGTTCTTCTCATGGGGATCTAAGTTCAGGGCTGTGCTAGAGGGGTAGCCTAGAGCCAGATGCTCAGAGCCTAGGGACCTTGAAATGTGTGTAAGTAGGGCTGGGCACTCCTGGGGTGTGGTATGAGGAGTGGTAGAGAGAAATCCCTCTCCATGTGCCCTAGCTCCACCCCTGGAGAATATAGGCCTTTCTTCCTGGAAGCTCTGAGATACCTAGCCATGGTCATGTCTGTTCTGCTTGAACGTGTCCCAGAGAGTCAGAATTGGAAGGGACCATAGAGGTTGTTGGATTCTACCCTCTTAATTTACAGAATATGAAATGGAGGGCCATAGGGAGGGGAATGGACTTGAAATTCTGCTGATTATAATGCCGCAGATCCCAGAGGAATCAGCAGTTATTGATGGTCAAGGCTAGTGTGTACTGACCTGGACTCTAGGCCCGGATCCCCCACTTTCCTTGTGGTTTCCCCTCTGGGTCTCAGTTTCTTCTGAATGATGTTGGTGGGGTGGTACTTGAGATCTGCACCTGGCTTTAGGTTGTGCTGGGGTTTTTCCCAGTGGGAGTCCAGGGGGTGTTCCCCACCCCAAGTGAAGGGCAAAAGCTTGTCCAATTTGTTGTGTCCTCTTGGTCCAGACCAGTGAATTCAGTGGTGTAGGAAACTGTGTGGTAACTCTGTCTACTGGCATAGTTCAACAGCTTACCTGAAACTTAAAAGTCTGAGAGAGTCTTCAGGCCTCCCAGGGGTTGAGTGACTTGTCTAGGACCATCCAGCTAGTACATGTCAGAGTTGGAACTTGAAGCCAGATCTTTCTGACTCGAAGTCTAGGCCTCTGGCCATTACCCCAGACGGCCTCTCAGCAAACCCAAAATATCAGCGTGCATTTCAGTCAGCTCTCTTTCACACCGAGAAGGACTCTGCTTGTCACAAGGAATCGTTTGGAAATTCTAACACAAAGTGAGGAGAAAAATCACTTGCTAGATGAACTAAGGGGCAGAAAGTAGTTCTTGCTGCTGGGAGGGTCAGATCCCCTGAGGAAGGTATTGCAGACACCACAGAATCAGGGTGAAGCCCCTTGTCCAGGTGCCATACTTTGCTGTCCAAACAGGCTCAGAGTCTTGGCCCAGAAGAGTTTTCACCATTCACTCATGTTCGGCTCATTTCTCCTCAGCTCTCCCAGTTCTGTCCCTCTGAGAAAGCCATTCTGATTTCACGAAAGACATGCTTGCTGATGGCGGCGGCTGCTGATTTAGAGCTAGGGAGAAGTGTTTCAGAAGCTTCCCAACAGGTAACATATAGCAAAGAGGAGAGGCCACTGCCTGGCTAGAAAGGAGAGATCCAAGCGATGGGGAAGGGATCGTTTCTCTCCGGTGTTTCCCCTTCCTTTGATCCTGTGCTGCTTTCACTCCCGGCTTGTTCCCAGAGGCCTACAGTGACATGGCTTGGCTTGGTCTCTTTTTCTTCTTCCCTTCTCACAGCTCCTACATTCCTTTGTCAACTGGCCTTGGGCAACTCTGTCCTCTTGGAACATTCCGGGCTGTGTCTTTTAAGGGATTCTTCATCTCTGTGTGTCTCTGTATCTTATGAGTGCCCCAGGGCTTTTGCCCAAATCCTTTACTGTTGTTCTTTTCATATTCTTTCTTTGGGAGAGTTCATCCACTCTGGTAACTTTGACAAGTGTCTGAAAGGAAGTGACTCGTGGGCTGACTTGCCTTGGTAAGAAATCCACTTGACTGAATGAAGCTTGCTTTCTCAGTCTAGCACTCCGTCTCATCCTGATATCTCTTCCAAATCTCCTTAAGTCGAGCTGAGTATGAATGAGAGCACACTGATGTGGGCCTGAATCCTCTTTTGCGCCCTGGTGGAAGGAGAGCATCTCATTCTCTTAGATGCCAACTTGGGGGTGCAGGCGCTATGCTGGAGTGCTTCCCTTTTCTTTCTGCTGTTATAAGGCACTTGTTATCATTTGGCTTCCTCCCACATTTTTCAGATCCATACTTTCCTTCCACACTACTATTACCCAGGCCTTTGGCCACCTGTCACCAGGACAAACTCCGTGGCCTTCCACTCCTCCTGCTACTCTCTAGTAAGTGCAAAATTCTATGCCTAATGGAAGAAAAAATTCGCCTTGTCACTCTCTAGATGCAGAACAGCTGGAACACTGGTTCTAGAGTTGGAACAGACCTTTGAGAGCGTCTAACACAACCCCCTCGTTTTTGCAGATGAGGAAACTGAGTCTCTGAGTGGTTAAGTGACTGACCCAAGGTCATACAGGTAGTGAGTAATCGGTAGAGCTGGATTATCTGCCATAATAATCTTTTCCCCTCCCTTCCCTTTTTCCTCTTTGAAGAAGCTTATCCCACTCTACAAGGTGTCCCCAAAGTCTTAGGGCAGTTTTAAATATCTTGCCCTAAGATTTTGGGGACATCCCATATATAGACCCTGACGCACAGCTGCTATGTCTTTGGCCTTCTCCCAAAACATTTACAGCAGGGGGGTTAGGGTCTGGTCCTGGGATTTCAGCAATAGGGTATTTTGAAGTTTACAAAGTGCTTTCCTCACAAACATCACTCCCATTTTATAGATGACCTTTTGCTCTTTTCTATGTTTTTGCACAATCTTCCCCCCATACCCTGCCATATCTTTCCTTAGAACCCAGTAAAATCGTACTCCTTATCTTCGATCTTTGCCCTTTCTTGCTTTTAATGAAGATCCACAATCCCCAGCCCCCTTGGCTCTATCAGGCCTGGGGATTGGGTCCCAAGTTTCTGGGTGTCTCTGCTGAGAAGCTGCCTCTCCCCACCCCTCGCATGTTCCCTGCTCTCTGAGGCTGTTCCTCAGCTGATGCAAGATGACTAAAGGCTGCAGACAGGTTGCAGTCACCCTGTCCCAGTTGTTTTCCCACTTCTGTGTGGGTGGCCAGAGGAGATCGAGGGCCATTTCTTCTAGAATATCAAGCCTGGTAACTTAGCCTTGTTTCTCAGACTTGCCAGATGGTATTATGACTCACCACAGACATCGATATGCCCCCAGGTTTCTTGCTGAGCTTCCTCCTTTTGCCAGGGGTATCAGGGCTGTGACCTCTATCAGGACGCCACTGTGGTTTTAGAAATGGAGGTGAACTCAGCTCCCATTCTCTCGGGCCATAAGGATGTTTGATTTTCAGAGCTGCTTTTTGAGATGTGTTTACAAATTGTTGAGAAAGTCCTTGCTTATTCTAACTTAATGCTGTCCTTTTTGCTACATAGACTGAGATGCTGACTCATGCACTTGAGCATGTGCAGAGGTGCAAAGAAATCGTGAATGTCCTGAAATTAGCAGGTATGATGAGAGTTGGGAATCTGGTAAGAGAATTAGGGGGTTTCTTTAGAACTGCCACTTCCGCCCTCCAATACCACTATTAGGTCTGTTTACTGAGGTGATCAGGGAAAAAGGAAAAGAACCTGTATGTTCTAATATCTTCATAGCAGCGTTCTTTGGGGTGGCAAAGAACTGGAAATTGAGGGGATGCCCATCAATTGGGGAATGGCTGAACAAGTTGTGGTATGTGATTGTGATGGAATACTGTTGTGCGGTAAGAAATGACGAGCAGGATGGTTTTAGAAAAACCTGGAAAGACTTGCATGAAATAATGCAGAGTGAAATGAGCAGAACCAACAGAACGTTGTATACAGGAACAGCAAGATTGTTCAAAGAACAACTTTGAATGACTAAGCTATTCTGAGTGATAGGATCATTCAAATCAGTTACGAAGGACTTGTGAGGGGAAATGCCATCCACCCCCAGAGAAAAAACTGACTGATGGAAGGATATATTGTATGGTCCCGTATATACATATATATATATGTATATATATATATATATACATATACATATATGTACACACACACACACACACACATCTGTGGCAAATATTGGTCTTCTTTAGTATGGAGGGAGACAACTCAGAACTCAAGTTGTAACTAAAAAAAATTTTTTTTAAAGATGTAATTGGAAAATGTTTAACAAAAAATTTAACAAAATAACTAAAATATAATAGAACTTTTTTTATTATTTAATATATTTAGTTTTCAGCATTGATTTTCACAAGAGTTTGAATTGTAAATTTTCTCCCCATTTCTACCCTCCCCCCACTCCAAGATGGCGTATATTCTGGTTGCCCTGTTCCCCAGTCTACCCTCCCTTCTGTCACCCCACTCCCCTCCCATCCCCTTTTCCCTTCCTTTCTTGTAGGGCAAGATAAATTTCTATGCCCCATCGCCTGTGTATCTTATTTTCTAGTTGCGTGTAAAAAACTTTTTTGTTTTTGTTTTTGAACATCTGTTTTGAAAACTTTGAGTTCCAAATTCTCTCCCTTCTTCCCTTCCCATCCACCCTCCCTCCTTAAGAAGTCAAGCAATTCAGCATGGACCACATGCGTGTCATTATGTATAACCCTCCCACAATACTCATGTTGTGAAAGGCTAACTATATTTTGCTTCTTCCTAACCAATCCCCCTTTATTGAATTTTCTCCCTTGACCCTGTCCCTTTTTGAAAGTGTTTGTTTTTGATTACCTCCACCCCCATCTGCCCTCCCTTCTATCATACCCCCTTTTTTATCTTCTTCCTCCTTCTTTCCTGTGGGGTAAGATACCCAATTGAGTATGTATGGTATTTCCTCCTCAGGTCAAATCTGATGAGAGCAAGATTCATTCATTCCCCCTCACCTGCCTTCTCTTCTCTTCCTACAGATATGCTTTTTCTATGCACTTTTATGCAAGATAATTTGCCCCATTGTATCTCTCCCTATCTCCCTCTCTCAATACATTCCTCTCTCATCCCTTAATTTGATTTTA
>CM053628.1:1173198-1198687 GCA_028646595.1 Phalanger gymnotis | reverse complement strand
CCCTCGCCTTCCTCTCTCCCTTCCCTCCCTTCTTCCCTCCTTCCCTCCCTTCCTCCTTCCCTTCCTTCCTCCCTTTCCTCCCACCCCTCCCTCCCTTCCTCGCTTCCCATTTATTATGTTGCAGGCACTGTGCTCAGCACTGGGAATGCAAAGACAAAAGGGACATTGCCCCTGCCTTCAAGGATCTTGCACTCTAGTGGAGGACACAACACCTATACATAATGTATAGAAAACGAACTCAAGGTGGTTATGGAAGGAAGGGTACCAGCATCTGGGAGTGTCAGGAAAGGCTTCATGTAGAGGGTAGCACCAAGACCTGAACCCAGTCTGGAAGGAGGCCAGGGATTCCAAGAAGCTGAAGTGAGGAGGTAGTTCATTCCAGCCAATACATGGCACAGAGATGGGAGATGAACGTCCTGTGCAGAACAGTAAGCGAGCCAGAATGAATGGGTCACAGAATGTAAGGAAAGGAATAAATCGTAAAAAGACCAGAAAGGGGGAAGGGGCCAGGCGAAACATGCCAAACAAAGGAGCTTCTGTTTGATCCTGGAGTTTTGGGGGGTGGACGTGATCAGATCTAGGCCTAAGGAAAACGATTCGTTTGGGGAGAAGCTTGAGAAATAACTCCACCATATGTTCCATGTTGCATATGCCCTCTGCAGTACATTGGTATTGCTGCCATGCTTCTTCCATCCAGCAGCTTGTCTGTCTGTACGTATGATCTATGTATGTGGTGGCTGTCTATAATCCTAGTGTGAATGCCGTGGGCTGTTGGGATGATCACCTTTAACTTCCATGCTGCGTTATGATGCTATGACGTATGTCTACAGATGTCCATGTCTGCCTTGTGTGTTTGCAAGAGGTCATAAGCGTTTCCTTGAGTGGGAAAACACAGAAACGTCCCTTGCTCTTGTCTGCCAAGGATGGGGTCACCTCAGTGGGATGGCTTCCCTGTCTGGGATTTGTCACTGAATGTGCTTGGCAAGCAGTACTGAATGGAAGGGCACCAGCATTCAGTTCCATTTGATTCCATGTGCCAAATGTTCTAAGAGGTCTAAAGCTCCTGAGTCTTCACTGTAAAACTGGCCCTGCTGAATGAATCGAATGCATGAGTCGCAGCTCAGCCACAAACTGTTCTGTTGTCTGTGCTCCTGTAACAGACGCAGGAATGAACTGCACTGTGTGGTTCTAGAACTTCTGGGTTTGGGGCAGCTCATGTACTATCTAGGAACTGCCTGGCTCAGGGAGAGGCTTCACGGGTGGGACAGGTGCCAGGTACATGTTTTAGTATTTATTGCTTTTATTGATTCTAGGCCAAGGGTGAAACAACTGCATTCAGTGGAGCATGTTGGGCAATGACTTCATCGTACCAAAGTCACATGACTAGTACCAAGTGAAACCTGAAAGTTCATATTGGGTAAAGTCTCACCGACCCATGCTCCAGAGAGAGGCAAAGTGTGTGTGGGGGGGGGCGGGGGGGGGGTTTCCAAGGCTATCGCCCATTCTGAGAAGCATAAGCAGGCTGGGCTGAAGTGCTGTCATTGCCCTGCTGAGTGTGGACCCGCCTGCTCTGGTTCTTACTTCCTGTTAAATAGGATTAGATTGGTACTGCTTTATTATTATGTTTTAGTATGTTATAGTTTGAGACCTGGTCATACCAGGCCCTCTTCCTCACTCTTCTAATGTACTTTGATAGTTTTGACCTTATATTCATCCAAATGGCTTTTGTTGCTATCTAATTCTATAAAGTATCCCTTTGGTAATTTGATCAGTATAGGATTCCTTCTGTAATATTTTAGCTAATGCTTAGCACAGTAACTAGCACACAGTAGGCCCTCAATAAATGCTTCTTGATGACTGATTGAGACAATCATAATTTTGACTATACTAGATCTTTTCACTCTATGCCACGTTACTCAGTGATCTCATTAAAACTATGGTGGTTCAATGGTCATCTCTAAGCAGATGATTCCCACCCAGAACTGTGTGTCCAGCTCTAGCCCCCTAGAACTGCCTCTTGGACATTTTGTACTGGATGTCCCCTAGGCATCTTCAATTCAACATGTCCAAAACTGAGCTCAGTCTCCTCCCTAAAAACTTCCCCTCTTTTGAACTTCCCTGCTACTGTCAAGGGCACTTCGATTCTGTCAGTCACCCAGGCTCCCAATCTCAGTTGACTCCTTACTCACCTCTCTATCCAATCCATTGCCCCATCTTGTCGTTTCTACCTTTTCCCCATGGGCCTTCATCCCCTCACGCCTAGACTATTGGATTGACTTCCTAATTGTTCTCCCTGCATCACGTCTTTCTCCCTCTCCGGGACATCTTCTTACCTCCTGAGATGATTTTTCTAAAGTGTATGTCTGACCATGGCACCCCTCTGGCATTTAAAGCTCTGACCCTTCCCCGCCTTTCCAGTCTCCTTACGCTTTTCTCCCTCCACACTCACTCTCCAATCTAGCCACATTGGCCTATTTGCAACTCCTCGACCATGAGACTCCATCTCCCATCTCTGACTTTGCACCAAAATTCTGCCCCCTCACTTCCACCTCTTCACCTCAAATTGTGTCTCTTCAGGAGACCTTCTCTATCCCTCTAATTGCTGTTAACTTTCTATCTCAGAATTACCTTCCATCATCTCTCTATATTTGTCTAATTATTTATATATTTTCTCCTCCATTAGAATGTACTCCCTTTGAGGGGAGGGACTGTGCCTTTCATTATATTCCCAGTACTTTGCACTCAGTGCTTGGCACATAGTTCGTTAAATGTTTGTTGAATAACTGACAGACCAGACATAAACGCTGAATAACTTTCCCATTTTTAAGATTTTCTTTTATTTCTTATTTATTTAGAGTTATCATGATATAAGGAGGGGGGTGTGTGTGGAGACCCAGCTTCAGAGTCAAGTCATGCCTTTGACACTGGCTGTGTGTGTATAACCCAGGGCAAGTCACTTAACCTCTCA
Organism: Phalanger gymnotis; assembly: GCA_028646595.1. Taxonomy (NCBI): domain Eukaryota; kingdom Metazoa; phylum Chordata; class Mammalia; order Diprotodontia; family Phalangeridae; genus Phalanger; species Phalanger gymnotis. The sequence goes on along the minus strand of CM053628.1, from coordinate 1,195,719 downwards.
GTGTGGTGCACAGAGGAGGTGCTGTCTGCACTGGCGAAAAGTCCCTTCATTTAGGAAGGGTCCCTATATAAATGAAGTCCAGTCCCTATCCCTTATTCTTTTTTGTAAATTAGTTTATTTATTTTTAGTTTTCAACATTCATTTCCATAAGTTTTAAATGTTCTCCCCTTCCCTCCCCAAGATGGCATGCAATCTGATATAGGCTCCACATATACATTCCTATTAAACACATTTTCACATTAGTCATATTGTATAGAAGAATTAGAACGAATGGGAGAAACCATGAGAAGAAAAGAAAAGAAAACAAAAACAAAACAAAAAAGAAAATGGTCTACTTCTCTCTGCATTCAGACTCCATGGTTCTTTCTCTGGATGTGGATGGCATTTTCCATCATGAGTCCTTCGGAATTGTTTTAGGTCCTTGCATTGATGAGAAGAGCTAAGTCTATCAAAGTCAGTCCTCACACAGTGTGGCTATTACTGTGTACAATGTTCTCCTGGTTCTGCCCACTTCACTCAGCATCAGTTCATGTAAGTCTTTCCAGGTTTTTCTGAAGTCCATTTCTTATCGCACAATAGTATTCCATTACATTCACATACCATGACTTGTTTGGCCATTTCCTGATCGATGGGCATCAATTTCTAGTTCTTGGCCACCACAGAGATTGCTGCTATAAATATGTTTATACGTGTGGGTCCTCTTCCCATTTTTATGATCTCTTTGGGATACAGCCCTAGAATTATTTTTGCTGGGTCAAAGGGTATGCATATTTTTATAGCCCTTTGGGCATAGTTCCAGATTGCTCTCCAGAATGGTTGGATCAGCTCACAGCTCCACTAACAATGAATTAGTGTTCCAATTTTCCCACATCTTCTCCAACATTTATCATTTTCCTGTTTTGTCATGTTAGCCAATCTGATAGGTGTGATGTGGTACCTCGGAGTTCTTTTGATTTGCATCTCTCTAATCAATAGTGATTTAGAGCATTTTTCCATATGCCTGTAGATATCTTTAATTTCTTCCTCTGAAAACTGGCTGTTCATATCCTTTGACCATTTATCAATTGGGAAATGACTTGTATTCTTCTAAATTTGACTCAGTTCTCTATATATTTTAGAAATGAGGCCTCTGTCAGAGATACTAATTGTAAAAATTCTTTCCCAGTTTTCTGCTTCCCCTCCTAATCTTGGTTGCATTGGCTTTGTTTGTGCAAAACCTTTTCAATTTAATGTAGTCAAAATTATCCATTTTGCATTTCATAATGTTCTCTGTGTCTTGTTTGGTCATAAATTCCTCCATTCCTCATAAATCTTACAGATAAACTATTCCTTGCTCCCCTAATTTGATTATAGTATCAGCCTTTATGTCTAAATCGTGTACCCATTTGGACTTTGTTTTGGTATACGGTGTCAGATGTTGGTCTACGCCCACTTTCTGCCATACCATTTTCCAGTTTTCCCAGCAATTTTTTGTCAAATAGTGAGTTTTTATCCCACAAGCTGGAGTCTTTGTGCTTATCAAACAGTAGATTGCTATAATCATTGACTACTGTGTCTTGTGTACCTAACCTATTCCACTGATCTACCCTTCTATTTCTTGGCCAGTACAAAATAGTTTTGATGACTGCTGCTTTATAATACAATTTAAGATCTGGTATGGCTAGGCCACCTTCCCTAGCATTTCTTTTCATTAATTCCCTTGATATTCTGGACCATTTGTTCTTCCAGATGAATTTTGGTATTATTTTATCCAACTCTGTAAAATAATTTTTTGGTAGTTCGATCAGAATGGCACTGAATAAATAAATTAATTTAGGTAAAATTGTCATTTTTATTATATTAGCTTGGCCTAACCATGAGCAACTGATGTTTTTCCGTTTATTTAGATCTGACTTTATTTGTGTGAAAAGTGTGTTGTAATTATGTTCATATAAGCCCTGGGTTTGTCTTGGCAGGTAGACTCCCAAATATTTTATAGTGTCTACAGTAACTTTATTTTATTTTGTTTTGTTTTGTTTTTTTGGAGGGAGGAAGGCAGGGCAATCGGGGTTAAGTGAGTTGCCCAAAGTCACACAGCTAGTAAGTGTGTCAAGTGTCTGAGACCGGATTTGAACTCGGGTCCTCCTGACTCCAAGGCCGGTGCTCTACTCACTGCGCCACCTAGCTGCCTCCTACAGTAACTTCAAATGGAATTTCTCTTGCTATCTTGCCTTTGGGCTTTGCTAGTAATGCGTAGAAATGCAGATGATTTATGTGGGTCTTATCTCTTATTCTTGTAACAATTATTTTAGAATTGGGTTGTTGTTTTTAACAAGTCTCATGTAGTTGTGTTTCTTGGAAGCTTCATTCCTAGCTAGTTAATACATTTTATTTTTACCTTGAATTTTTCTTCTTGTCTTTTCCTCCTGGGTTTTGTTCAGCTTAATCATTTAGTTGTGTCCCTCTCTGTGACCCCATCTGGGGTTTTCCTGGCAAAGATACTGGAGTGGTTTGCTATTTCCTTCTCCAGCTTATTTTACAGATGAGGAAACTGAGGCAAACAGGGTGAAGTGACTTGCCCTGGGTCACATAGCTAGGAAGCATCTGAGGCCAGATCCTGACTTAGGACCCAGCGCTCTGTCCACTGCAGCACCGCCCAGCTGCCTGTGGGTTTCGTTAGTAACATACGGTAAGGCCGATGATTTTCTGGCTTTATTTTGTATCCCGTTATTTCCCCCTTGATCTTATGAGGAAAGGCTCCAGTGTTCTCCTTTTGCAGAGAATGCCAGGCCTTGCAAGGTTTACGGAGATACTTTGTTGTAGTTTTGGATCGGTAAGGAAAAGTCTTTTTATTGTTAAAGGTCTTTTCCTTCGTCTCTTGACAGAACCATGTTGTTTTCATTACTTTTTATTAATTTATTAATTCTTTCCTCCTGGATCACTAGTATAAATCTAATGAAGGATTTAAAAGTATACTGTTGCATTCTTTTTGCTAACGTTTTCTTAACTCTTTTTGAACCAATGTTCATTAGTGACATTGGCTCATAGTTTTCTTTTTTCCTAGCTTAGACATCAGGTTCATATTTGTTTTAAGAGAAGGAGTTTAGTTTTATGGTGCTTTCCTTCTTCTTTATGAGCAGTTTGTATAGTATAGGAGTTATTCAGTCTTTAAATATTTAATAGAATTCACTTGTAAAATCCATCAGTTAACCTACAAGTATGTATTAAGTGCTTAACTATGTGCCCAGCACTGTGCTAGGCACTGACCATGTAAGTACAAAGTAATCCTAAATGCACACTCAGAGTGAGCTCACATCCTAATGAAAATGAGTGCATATCAAAATATACACAGTGTAGACATAATGTTAGTAAATCCAAACATACAAAAAGTCATTAATTCTAAGGGAGTTTTGGAGGGAGATCAGCAAAAACTTCATGTGGAAGATGGTTCCGGAGCAACAGGACTCAAAAGTGGAGGTGAGGAGAATGAGCATCAGAGGTATGGAAACCAGAGGTGAGTGAAAGAGAAAAGGCCAAGACAGAATAACGTCCAGTGAAGCTGGAAAGCTGCTTTGGGGACACATCGTGTAGGCCTATCAAAGGCTGTAAAAGAACAGACTTGAGATTTTTTTCCTGTGGACAATATGAAGCCGCTTAAGTAGTAGAATCATGTGTTCAGATCTGTGTTCGTGGAAAACGACTGGAGTGGAGGGGATCTGGAGGCAGGGAGGCCATTTTGGAGGCTGTTACAATAATCTAGGTCAGGGCTTCTCAAACTTTTTCTACTCAAGACCCCTTCAGCACTTCTCACAGCGGTGAGAGGTGATGGGGCCTCTGCGAGTGGAGAGAAGGGGTCAGATGCAAGAGATGTAGGGGTCAGAAATGGCATAATTTGCCAACTGATTAGATGACAGGGGTGAGGGAGAGGGAGGAGTTGAGGATGATGCTGAGCTTACAAAGCTCAGACACTAGAAGAATCGTGGGGCCCTTAACAAAAATCGGGGTGTTTGGTTTAGTGAGAAGGATCCGGAGTTGAATTTTGGACATATTGAGTCGAAGGTGTCTCAGACATCCTGCTTCAAATGAGAGTTAGGCACTGGAACTCAAGGGAGAAACTAAGGCTCCGTATCTAGAGATGAGAATGGCTGAGGTCACGAAGAGAGGAAAGAGGGAGAAGAGGCCCAGGACAGGACCTCAAAGAATACCCACTCCCCCTTTGAGGGGTGGTCTCTCAGAAATCAGCGCATTGAAATTCTGGATTTCTCGTTTGCCTCATTTGCATAGTTTCTATTTAATGCATCCTTTTCATTTAAGGTTTCAGATGATTGAGTACGGTCAATGATGTTCAGGTGAGTGTTTCATATCTGGTCCCACTTTTCAGTTTAATTTGCATTATTAACATTTTCTCCCTTTTCCTTCTCAAGGCCAGACAATCAACACAACCCTTAGTGGGAGCCTTGGTTTGTAGCCTGCTCACACTGGGAGCTGCTTCTGGCTGCCTCCAGCACATCCCTGAAGTGGCTTCTGATGATTTCCTTTTGTTTCCTTTCTGATCCTTGTCAATTCCTCCTTCTCTGGTTTTTTTCTCAGGATAAATCACTTTTCCTCTCACTTTGAAAACCAACGGTTTTTTGATTGAATTTGTGTCTCTTCTTTTTCAAAAAGCTTTCTTTTCCTTTTGTTAGCTTTTTGGGCTTCAAAAATTCTGCTTTTGTGCTTGTTGAGGGATTATTAACTTGCTGATCTTTTCAGTTCTGAGCTCAGTTCTCTTTTGGTAATATGTCTTCGGAGAGATACGCTTTCCTCTAATGACTGCTTTCGCCGGAAATATTGGTTCGTTGCCTCCTTAGAGTGCTCTTTAATACGGTTGTATGTCATCGATTTGCTTTGGCCTTTATTTAACATGTCATTCTTTAAAGCTGTGCGCTCCTCCATCCCGTGTAGAATAGACTCCCCCACCCCCTGCCTCCAGGTCCTGCATCACCGAGATAGAGAAATTCCACTGAAAATAACCATAGCCAGTTTAAAATACTTGGGAGTCCACCTACCACAGGAGCTGTAAGAACGCAGTTATAAAACACTCTTCACACAAATACAAGCAGATCTCAATATCTGGAGAAATATTAATTGCTTCTGGGTAGGCTGAGCCAATATAATAAAAATGACAATGCTACCTGAGTTAATTTGCTTATTCAGTGCCATGCTGGTCAAACTGCCAAAGAATTACTTTATAGAGCTAGAGAAAATACAATTCATCTGGGTGAATTTAAAAGGTAAGATTGTCAAGGGAATCGATGCAAAAACCGCCGTGAAGGGAGGGGGCCTAGCAGTACCACATCTCAGACTATGCTACAAAACCGTAATAAGCAAAACCACTTGGTACTGGGTAAGAAATGGAGACATTGATCGGTAGGGTAGATTAGGCCCACGATCTACAGAAGCAGATGAACCAAGTAGCCAAAGATCCCAGCTACTGCCTTGGGGGCTTTTTTGGCTAGCTCATGTCCTCTTTGAGGTGAGCAGGAGCCAAGTGCGCACACAACTTGCTTCTGGAGCATATTGCAGATGCCCTCTTGGCCTTGCCACATTGGGGATAGGATGTAGATGAAGGGTACCAGTCCCAACTCTGCTTTTCTTGCATTTCAGCAGGTGTACCCACAAGTGGAGATTCTTTGGCTTATGACCAAAGCCTGGAATACAGGCATCTACCAGTATAATGAGGGCCTGTACGTACCTGCTGAGAAGTGGTGTGCTCTGGCGATTCGCTTTCTTGGCCATCTTGGCTCCCTGAAGAAGTGCTATGAACATCAGGTAAGATGGAGGGGACACCAGGGAACCTCAGAAGAGGGGAGGGGCTGGAGAGAGGAAACAAGCATTTATTAAGCACCTGCTGCGTTGCCACTCTAAGTGCTTTACAAACACAATCTCACGGTCGTCACAACAACCCTGTGAGGCAAGCGCTATTCTGATCCCCATTTTACAGGCAGTCAGAGGTAAGGTCACTACAACTAGTGTCTGAGGCAGGATTTGAACTCAGGTCTCCCTGACTCCTAGCTCTGTGCACTGCGGCACCCTGAGCAGTAGGTTGCTAATGAATGAGGGGGCCAACAGATAGAAGCCACGCAGAAGCAGCTGGCAATTGACTAGAAGGCCACTTGTCCCAGGATGGGATGGGCTATCTCGGGAGGGTAGCGATAGTCGCTTATGTTACATGGCACTTTGAAAGTTTTCGAAGAGTTTTCCATATAGGGTCTTATTTTAGTAGTGAGTTTCCTGTTACAGGAAGTCTTCAAATGGAGACATCTTGGTACTTGTCAGGAATGTCGAAGATTTCTTGTTTTGGGTAGAGCTTAGATTCATGAGCTTCCAGTTCTTTTCAAAAGTAAGATTCCAGAATTCTAAGGATGGGAAACAGGAAGATTAAACGGATGGGAAGCAAAGGGTTAGTTTCAATCCAAATAAAGGACTCGAACGCTACCTCGATGCCACTTTGCCATGGGCCCAGTTTCTTAAAACACGCTTTCATCCTACCGACTCCAAGCTTGGCCCCAAGTGGTAAGGGGGGTGACTCGGGCTTTCCAACAGCTCTTATATTAGCAGGCTTGGTTGATGCTACAAGGGATGAGCTGCTGAGTAGAGAAGAGGGAGAGGACATATTGGAAGCATGGCACTGACTGAGTCCTCTAAGTTCTAGCCCTCCCAGGGAAAGACCATTGATCTGAAGGGGGAATTACTGATCCAGCAATAGTTTTTGTTATAAGTCATTGGGCACCAAGACACAGGCCTAATGCAATAGGGTCACCCTGCCCTGACAAAGAAAACCTGGGCCCTCCTCCCTCCGGCAGCTGCCAGAGTCACAGGGGCTCAAACTCATCATATAAGCTTAGCTTCGACTCTATCCTTGGTTCCTTAGCTGTTCTCTAAGCTTATTCGGGTTTCTGTTTCCCAGATGACTGAGGTGTATGGAGAGATCCTGGCCAAGGTGGAGAAAGATAAAAGCTTGCCTTCCAAAAAGGAATAGGAGCTACCACAACTTGGAGCACATGCAGGTCCTCGGCAGCAGAGCATCTAGGTCTGTTCTCAGGGTCTTATGGCATTAGATTGATCAAAATGACAAGATTATTGGGGAGAGGAGGGAAAATTGTCAGCAGACATGTTTTTGAGCCTTGGTTTCTGCTGTTTTGAGGACTAGTTTCCAACATTGTTCTGACTAATAAAAATGGCGGTTCCTCTTTGCTATGGGTCTGCTGTTTATCTCTGGTCCATCTATGGTAGAATTTTTGGGAGGTTGTTGAGGTCCTTCAGCTATTCCCAGAGTCTCTTCAAGCTAAAATTCTCTGCGGGAAATGCGTCTGTCCTCCCCTCCCCCTGACCCCCAAAACACACACACACACACACACACACACACAGTTTGCCCTTTCATTCTTGGGTAGATTCAATGCTTTCCCCTCGGTGGAGGTCTAGGGGTCATACTGAGTTGCTAGTGAGCAGAGAGGTAGGGAATTTACCACAGTCAGAGCTCCAAACAGAAATATTTGGCGATTCTGGGATGTGAGTGACTGTGGGGGCTTCACTCAAGTCTCCACTGTTATTGCAGAAACTTTTACCTCATTTTTCTAAGCGTTTCTTCTGCTGCAGTTTTACATATTTATACATACAGAGAGAGAAGGAGGGGAAGAGGAAGAGAGAGACAGAGAGAGGAGGGAGAGAGACAGAAAGCAAGAGACACAGGAAGAGAGAGAGAGGAAGAGAGTAACAGAGATAGGAGTGAAGGAGGCGGGGAGGAGAGAGAGAGAGAGAGAGAAAGAGAGAGAGAGAGAATGAGAGCAAGAGAGAATGAGAGGAGGGAGAGAGAGAGACAGAGAGGAGGGAAAGAGGGGGGAAGAGAGTGACAGCAAGAGACAGATAAAGAACGAGAGAGAGACAGAAAGAGGAGGGAGAGAGCGATAGAGAGAGAGAAAGGAGGAGGGAGAGAGAGCGAGTGAGACAGAGAGGAAGAGAAAGAGGAAGAGAGTGACAGAGAGGAGGGAAAGGGGGGAGAGAGAGAGAAAGAAGGAGAGACAGAGAAAGAAAGCGAGAGAGAGGAGAAAGAAAGAGACAGGGAGAGATAGAGACAGAGAAAAACAGACAGGGAGAGAGAGACAGAAACAGAAAGAGAGAGATAGAAAAATAGAGAGAGAAAGGGATGGACAGAGATAGAGACAGATGCAGAGACATAGAGACAGAGACACACAGAGAGAGAGAGCCATAGAGAGACACAGAGACAGAGAAACAGAGGCAGAAAGAGAGATAGAGACAGAGAGAGAAAGAAATAGATTGAGAGACAGGGAAAGGGAGAAACAGAGTAAAAGAGACAGAAAGACTGATAGAGCCAGACACACACACACACACACACACACACACACACACACACACACACACACGTACACACACAGAGACAGTGAAAGAGAGGGAGAGAGAGACAGACACTGAGACAGAGAGAGAGAATGGGGGCAGAGACAGAGAAAAAGAGAGAGAGAGACAGAGAAAGATACCAAGAAAAACAAGGAGATGGAGACAGAGATGCAGAGAGAGAGAGACACAGAGAGCAGCAGAGAAGAATAGAGAAAGAGAGACAGAGGGAGTCAGAGTGAGACAGAGTAAGAGAGACAGAGACAGGGATGGACAGAGAGAGAGAGTGAGAGAGAGATATAGAGAGATGGAGACATAGAGAGACAGTCAGAGATAGAGTGATCGAGAGAGACCAAGAGAAACAGAGAAATTGGGACAGAGAGACAGACAGAGAAAGAGAGACAGAGAGAGACATAGATAGACAAAGACACAGGGGGCAGAGACAGAGGGAAATAGAGGATGGCAGAAAGAGACACAGAGAGACAGCAACAGAGAGACAGAGACAGGAGAGAGGGAGGGTGACAGAGAGAGAGAAAGAGAGATAGAGATAGATCAGACAGAGAAAGATAGATGGAGAGAGACACAGAGATAGAGAGACGGAGATAGAGAGACAGAGAGAGACAGAGAAAGAGAAAGGAAGGAGAGAGAGAAGGGAGGGGAGTGAGAGAAATAGAGAAACAAAGAGAAATAGAGACAGAGAGAGAGAGAGAGAGAGAGAGAGAGAGAGAGAGAGAGCGAGCGAGCTAACACACATTTCTTGTTTTGAGGTGAATTGAGAGTTTTCCTAAAATCTTGCCCAGGAATTACTTCCATGGAAAACAGAGCTAGAAGGGACCTCAGAGACCAGCCAAAGTTCCTTACCGCGATCTTTTCCTTAGATGCGTTTTCTTGATTCTCTCGGTCTTTTTCCAGTTGTTTCTAAGGGTGAGAAGTGCATCACTGTCCATAGCGAAGCTTCCCTTGAGTTAAGCCAAAGTGAGCCACACAAAATACCACAATGTGTGCCAGGCCAGGCTGGGCCAGAACGCTGAATACGCCGGCAGGTCCTGTTTTGTTTGATTGTTTTTCAGTCGTGTCTGACTCTTCAGGGGGGTTTTCTTTTTTCTTTTGTTAGGTTATACATGTGCAATTGTATTAAACATATTTTCACATTGGTCAAGTCGTGAAAGAAGCAGCAGAATCAAAAGGGTAAAGCCACAAAAAGAGAAAATTGTGTGCTTTGGTTTGCATTCAGACTCCACAGTTCTTTCTCTGGGTGTCGACAGCATTTTCCTCATGAATCCTTTGGAATTGTCTTGGGTCATTGTATTGCTGAGAAGAGCTAAGTTGTTCATAGTTGATCCTTGTACAATGTTGCTGTTACTGCACCCAGTGTTCTCCTGGTTCTGCTAACTTCTCTTTGCATCAGTTCATGTAAGTCTTCCCAGGTTTTTCTGAAATCTGCCTGCTCATCATTTCTTATAGCACAATGGTACTCCATCACAATCACATACCACAACTTGTTCAGCCATTCCCCAACTGATGGACATCCCCTCAGTTTCCAGTTCTTTGCCACCACAGAAGGAGGTGCTATATTTTTGTGCATGTGGGTCCTTTCCCCTTTTTTATGATCTCTTTGGGATACAGACCTGGAAGTGATAGTGCTGGATGGAAGGGTATGCCCAGTTTGATTGCCCTTTGGGCATAGTTCCAAATTGCTCTCCAGAATGGCTGGATCAGTTCACAACTCCACCAACAATGCATTAGTGTTCCTTTTGGGGTTTTCTTGGTAAAGATACTGAAGTAGTTTGTTATTTCCTTTTCCAACTCATTTTACAGTTAAGGAAACTAAGGCAAAGAGGGTGAAGTAACTTGCCCAGGATCACGCAGCCTGTGTCTGAGACCAGATTTGACCTGTGGTCTTACTGACTCTAGGCCCAGTCGTCTATCCACTGCAGGGCCTCATTTTGTTTTGGTCATCGTTGCTCTATGTCATTTTGTGCAAATCTTTCCTTGTTTCTCTGAATTCTCTATAGTTGTCATTTCTGATTGCACAATACTATTCCATTACACTTACATGTTATTGTTTCTACATCTATTCCTCAATTAATAGGTGACTTTCTTTCCAGTCCTTTGTTCTCACAAAGCACACCATTATGAAGAACTGGCATGTATTTGACCTTGTTTCTGTTGTTGACTTCCTCGCAGTAGGATCTCCTGCTTATGATATGGATATTTAGATATTTACTGGCCCTTTAGAAGCAGGATAGCAGAGTAGAGAGAGAGCTTGCCTCAGAATTAGAAGGACCATCATTCAAGCTTCACCTCTAGCACAGACATCCTGGCCATGTGACCCTAGCTAAGTCACTTAACTCCTCATTTCCCCTGACAATTCTCAAAGTTGTAAAAAAAAAAAGCGCCTCTATTAATGAAATCACAGGTCTGGTTAACAAAAAATGGACCTTTATTTCTCTCTTTGACTTCCTTGGGGTATATGTTCAGAAGTGGGCTTCCTTTTCTTGCATACTCTTAAACTGAAATCCAGGACAGTTGAACTACTTCATAGTTCTCCCAGTAACTCATCAATGTGCCCACTTTCCCACATCCCCTCCAGGACAGACTGTTCCCATCTTTGCCACTTTACAGTGTGTGAAGTGAAACTTAAGTTGTTTTAATTTACTCGTCTCTATTGTGATTGGGAACATGTTTTCATGTGGTATCTTAAAGCTTATAATTATGGCGAAAACTGTTCATCTCCTTGAGATCATTTATCTATTGAGGAATAGGTGTTATATATTCTTGGCGTTATATTTTCACGTCAGTTCCTATATACCTTAGATATCAGAATTTTATCAATATTTGATTCAAGAGTAGAAGCAGGCGTAGAAGCATTTTCCCCACTCTACAAGCCTTCTTTTTATCTCAGTTGTATTTGTGAATTGGTTTTATTAGTTTATTTCCATGTTATCCATTTTTTGTCTTTTATCTTATTTATATTCTTTGTCTGCCATTAGCTGTGGGCTTATCTCTTCCTGTTCTCTTCTCATTTCTTTATATTCAGGTCATGTAGATATTGACCTTCTCATTATGGCACACGATGGAGAATGTTGGTTCAACCCTCATTTCTGCCAAACTGCTTTCCAATATTCCTAGCAGTTCTTGTCGGAAATTAAATCCATCTCCAGTAACTTCAGTTTGAGTCTGTCAAACACTGAGCTCCTTCTGTTGATCTCTGCTGTTTCTTGTTTATCTAATAGCTTCCCCTAGTCTACTTCTGGTTTGTTTTTTAAACAGTACCAATTAGGATGACTTTCATTCATAATCAAACTTGAATTTCAGTTATGTTGGGCCAACTTAATTCACACTTTTCGTTGAGCTTCTAGACTCTTTATTCTTCCAAAGAAATTGTTGTGTTTGTGCCTAAAAAATCCCCCAGGCAATTTGTTATAACACTAGAGCTGTAAATTAAGTAGCATTGTCATTATAATTCTATTGCTTTGATCCCATTGTGAGCACTGAATATTTCTCTCTTCCCTTTATTTCTGTAGTTTTCCATGTACCTCTTACGTGGGTCTCAGTAGACTCCACTAACTCTCAAAGAGTTTCTGTATTTTGTAGCTATTTTGAATGGAATTTCTCACATCATTATACCCTGGGGTCTATTAGTACCATATAGAAATGCTCATTATGTTGCCATCTTAGACCTTTACTTTTGTTCTTTTGTTTTATTGCTATGGCTTGCATTTCTAGAATTATTTCAAGTATTTGTTAAGAGGTCTTCTTGCGGGGCAGCTAGGTGGCGCAGTGAGTAGAGCATCGGCCCTGGAGTCAAGAGGATCTGAGTTCAGATCTGACCTCAGACGCTTGACCCACTTACTAGCTGTGTGACCTTGGGCAAGTCACTTAACCCCAATTGCCCTGCCTTTCTCCCTCAAAAAAAATTTAAAAAAAACTTTAATTAAAAAAAGGGGTTTCCTTATTTTACCTGTCTTTACACCTAGGTTTCTAGTGTTTCTCCTCTCAAAAAATGCTGTCTTCTAGTTTTAAATGTTTTTGATCATGTGAAAGGGCCCTTCCGTGCCTGTTTTTTGTTTTTTAGGACTCAACATAAATATTTGGGGGCATTTTTGGTCAAGGGAGTTTTCTGCATCTGCTGAAATCATCGTGGGGTTTGGGCCATTTCTTGTTTACATGATCCATTAGATTGTTTCCTCTGCATCGAACCATTTTTACTTCTCTGGCATGAATCTGATTTGGTCATGGTGAACTGTTTTCTGGATGCATTTTCTATAGTATCCTTCCGTTTCATTCATTTATTTATTTTGTATCAAGACTCATCAGTAAAATTGATCTGAAGTTCTCTCTCAGCTTTGCCTCCCCAATACTCAGGAAGCTGCCTTAAGAGTATTCTGCCTCCTCTGATTGGGAGAGTATTTTTTTTATACCACTTGCATTAAGAGCTCATGTCTGCTAAGAATTAACTTTTAGATCCAATGATCTGGGCTTTTTTTTTTTTTAAGAGATTGGGTTAAGCTCTGCACTTTTTGTTTTGTTAGTTTGGGCAATGTGCTAATTTGAATTCTCAGGCTCGGTGGCATATAATTGCATATAGAATTTTCTGATGATTGTCCCTTTTCTTTATGGCTTATCAATTTAGTATCTTTTTAAGCCCTTAGTTTTATCAGTTTTATTTTTTTATTTCCTTTCGTACTAGCTTTAGGCTTGCTAATTTTATTTGCTAGTCTTTATAGTTAACTACTCACTTCATTGAGCCTTTTCCCCCTTTTATTAGTATTTCAAGGCTTCAGAGATAGAAATTTTCCTGAGGACTGCTTAGGTGTGTTCTATTACTTTTGGTCTGTATTATCTTTAACATAATTGTTTCTATGGTTCATTCAGGATGTCATTATTTGGTTTTTACTTAGGTTTACATATTTTGCTCCTATTTCTTTTATTTTGTGTTATAGTCTGTGAAGGATGTGTTTATTATATTTGCCTTTTTATGTATGTTTATACCCAAGCATACACTCAGTTTTTGTAAAGGTACCGTAGAATGCTGAGAAATAGGTGCATTTTAACATTCCCATTCAGAGTCTCCCATATCAGTCAAATATTTATTCAGTATTTCATATATATAAACATACATATGTATATGTGTGTGTGATTTATTTCTTTGCTGAATTTATCCAATTATGAGAGGAATATTAGTGTCGTAAAATCTTACTACTGTGTTGGCAATCGAAACGGGCTCTTAGCACTCAGTTCAATCAAATGCCCTTGAAGAGTTTGGCCTTTGTTTCCTTGGTGACCTCCGTGCTTCAGGGGAGGGCCTAGTTTATATGGGTTTGAGTAGCATGTTTGGGACATCAGAGGCTTTAAGACCACATGGATTTAACTTGCCTCTTTGTGATGATTTCAGGTCCCGTGGGTGAGTCGCATGTGTGACTCACCCTTGACCCCGAAAAAGATATAAAACCGGGGGTTGGCTTTCTCTTTTCTGTAGCTCTTACCCACAGCTGTGGTGGCACACGTGACTCTGGGCCAGCCCTTGTTATGAGCTCCCGTGCTGAACTTAGATGTCGGTAACTACAAATTGTATTTGGTCTGTCTGTCAATGTTTGTAATTTGTTTGTATTTGCTCTCAAGTTCAGGGTGCTGGCCTTTTCCCCCTGAACTAAGTGAATGGTATTTGTATGCCGGATTAAAGTGAGACTGTTAACCCCTTAACGTTGCTTTCCTTAGTAAAGCAGATCCAAAGAACCTGGGCTTTGGCAGTGTGCTGGTTGTTGGGCTCGTGTCGGTCTTTCACCCACACAACAGCTGCCAGCCAGATTGTTGAAACAACTACACGAATATCTTTTTGGAATTCATCTATTTTTTCATCCTCTACATTTACATGAGTAATCATATTGCTCCCCTATATTGAACCATTTTTACTTCTCTGGTATGAATCTGATTTGGTCATGGTGGATTGTTTTCTGGATGCATTTTCTATAGTCTCCTTAAGAAATGTTCATTTATTTATTTTGCATCAAGATTCATCAGTGCCGTTGGTCTGAAGTTCTAAGGTAGGTAAGTCTCTATTCTATCTCTCCCCCCCCCTAGATTTTACAGAGCACCAGAACGGACTCTGCCTGGTGCAATGCCATTACCACCCACATCCCTTTTTTGCTTTGCAAGTGGTGGTTCTTCATTCTTCCCATATCTATGAAAGAAACATAACAGGTTAAGCATTTGAAACAAACACAAATTTTCCCAAGAAGGCCTCTGAGCCACAATTCATTGCCAACTATTGTTTATTAAAAAATATACGTCTCCTTGGAAGGAACAGTGGTAAACCAACTAGTGTCAAGATTACTTTTAGTCTTTGCCTTTCTTCTCTGGGAGGGAGTGAGCTATGTCCAGAAAATTCATTGTAGGTCACAGCAAGGAAGCTGCCTTTCTATGTTAACCACTCCCTTCCCTGGCCCCAGTACAGTGCCCAGGCAAAGCTGCTATTCCTTTTCCCTGGCACCCCAGCCTTGGACAGCTAGTCTATGTTGCTGGTAGAATAACAGTTTAATATGTTTCTGAAATTTGGCTAGGAATTCCTAACTGTCTTAAGTACTGGGGGTTATTTACAATGCTCCAGCTGCCATGGGCCAGGAAAGTAGGGTGCAGTGTACCAGCTCTGGGGCCCAGACACTCTCACATCTTCCCTGTATCACCAGTCCACAATGGGTAAGAGTGAGACATGGCAAGGTTACCTACCTTAGCCAGGCACGTGGCCTTCAGGGGGAGAATAGGGATAGAGCCCTGTCTGTGCTTTTGGTTTTGCTCTGGTCAGGCCTATCAGGAAAGGGCTTCTGCTGCTGTTGCTGCCGTTGCCGGCATTTGTGGGCGTACGCCCTGGGGAAGAGCAAGGATGCTTGATTTCTCACTATTACGTGGATATAGCTCTGCAGCTCAAATGTGCCCAATTTGAGTCTACTTTCCTCCCAAAGTAACAGTAAGCTAAACAGCTGCTGGTGAGGGGGGGTGGAATAAAGGCAGCTGGAGAGAGCACTCACTTAGTGGAGGTCCAAAGTAGTCAGGGCTGCTTCACTGCCCCAGTAAAGGGAAAGAACAGCTCCCTGCCCCGTCATCTCACCCCCGACAGCCCCCGGGAGCCCTCTATGTCCTTGGCAGCTAAACGTCGGCCCCCGGGGCCCGGCCTCGCACCGGCCTCACAACGTAGTACAACGAGATGCTCAGTTAGCAAAGGTGATGTCCGAAGTCATGAAAAGGCGGACACAGCAAGGAGCACAAGGTGGTTTTGGTTTTAGAGCAGCTGAAAACAAATAAAAGGAAACCTCCATGCAAACAAGTCTGGTGGGGCGGCTGACCCCCACCCCTGCCTGTAGAAAAGAGACAACAAAGCTCGGCTCTCGAGAAGGATGGATGAGCACGTGAGACGCCCACCACGTTTCGTACCGTGTTCTACTACTTTCCTGCCAGTTGGGCGCTGGAAAGTCCCAAGATCCTTCAGTACCGTCAGTAAAGTCCCTAAAGGGTTTTCTAGTCCAGCTGTGTGTGTATACATATATATATAATATATATATATATTATGTTGGTGTATAATATATATATATATAATAATTTCTATATATTTTATATAAATTACATATACATATAAATAAGATGCTTTCATTGCCATTTACATCGCACTGTTGGAGCTTTAAGACAGTGACACAGATGTAGGAGAAATGCCCTGGGAGCTCACTGCCATGTGGAGCCCATTTCCAAATGCAGGTTTTCGGTCCTGAGTCTGTTCCCATCCATCAGCCGCCTTCTCCGCTGCTTGGTTTGGAAAGAAAGACAATGACTGATGGAGTGGCGCCTGAGCTGCTCCTGGGAAGGTCCATGCAGGAATGGGCACAGTCACATGATGAGCGAGATGACATCATCCCGACAAAAAGAAACAGGACTAGAAAACTCGATTTTGCAACCAATCTAAAAAAGGGGCCAGGAACAGCAGTCATTTGTTCTCCCTGGAGGGACGGGAAGGAGGAAGAAGGAGGGGGCTTGGGTTCTGCTCACGAGAGAATGGTTTGGGGGCAAGGGTTGGGAGGAGGCGAGGGGAGGTGATGGTCTTCAGAGTTTTTCAGGGGATGGGACCCAAATGTAGTGCCCAGACTGGTCCTCGATAATTTGTTTGATTTTGTTATAAATTTCCTCCAGTGAGTCACCCTGTACGATGGCTAAAGAAAAGAGAACAGTTATCACTGCGTCCCGTGCTGGGGCACAACCTCCCCCGCTCCCCAAGGACAGTCTGCGAGTGTGACAGGGGACTGAGTGAAAAAGATGGGATGGTTTCTTCGCCATCTTTGTGACATGGAGCCCATGAACCTCTTCCTTCTCAGTAATTGAAGGAAATGCTAAATTTCAGTTATAGCTTAGTGAAAATTAAGATGAATTTTTTTTCCATCCAAGGGCCCCACCCAAGGCCTCAAAGTCATGTGACCCTAAAGTAATCCCAGTGACCCAGGAAAGAGGGGGCAAGTCAGTCCTGGCTGCTGTCTTGGTGGGTCACTAATGGGTTTGAGCACCAGAGGAAACAAACTTTAACCCAAAGCTCAGGTCCGTGGACTGGCATTTGGGGAAGACTTGAACTCCAAAACGAGTCTTCTCACCTGTGAAGTACTCGCCAAACTCCTGCTCGAGTTTCACGGCCTTGTCAAAGATCTTGTTCGCCTGCTCATATGTTTGTCTTCGGTTCATTTCCCTGTCAGACACGGGGAGGACAGAACCATCGTCAGGCAGCAGGAAAAGGAAAGTGCAGCCTCCCCCGCCCCCCGCATCTAAAAGACCACTTACACAAGGGCTTCCACAGACTTGGGCTTGATGAAAACAGCAACAGGGTAAAGCTGGGCTTGCTGCAGCCTCTTGATGGCATTGCCAGACACATCTAAGATGCAGTGCTTCCCCTGAGGAAGGAAGGGGAGCTGTGAACCTTTGAGAAGGGGCTAACTGCCCTTGAAGAAGAAGAAAAATCAAACTGCCATCTGAGCTGCTGGGGCTGAAGGGCATAAGCCTCCCCCCTCAACCTTCCAGAACCAGTGAGGAACCAGAAACCGGGGCCTAGAGTATCTTCAAGTAAGTCCTCTTGTCTTGGGCATCTGGGGCCCTCACCCTATTTGTGTCTCTGTGTCAAAGACCAAACCTTCAGCCCATTTCACTCTGAAGGTCATAGATGGGACCACAATAGGTCCCTAGCCAAGCTCCACTCGATGGCTTTATTTTGGGTCCTCCTGGCTTAAGAGTGAATGGTAACTGTTTCTCTTCTGACCAGCAACCTTGAGGACTTTCCCCTCTCCTCCTTTTTTTCTTTTGTACCTGAAGGGGCCAATCCCTGACTGACTTCTCAAAGAGGCCTATATGACCCACTTCTTTAAGAGGTCAATAGTGAATGGGCATTACTTCCCTCAAAGTGAGAACCTGAAAAGGCCTTAGCCTAAAAGGGCCAGGAAGCTACCCTTTGGGTTTACTGGCTAGATTTCTTGATTTCTTTCTTTCTCTTTGTGTCTTTCTGTCTGTCTTTTTGTCTTTCTGTCTGCATCATTCTGTATTTGTGTCCTTGTCTTTCTATCTTTTTGTGTGTCTGTCTTTGTCTTTCTGTGTCTTTCTGTCTGTGTCTAAGACATAGATAGACAGACAGAAAGACACAGACGGACACAAAGACTGAAAGACACGGAAAAAGGCTCTTGCGCCCTTCTCACCCCTGTACTCTCTCACTCCCAAACCTTAAACCCATTTCACTCTGAAGCTCATAGACTGGACCACAATAGGTCCCTGCCCAAGCTCCACTTAATGGCTCTATTTTGGGCCCCCCTGCCTCACAGCGAATGTCAATAGTAACTGTTTCTCTTTTGACAAGCAATACTGAGTGTCTTCCCCTCCCATTTTTTTTTCTAATTAAAGGTGGGGGGGGGCATCCCTTGACTCACTTCTTAAGAGGCCTATTCACTGAATGGGTGTTATCTCACTCAAAGTGAGAACCTGAAAAAGCCTTAGCCTAAAAGGGCTGGGGTCTCCCAATGCATCCTGGGCCATCTCCAATCATCCTGATGAATATCTGGCCACTGGACCCAGATGGCTCTGGAGGAGAAAGTGAGGCTGGTGACCTTGCACAGCCCTCCCTCACTCAAATCAGTCAACTGCAAGTCACGTCATTATTTCCCTGATGTCATGGTCCTCTTTGATAAACAAAGGACAAACACAACATTGTGTGCCTATGTCTCCCTCCCAGTGTCTCTCTCTGCCTTGCTTTCATCTGTACTCTCCTCAGCATGGTGCTGCCGAGATAAATAGGCACGTAAGTCCAACCAGTATTTCTCAAGAAACCTGGCTCAGGGCAATGGTGCCCCAGGCTCTGTTTCCTGCCAACAAGAAGTTCTCTCTCCATTCCCTAGCAGGTAAAATTGTCAGGTGAGAGAGAGGCCAGAAGGTGGCCTTTGTCAAACCAGACCCAGCTGGGCCTCTCTGGTCTCACCCTCTCTGCCACAGCTCGAACTGACTGGATGCTGGTGCCATAGAGATTGTCGTTGAATTGCCCCGCTTCTATGAACTTGTTCTCCTGGATGTCTTTTTCCATCTGCTCCCGGGACACCACAAAGTGATAGTCCTGCCCGTCCACCTCGTTTTCTCTTCGAGGCCGAGTGGTGTCTAAAAGAGGAACACCAAGTTAGGGTAGGCTGGCTGGCCCCCAGACATCCTAGAGTCTTGCATCTTCAGTTGAAGAAGAAGAAAATGAGGCCCAGAGAGAAGAGAGGGTTTTGACTTCCAAACCCAGGCTCTTCCCACCACACCACCTAGGGTCAGGTCAATAGTCTTGTCACTGCACAAGCCCAATAGAACACACCCGATTTGGTCCCTGAAACAGACTCCTCCCCTAAGAAACATTAAGATGGACCCAGTGACTGATGGTCCTGACTGTCCTGGGCTCTTACGTGGTACACAGGATCCAAATTTATGTGGGAACTCAGAAATCAGGTCATCATTGACTCGGTCTTTCATAGGGCCCAGGATGATCACTGGCCTTGCATAGTGAACTAGAGAGAATGGACATACACCAGGTGAGTACGCAGCCAGGGCTCCCTCCACCTCCCACTCTAGGGGCCAATCATGATTCAGAACAGAGTGAACTGAACTCTAAGCTCCACTTCCAGGCCTGTCAGAGCCCCTCTTATTGAGGGAGGTTTGAGTCCACAGGAGTACCTCTACATTGGGATCAGCAGTTGACCAAGGTCCTAAGAGTTGAAGAATTGGTGCTGCCCAAAGGCTGTGGAAGGGGAAATAAGACCCAGACCTTTCTCTCCATTAGCCCCACTCAAACCAATCTTTCTTATCTTTAGGGATTTGTTCCCACTCCTGCCCTGTTAGAGTCGAAGGAAGCCCTGCTGTGAGGGGCATGAGAGGCCAAGGCTGAAGTGCCTTTGCCACATAAAGGGACAAAGTAGTGGTTCCTGCCCCCCTGGGCCTCCTTCGGGTCCCTAGTAGGGCGACCTTCACAAAGGGCTTACTTTCTTGCCGTGTCACTGGTTCATAGGATAAAATTGTGTCCTCCTGTCCTTCTGTAACAAAGAGGGAAAAACTTATTAGTGTTTCTTAGGTTGCCTCCCAACCAAAGTCAGAAAACTACTCTGGAGATCAAAGGAACCTTGTAGTAGTGATTCCTCTGTCTTTTTGGAAAATGGTGACGAACTGGGTTCCCACAGAAATGGGAAAGCTCTCCCCAAGTGTGTGGACTTCTCTCTCACTGCAGAAGAGAGGGGCTAAGGTGAGATGCAGCACCCTCACCACCTTGGGCCAGAACCTCCCCATACTTTCAGCAGTATTTAGAGAATACCTACCTGGCCTTTACAGACAAGGCACAGTCCTTCTCTGATGATACCGCCCCCCCCCAGGACATTTCTCACTAAACAGATGGCTTCTCTCCAGCCTCCCAAGGCCAAGGCCCTATGCCTGTATCTCCCCAAAAGGAGGCCTTCCGGGTTAAGGGCCTGGGCTGGTTTGGGGGGTAAGCTGCAAAGAGAACCAACCACTATGAGGAGGGAATCTAGGGCCACATGTCCCAGAAAAGCAAATTCCAGGCAAAGTCCTTGATCATTTCCTGGGCCCCAGAGTGGTGTAGAGCTCTTTCTCTTAAGCTTCTTGAGGGCAGGCATGGTTTCAAATGTGTATTTCTACAGCACCGAGCACATAAATAAATGCCCTCTGCTATACAGTGTGTTTAAGAAATGTTTGTTGAGTGGAATTAATTTGAGGCCTCAACATGTCACCAAGATTAAGCTACCCTGTGGCCTCAGCTGGGAAAGGAAGGCCACTGCCAACCACGGCCCCTGTACTTCCCTTCGGCCAACAAGCCTTCCTGTGTGTACCCACACGCAAGCCCCTTCCCCAACCCCCCACAAGGGGAATTGGCCACAGCATCTCCAAGACTCCAATGGGAGCAGTCAGGGTAACACATCTATCTGACCAGAAGCAGTAGCCATGCACCAGAGGAATGAAAATGGTTAGAATGGCACATGAAGCCACGAGACATGGGAAAGACACACACACTTACTGGAACTGCTTTCGCTGTCACTGGTGTTGGATGTCACGCCCTCTGCAAGCCAACGAGAAAGAGACTCCAATTCAGAAGACGCCACTGAGAGGTCACAGATAGCACAGTCACAAAACTCAAATGCTCTGGGAGACAAGACACTGAGGTGGGAGCAAAGCCAACTTGGAGAGGGAGAGAAGGAACAAACTGGGTCTGGCCACAGAGCACCTATGAGGCATTCAGGAAGGTGCATGCCATCACCTAATCATTAAGCATGGCAGCTCACAGCCACTTTCTTTCTAACCCAAATCTGCCAGGGCTGGACAGAGAGGAAGACAGATAGAGTGCTTTCTTCCCTGTCCCCTGGTTCAGAACGGTTCCAGAACCAAAATATCTTGAACTTTTTTCCCCCCAGATTCTTTCCACCCAGCTCCTTCATGGCTAGCAGTATAAATACCCAATGGGGCAGGAAACCTTCACTGCACCCTACAAACAAAGCAGGTTTGGCAGGAGGGGACAGGAAAAGGGCAATAGGATCATCTTTGTCTCCCACCACAAGACAGATGAATGTGCTATGACATGAATGGACAAACAGAGACAGTCAGTGGACTAGGCAGCTTGGGGTGTAAGAGGCAAAAACAGAGAAGCCAGAAACAAATTTCAATTGGCACACACACCCCTTTCTCCCCTTCCACCAGCATGGGCACATGAAGATGAGACATGAACAGACCGAAGAAAGAGGCTGGGTAAACAGCTGGTTTCAGCCAAGACAACACTGTTCTGTGGAATGCTGTGGCCTCCCCCCAACTCCCAGAGGTACTTTCCTCAAAGTGCTGCCCTAGTAAAGCCCGTGATCCCCAAAAAGACATGACATGATGAGCTGGGGTTGAGTGGACCCCCAAGATTGGCTGCCTCTGCCCCCTCAGCACAAACCACCAGCACTGCCACCCAATCATTCCTACTCTAGGATCACTTTCCAAAATTGAGAGGTTACTACCTTCCCAAGAGCCAACACCCAAAACAGCTGGTCCTCCTATGTCACCACGGTTTACACGCGCACAAGCGTGTGCACTTACACACACACACACACACACACCTCAGTCTGGCACAGCCACTGTGTGGTATGAGCCCTTCAGGGCTTCCATTCCACTGGTATCTCAGGAACTGTGGCTGGTCCAGGACCTCTGAGCGCTCTTCCTCTCAAGCTAATAAATGCTTTGCCATGGAAGAACACATTCCAGCACATAGCCAGTGGCCCTGTCTTCCCTCCCCGCTCAGGGCTGAGTCTTTACCACTGGAACAAGGTTTCTTGACCCTCGCCCCCTTCTAAGACTTTTTGCCACCCGCCACTCAAGGCAGTAAAGGAAAGGACAGCTCTGAATGGGGGCTCATCATTAGGGCCCTATGGGCTTTGGAGGACGCACAGGACCAGCCGCACAGGGCCAATTTTCACCCCCACCCCCACCCCGATTGCTCTAACGCCGCCAGAAAGGGAGAGTGAAGAGGGTGGAAGTCCGACTTACTCAGATTCTTTGCTCCATAATAATCGTCACTTAACCCAGGGAAGTCCTGATTTCACAGACAGCAAGGAAATAAAAAGAGAGAGGAGG
>CM053628.1:1145184-1164873 GCA_028646595.1 Phalanger gymnotis | reverse complement strand
TCTGCCTTTTACACATTGAATCCTCTTGGAAAGGGCATGTGCTGCTCAAAGCTACCTTGGGGGCTCTCCTCCTTTTCTGCTGGAATTCTTGTTCTGACGGTGGGGAGTCTGTCATCCAAGAGACAATGGCCTTCTCTTAGAGATACCTGGGTTTTCACTTGGTTTTGGAGTTTTCCCCAGGTTGGGTTTTTTTTTTTTACAACCATGGAGATTTTCTGGAAAATTCGCAACTCGGAATTCCAAGGCAAGCCAGAAACTGAGCACTTAAGTAAAGCAGGAAGCACTCATTTATGACTAGCACTGTGAACTGGAACGTAAAGTCCAGGCGGGTGGGGGTGGCACAACACGGAAGGCTTGGGCTTGGAGAGCTGGGGCTCAGTGCTTCTGCTCACTTAGAGGCACTGGCTTCCTCCTCCCCGCCTTATGTTAGATCAGAGATTCTGAACCTAGGGTCCATGGACTTGCGGATATATTGGGGAGGGGTAGGCATGAACTTGGTTGGAAAAAAATGCGTCTTTATTTTCATTAAGCTCTAACCGAGATTTAGCATTTCCTTTAATCGTTTAAAAACATTATTCTGAGAAGGGGTCTGTAGGTTCACCAATACTGCTAGAGGGGACTGTGACACAAACAAACTTAAGAAACCCCGTGTTAGGTGGAGGACGTAAGTTCGGCCGCCCTCCCTTTGTCTTGTTCTCTTTGGAGATGGAAAAGACCAGGAAGCTTTGGAAGCCCTGAAAGAAGCGGGAGGGGGTGATTGGCGGTGGGGCGGAGGTGGAGGGGTGAGGCCTATCTTCCCTATCCCAAACTCACCCGGGGCTAGAAGAAGGAAGGTTGCAAGATGTCTGCTTCCATTAGAACAAGCTGCTTCCTAGATGCACTGGAACTACAACGAACTCTGGCTCCTTTTTCTGGTACAGTCTCTGCCTGGAAGGAGGGGGGAGGCTGTTATGGGGAAGGGGGACACAGAAAAGGAGGAACGGGGGAGAGAGAGAGAAGGAAGAGACAGAAAAGGAGGGAAGGGGGAGAGGAAGGGAGAGCGGAATAGGGAGAGACAGAGAAGGGAGAGAGAGAGAGAAAGAAGGGAGAGAGGAAAAGAGGAAAAAAGGGGGAGAGGGGAGAGACGGAAGGGGGAGAAGTAGAGGAAAGGAGAGAGAAAAGGAGGTGAGAGACAAGGAAGGGAGGGAGGGAGACAGGGAAAGGAGAGAACAGAGAGAGAGACAGAAAGAAAGGAAAGAGAAAGAAAGGAGGGAGAGAGAAAAGGAGGGGAGGGAAAGAAAGGAGAGAAAAGAGAGAGTCATGGGAGAAGTATATGGCAGGAAGCCCACCAGAGGGGCCACAGTGAGCGGGTCTGGTGTGTGCAGGGCAGGCCTTCAGAATATGGAAGTGGGGCTCACTCTGTTTTCTTATTTGTGGCTTGCATTTCCGGTACCCACATTAAGGCAACATGGATGTTTTGGGTGCCTCCTAGTCATCTATCCGTCTACGAAAGAGAAGGGGCATTTGTTCATCTGGCTCGGGCTTTCCTCAGTCCTGGTTTGATTCCAAGGCACCTATGGGAAAGCGCAGGGATGAGGGCTCTGTATTCAGAAGCTGGGTGGCCTTAAACAAGTCACAGCCTCTGAACCTCAGTTGACCCTCCCCACGCTTCCTTTCTTGAAAGTTCTCCGTTTCTGTTGAGGGCATTACTGTCCCCGTAGTCCCCAGGCATTGGGGCCTCTGAGTCATTCTTGATTCTTTGCTGGAGATCCAGATGTCATGGCCTGCATGGCCACATTATCTTTTGTGTGCAGCCCATTCTGTGCACTCGTACTGCAGCTGGCTTAGTTTAGGCCCCTCACCTCTTAACCTGGCCCATTCTAACAGCCCTTTAATTGACGTCCCTGCCTTCCATCTCTTCCTTCTCAGTCCAGCCTCCATACGATGTCAAAGTAACCTTGCTAAGGCACAGGGCTGACCAGATGTTACCACCCCACCCCCAAAAGAAGAACCTTCCGTGGCTCCCTGTTGCCTCTCATTCTCTAAAAAACTGGTAACTTTGCTTTACTCCAGCTGCCACTTCCTTCCAGATGCCCAAACATTGTCCAGTCAAAGTACATTTCCTGAGAAAAGTCAAGCCATTTCACATGCTGCGAAGTGGAGACCTCGCATTGTCCCCTGCTACCTTTCCAGGCTCACTTCTAGTGACTCCCCTTCACACACTCACCAGCCTGGTCTCCTGTGCCTGGCCCCCTTAGCTCTCTTTAAGCTCCGGCTCTGTGTTAGTTCTCCATACATTCTGTCTCCCTTGAGGAGAGACTGCTGTTTTCATCTCTGGATCTGCAGCGCCCAGCATAATGGTGCCTTCCACAGTTGTTGAATTGAGTGGTTGGGTGAGATGATCCCCAACATCCTTTCTAGCTTTGCGACTTCACCCTTGTTGCCAAGTTGGCTTGAGCCTGGAGCCAGGCAGCCATGACGGTGCCCTGGGGAATCAGAAGGCAGCAGCAGACGCTCGGAGAGAGCAGGGAGCCTGCCCTTCTAGGCCTTGGAAGAGGTACCGCTGTAGAAACAACCCAATCCTCTTCATGTCTGTCCTTTCACTCTGGTGTTGTAGTTAAAGGGCTGGCCTCAAGAAAACTGCATTCAAGGCCCCAAACTGGCTCTTTGGCCCTGAGCAGGCCGCTTAGCCTCTCAGAGACTGAGTTTGGAGAAAGTTGCTAATCTGCATTTGGGGAGGGAATTTCCTCCCTGAGAGTTCCCGTACCGGTGAAATCACCGGTCTCAACCCAACAAGTCTGTCTTGAATCAGAAGGGTAAGGGCCGCTGTTTGTTTTTGCCTCCCAGGAACCTTGCACATGGCAGTCCCCGCCTACCCCATGCTTGTCGAGCAGGGGAAGGCCTGGAGGGAGGCCTTTTGACTCTGCCAGGACTCAGTGTTGCCTTGAATTAAACTTTGGTCTGAAATTCCACAATGAGGGCAATTGTTGCCCCGACTGAGAAGGGGCTAGGGGCGGGGGGATTTGGGGTGCCTGAAATTCACAGCTGTTCAGCGAGCTTCTGTGTACTAATGTAGCTTCCTGCTCAACCCTTGCACGAATCTCTGAAGCTACCCGTGCTGGGGGGCTTTCCTCCCTATTTCCTTGCCCATGGTTGGGGAACCTGCAGGCCTGAGGCCACGTGTGGCCTCGGGGCTACAGGTTCCCCACCCCAGTTTGCCTGTCATAGGGAGTTCTGACTCTGGAAGTAGAACTCATCCGTCTCCCTGCCTGCATTCACATCCCTTCCAAAGCAAAGGATCTTAATGGCTCACAGACTTCTTTCGGGGTCAGGTAAGGAATCCATTTTGAGTGGATCATAAGCACTTAGCAGGGCTAACTTTTCAGAGCCATCTTTTTACCTTTCACTTGTGTTAGCCGAGATGAAGGATGTTGGTAATTAAACACTAGGTTGAGTCTAGGGGCTTGGCTGGTAGCCCCTGAAATTAGCCCAATAGGATACCATAATAGTTGGTGCCATAGAAAAAGCTAGCGGCATTCTTGGGCTAGAGGTCCCTTTATCTAGAGAGGAATTCTTGAAATGTTCCTTTGTGATGATTTCTACTCTGGGCCCAAAGGCTCTCTCCAGGTCCCTGCAGTCCTACTTTCTAGGGCCCTTTTCCAGAAGTGGGGTCTAAAGTGGACCAAATTTTCAGTCTAATGGAGGTGGAGGGAATTTCGATTGGTCTGACTCTGCCGAAGTGAGTACTAAGGACACTTGATTGCAGAGGTTCTAATTTGACATGCCCTAAAACATAGAAATACATTAACAGAGAAGTTAGGCTGCCTTGCTGTGAAGCTAGGTGTGACAACATTGATGGGCCTGCCTGCTTGTTAAGTAGGACAAGCTGTTCTGAACCAGGATACCCCGTGAGCTGAAAAGCCGACAGAATTGTCATTTCTGTTCTTTTCTCGTTCCCTGGAGCAAGGGATCTTTGTCTGAAGGTGACTCCTTGGGGTCTTAGGGTGCTTCTGTTGTAGGGCTGGGAAGCGGCGTGGGCATCAGCAGGCACAGAGGTTTGGTGAATTTTGGCATTTGGGATTACTGTGTTAGAGCAGGCACAGGGACCTTAGAAATCAGCTGATCTGACCCTTCTACTTCACAGAGGCCTTGCGCACCATGTCCCCGCTATCTCCACATTGACTGGCAGGCCAGAGTTCTTGAATCTCCTGCCTTCTCTTGCCTTCCTCCAAGAAGTGTGAGGAACCCTGGGCTGCAAATCAGGCCTTTGGCACTTTGACCCTGGACAAGTCATTTATTCACCAGATGTTTATTAAGCATCTACTACTTCACATCTCTGTGCTGAGGATGTGGGGAAAAAACCTCAAATGGCCCCTGCCTTCCAGAGGCCTCCATTCAGGTGGGGTATAGTAAATAATCCTGGTTCTTACTGCTGTAGTTTACGTATGTGATTATGTGAGCCTCAGGATAGTCCCGGAAGATAGGGAGCTTCTCTTACTGTTGTCCCCATTTTATAGCTGAAGAAGTCAAGGCACACAGACCTTAAATGACATGCTTGAGGAGGGATTTGAACCCAAGTCTTCTTGACTCTAAGTCTAGTACTCTAGCCACTGGGCCACATTGCCTGCCAGGGTGGCTTTGCTGAGCCTGTATGGACATAGAGGCCAGTCATGCAGGAGAGATGACAAATGGCCAGAGGGCAGGACAGCCAGATTCCCCAACGACAGGTCTCCCAAAGATGACATGAGATTCAGGCATGGGTTGATTTGGTTGGTTTTTTTTCCCCATTCTACTGGTGGCATGCTTTAGAAGAAATTTAAATTTAATGAAAAGCAAATAAAACGAGCATTTCCATATACAAAGTAAATCAGATGATAGGGATGAGAAGCTGCAAATCTTTATCACAGCTTGCTTTTCTTTTTAAATATATAATAGATTCTGTTACTTGCAAAGCCATTCTGTTCATCTGTTTCCTTCTGAACTTTTTTGTGCTCCTTCTATGCATCTTAAAAATGCTTTATTTTCTTCTTTTTTTGGATATTATTGCTAAACCCCTTTCCTCTCAACTTTTTCCATTCCCCTACACCCTCTCTTGCCCCAGAAAAAAACAAAAAGGAAAAACAAGACCTTTATAAACAAATGTGCATAGTCAAGCAAAAGCCTCCAGCACCACCCCTCTTGCCCACGTCCAGCTCCCCAGTGCAGGGCTTCTTCATCTCGTTTGGGTCTGATGGAGGCCTTCTCAGAATCATGTCGCTAAATACATAAAATTAAGAAACACAGAGGAAGACAGACAAAACTGATTCTGTTCATATACCGTGATCAAAGTTTTTTTTAACTCCCTGGACTCTTAGTTAAGAACCCTTGCAGTGAAACAGAAGCTTCCTGAGGGCAGGGACTATTTTGATTGTATCTTCTTAACACAGAAGGCATTTGTTAAAATGACTTGGATTGAACCTCAAAAAGATTTAGATACATGAGTTAATTTAACTTGACTATATCATGATGAAAAGTCAGTTAAAAATTGTATATCTCATTGTGCACCTTCAGGAGATGGCTACACACTTGGCCATCAGTCCTCTGGAAATGTGGTCGGTCATTTCTTTTATCAGATTTCTTAAGTCTTTCAGAGTTATTTTTCTTTACGATGTTGTTACTATGCAAATAGTTCTCCTGGTTCTGCTCACCTCATTCTGCTTCAGTTCATAGAAGTCTTCCCTGAAACCATCCCTTTCATTATTATGGCCTGATAATATTCCATTGCATTTATATATGTGTACTTGTTGGGCCATTCCCCCAGGCAGTTGGCACCCTTTCGCTTCTGGTTCTTTGCTACAACAAATAGAACATTATATGCACGTGCACATGGATAGGTCTTTTCTTTAACATCTAGGCTCGGAGGTTTTCCTGGCTCACAAGGTCTGTATAATTCAGTGACTCTTTGTGGATTGTGCCAACTTGCTCTGCACAGCCTCTTCCAACAATTGTCATTTTCCTTTTTTGTCATCTTGGCCAATCTGATGGGTAGGAAGCGACGCCTCGGTGATTCGAATCTGTTTCTCTCCTTTGTAGTGATTTGGAGAATTTATTTTGTAAGGCTGTTGACAGCTTCAATTATTTTCATTTATGACCTACCCAATCATATCCTGTGACTTGTTGTGTTAGTCCTTTGTTTTCGAAGAGGACTGTGAGATCAGGGAAATGGTGATATATATGATGTGCAGTCAATTAGAAAACAGCTCTTGTTCCTATATATTTAAATCAATTCCTTACATATTTTGGATGTCAAACCTTTATCAGAGAAACTTTCCTCCAGTTCACTGTTTCTCTTTTAATTATAACTATATTGATTTTGATTGTTTTTTTTAAACCTTTTCAATTTTACGTATTCAAAATTGTCCATTTTCTCCTCTGTGATTATCTCTACCAGTCACTTGCTTGGTCATGAATTCTTTCTGGTTCCATAGTTATGAAAGGCATTTCCTTCCCTACGTTTTCAGTTTGTTTGCTGTGTGACCTTTCAGGTCTAACTCATGTTTCTATTTGCAGCTTTTCTTGGTAGATGGTGTGAGAAATTGGTATAAACCTGATTTCTGCCAAACTGCTTTTCCCCAAATTTTTGTTGAATAGCTGCAGTTTGGGGGCTCACTGAACACTATGCTGCTATGTTAATTTGCTTCTCTACGTCGTGTACCTTACCTGTACTGATTTATCTCTGTGTTTTAAAATCCGTAGCAAAGAGTTTTGATGCTTACTGCTTTCTCAGATAGCTTGAGGTCTGTTATTGCTGGGCGCCCTCCCTTGCTGCCTTTTTTGTTAACCGGTATTTCCCTTTAGAGTCTTCATCTTTTGATTCTCCAGATTAATGTTATTTTTTTTCTAGCTCAACCCAGGCGGTAGACCGTAACGAATTCTTGAAATAGTCCTCGTTCATAGTGTTGCTGTGGCATCCTGTGGCAATTGCTCCTGTGTCCTCTGCTCCTTGGGGAGAGAGGCCAGAGTGCTGCTAGCTTCAGGTCCAGGACTTGCCCAGAGTCGCACCTTTCACTGGCTCAGCCATTGCCATAGGTCACCTCACCCATGCGCTCTCTCGGATACCTCTTTATTAGACTAAAGAGAACGAGAGAATGGAGGGTGATGCTGAGGGGCTTGAAGGTGTGGCAGAGGGAGCTTTTCGGTATGGATTTGTGAATAGAAATGATCTTAGGGATGATCTAGTCCTTATGTCTGTAATTAGACTGGAAGCTACTCGCCATGACCTTACTAGGTGTCCACCACAGTTCAGGTACAAGGCTTCGTTTTGGGGCAGGGACTGACTGTCTGGTACCTGCTACATTTTAACGCCATGATTTAGGCTGATTTTTAAAAGCTTCACTTCTTAGTTGTACCAGCAAACAGACTGAGAGCTTGGCTCTTTTCTTTACCAAAGCTAACTGAAGCAGATGCTGCTTGAGAGGTTGAATTGGGAGGCAAATTCTCCAGGGCAGCAAGGGAATTCCAGAGATGAGCACGTACCATGAACCAACAGACACAGACATTGTTATTCAACTCATCTTTGAGGGGGTTTGAGGAGGGTTCGGTAACAAACATGGTTATTTTAACCTTATTGGAAGAATTTGTATATTTTTTTTCATTTTAATCAAATATGATGTTTTAAAAGCAGAAATTATACCAACTTTTGAAGGTAGCATGAGAAATTTTAAATTTTAAAATGTTATAGATTATCCAGATAATTCAGTCTTTACTTTTTTCTTGTTTATTCATAGGCTGAAAAATAACGAGGTGCTTTTCGACTTTTTCTCTTCTCAAGTGATTTTTTTTCCATTTAGAAAGAATTACTAAAAACCAACAGGTCCCTTTCCCCCTCTTGGCCTCCTCCATTTTCTTCTCAGTAAAGTGAGCAGGGTGAACTTAGGTGACCTCTGAAGTTGCTTTCTACGACTCTCAAAAGGAAGAACATAGTGCCTCCATACTGAGAGAAGCCATTGCAGTTTCAGAGGATTGTTTCTTTAATAGGCTCAGCTGAATCCAGATGTTTAAATCTTTCCAGTTGAACAAGAGGATTTTTCTTAAAACCTCATTAGTAAAACTGGTTCTTGAGCACCTCACCCAGAGACCTGAAATGGACGGGCCAGCCAGATGAAGGAAGGATTCTCCTCCAGCTCTCGCTTAGTGCTTAAGGTCAAGCCTAGAAAATGGCCCAGAGGGACCTCTTTCTAGAAATCGACATTTGTTCATTTAACAGCCATTTATTTAACGTCTGCTGTGTGCACACAGTTCTGGAAGAGGTGCAAAGCTCATTAAGATAGAATCCCTGCTCTTGTGGAGCTTTAGGCCTAATAAGGGGAAAAAAGATATCTGTGCAAATGTGAACCACTAAGAATCCAGAGATGTTCAAAGCTTAAGAAGGGTCCAGGAAAGGAAAGCACATTCCCAAGTGGGGAGCTCAAGAAAGGCTTCACGGAAGGAGGTAGCTTTGGAGCTGAGCCAGAGCTAAAGTTTGCAGACATTGAAATATTATTTGATTAGAAATCATTACTATCCCATGGGGATAACCTTGAGTTTTAATGTGTCCTAAAAGGCAGACAGCGGGAGCTTTCCAAACAGGAATATGAGAAGGTGATTTCTGAATGATTCCTGGGGACCACAGACAAGAAATCATTGGCTTGGGGTCACATGGCTATTAAGGGTCAGAAGTGGGAGTGACATCTAAGAACATCCCACCCACAATGCCAGGCTACTATTTTACAAAAAATTCAAAATAAACTAGAGCTGTTTGGTGACTGTGGCAGAGGGCCTGGGATAGAAATCTTATGTACCAAAGGGGTCCTTAGGAGACTGAGTGGGGGAGCCTGGTTTCTCTGGAGCTTGAGATGTCTTCACCTCTCTGTCTGTCTTCGGTCTCTTCCTCCCTCTCATCTATGTATGCCTTGTTCCCGATTCTGCCGGGTTTACCTGCCTGCTGGAAAACTCCCATTTAACTCTTGCTTTAATGAGTGCTTACGATAAATGAATGTTTCAGATGATTCCTTGTCATCTTCAAAATAAAATCCAAACAGTTTTTCCTGGCTTTTAAAGTCTCCAATTAACTGTTCAGCTTCATTTCCTACTAGTAATGTATACCTGTATACATATATGTATACATAGTAATGGGACACCTGACTGTTTCCTAACTCTACTGGGACTCTTACTGCTCCCCTCACTCTCCCATCTTTTTGCCCTGTATCCCGCACACCTCTCCCCCATCCCCTGACATTTCTCTCCCCTATGAGAAACTCCCATTAGTTTCTCCTTTTAAAAAAATTCCTTAGTCACTTACTGCTTTGGCGCTTCCTGGCCAGTAGGCCATTTTGGATTTGTCTCTGCGTTTCCTGGACTTTTTTGATCTTCTTGGACTCAAGTAGGCCGTGTCTAAAGTCCAGGGCTGTGACTGGAGGAAAAACTAAGCTGAACTCAGGTTAGCGGAGCTAACGTAAATTTGGGCCGTGGATGGCTGGAGGTTTTCTCATTTTTGTGAAACCTTTGCCTGTCATTAACAAAGCTTGGTACTCATAGCATTGAATGTTCAATATGGAGCCTGCTGGTTATTTCGTTTCTTCTGCTTTCCTGCTCCCCCTCTAGAGACCTAGTTTTTAAAAAATTATTATTTATTTTAAACTTCTTTTCTTTTGAAATTTTGAGTTCCAAATCCTCTCCCTCCCAACCCATTGAGAAGGCAAACAATATGATTTCTCTTTCATGTTTACCTTTTTATGCTTCTCTTGAGTTGTGCTTGAATGTCAGCTTTTCTATTCAGCTCTGGTCTTTTTATCAGGAAAGCTTGAAAGCCCTCTACTTCATCAAATATCCATCCCTCCCTCCCCCCAAAGATTTGATCGTAGCTGTTTTCAATGTTACTGTCTTCCGAGTTTGTATCTTGGTCTTCCTTGCCACCATAGTAGTTTATTATGGTCAAGTTCTTTTTGTTGTTGTTATTTATTCATTTTCCACCTATTTCTTGACTTTGAACTTTATGTTAAAATGGGGCTCTGCTCCCCCGGGGGTGGGGAGTCTCTGTCCCAAGCTTCAGGCCTTCTTGTGCCACTGTTTTCAGAGATAGTTTTGGGGTCTGCTAGTTTTCAGTGCTTTCAAGGTGGTGTAATCTGGGGAGCGATACGGTCACTGTTCTTGTGGTCTTCCCTCTGGTCTTTACCTGGGAAGGGCCCTTGTTCTCCTGCACCTACAACCGCCAACACTCTTCTTGGCCCTGTCACCAGGGCCCCTGACCACAAGTGCTCCTTTCCACCCTGGAACCGAAGCCCAGAACTGCTTATGGGCAATAGAGTTGCCAATCAGTACCAGCTGCACTAGTGCCAGCAAAGGGTCCCCCATAGTCTCTTTCTGGCCAGTTGTCCAACCCTCCCTCCCCCTTACTGTGTCTGGGCTGAGAGTTCCCAAAACTACCGCTACTGCTCTGGACAGGCCCTCCGGGCCCTCCTCCCTCACCCCAGTGTCACATACTTCTCCTGCTGACCTCTTACATTGTGTTAGACTACTCTTCCCAGCTACTGGTGCCTTCCCCTGGAAGGTTCATTTTCATATGCTCTTGCTCAGTGATGGCAGTGACTTTTCGCTTATTCTTTGTATCCCTGGGTTTCAGTCCAGTGCCTGGCACATAGTCAGCACTTAAGTGGGCACTGAATAATTAATGCCATTCCAAGGACTTGGTGAACAATGACCACCTCCCCCACTGGTCCCTTCGTTTGAGCCTGTTCCAACATGGTACCTCCCCCTCCCCTTCCAGCTACATGCTTCTGCCTGACTGACCCTAGGGAGTTCCACCCCGTGACTGAACCCCCAGGATATCGAGAAGCCACCTAAACTCATTCTTCAATGATGTACAAACGCCCGTCCTGCCCTCCCCATCCCAGTGATTCTGACCCTCGATATCATGACTCAAACCCGATTCTCCAACCACCTCCCCTTTCTCTGCCTCTCAAAATCTGCCTCCCGCCCCCAGCCAGTCACACTCTAAAACTCCCCACCCCATCCCTTCCACTGTGCTCCATGGGTAACAAACTTGTTTTCATCTTAAATGTTTGCCTTTCTAACACCCTTCTATCTTCTGGCTCTCACTAAGACCAGGCTCCCTCCTGATGATAAAGTCTTTTTGGCTGCCCTTCCTCATACCTTCCCTTCCCCTCACTAGTTGAAGCTAGAGTGTTGGAATACTCTTTTGTCTCAGTAGGCACTTCCAGGCTCTCCCTGGATCACTGTCACTCATAGCCTCTCTTTCTTTGAGCTTTTCTCAATCCATATTTACCAGCTAATCAGAATTCTGGTAACTGTTATCTCCTGACATTCCCCCCCCCCTCCCAGGACACTCCCTTTCTTTCCTCAGTGAGTCAGTGCCTGACTCACAGGTTTTCTCTCTTCCTCAACACCTTCCCTCATATTAGGGGACTTAAACATACATATTAGTAGTCTCTCAAACACTCTTAACTCTCTGTTCCTTAATTCACTCATTTCCTATGACTTCCTCCTCCTCCACCTCACCTCAACTACCCACAGAGGTGGCCATGCCCTTGATCTTACCATTACCCACAAGTGTTCCACCTTCCCTTGTCTGATCACAGTCTTCTATTATTCCACTTTTCCTGTCTTGCACCCCTAAAGCCTGTCCTTGGTCCTCATCACCTTGACCTCCAACCCCTCGACCCCTCAGCTCTCTCCCAGACCATCACTGCTGCCCTGGCTCCAGCCTCCTCCCTTCCCCATCTTGACCCCTTGGTGAACCAGTTCAGTTCTATGCCATCCTCGTCTCTGGAGTCCCTGGCTCCTTTACGCTATCCTGTCTTGCCCTGTATTACTCCCACCCTCCACTGCTTTCTTTCTTTTAAAGCATGATGCTGAATGAAGCTGGAGAAAATTACAAAATTGTCATGCCTGAGTCTATTCTAAATTTAGGTTCCATGGTGTCAGTTGGGTCCTCACTATGGCAGAGCAGTCCTTCTCTACCCTTCTTCTCCACTCCCTCTGCCACTCACTCCAGGGGCTCTTCCAAACCTTTTTATCCCTCCTCATCACTTCACACCTGGACGGTTGCCATAGCCTGATGGCTTAGGTTTCTCTCTACCCCGGTCTATCAGAGCTCTCAAAGTGAGCTTCCTAAAGCAGAATTTTAATACTGTCATCCCCCTTTTCCCCATTCAGTAAACTCCAATGACTCCCTGTCTCCTTCAGGATCAAACACAGAATCCATTCATAAGCTGGCCTCTCCTATCTTTCTGTTCTTCTTACACCTTACTCCTCTCACATACTCTTCAGGCCAGTGATACTGGCCTCCTGGCTGTTCCTTTCACTTCTTCTTGGAATTCTGTGCATTTTCACTGGTTGTACATTATCCCTGGAATTCTTTCCCTCCCCATCTCTGCCTCCCTGGCTTCCTTCAGGCCAAGTCAAGAAGCATTTATTCAGCATCTCCCACATCCAGATACTGCGCTAAGTTCAGAGAATACAAATGGGAGCAGAAGGCAAGCTGCTCTCTGCCGTCAAGGAACCTGCAGATCAGGCCCAGGGGTATGAGAGACCAAGTCTGTCCAGCAGGTAGCCTAGCCAGGAATGGCCGTGGCTGGCCTGGGTGACCTACGGACATGTGGCTTCTGGGAGGAGTCATACAGTTGGGAGGCTGAGGATGCTTCCACTGGGTGCGTGAGGTCTAGGGCAGGAGTGAGCTTCCAG
This sequence comes from Phalanger gymnotis, assembly GCA_028646595.1. NCBI lineage: Eukaryota > Metazoa > Chordata > Mammalia > Diprotodontia > Phalangeridae > Phalanger > Phalanger gymnotis. Next base: position 1,152,174 of record CM053628.1, on the reverse strand, counting down.
GATGAAGAGAGAGGCCTGGCGAAGAGGGAGCCCTGGCTGATTCCCCTCCATGCTAGTGCTTTCCCCATATTGACTGTCTCTAGCTTGTTTGTACAGAGCTTTTTCCATGTTGTCTCCCCCACTGGGCCAGGAGCCCCTTGAGGGCCGATACTGTCTTCTGCCCTTCTTTGGGTCCCCAGGGTTTAGCACAGTACCCGGCACATAGTAGGTGCTTCATTAGCTGCTCATTGGCTTGAATTCTTGTTTTCACCTTTTCTTTGAGGTTCAGATAGAAACACTTCTGAGACAAGTTGCTGTCTTATTTTGTTTTAAATATTCATTGTTCTCTGGGCTGTTGAACAGGTGGATTGAGTGACTGCTTTTTGTAGTTGGCTAGAAATGCTGGGAAGTGAGCTCACCCTTTCTAGTCTCCCAGGAAGGTCCCTCTGTACCGTTCTAGGTGCAGACCAGATGTCTCGTTGTGCTGTGGAGTTTGGAATGGCAATACCGATTCAAACTGTTGGGCTCCGGTTTGGGGGCCAGTGGGATAGCTGGAAGACTGGGGTCTCTGACACTGATTCCATTCTACCCAAGTTTATTGGTTGAGTTCTCAAGGATATTTGGAGGCTCATTGTTCTTCTCAGAGAGTTCCTCTGAACTTGGAATTCAGATGGACCCAGGCCTAGGACAAGTGGCTCTCCTCCTGCTGCCATTATTTGAATGGCCTGTAGACTCTTGCACAGGTGACTGAAATAATGCTTCGTCAGGTTGAAGGAAAGTTTATTATTATTCGCCAAGACGAGGAAGGGATGAAACGCTTTTCTGTGATTTGGGTCCAGTAACAGGGATTCTGGGTTGGCTGACTCCAGAAAGTGTTCAGGGCAGAGAATAGCAAGCCAGGCCAGCGAGGATGCAGGCCAGCCCAGGGATTATCTGGCCAAGGGGTACCTGGGGGCTTGAGACAGATTGAGATTGAGATTGATAGAACCCATACGTAAGTGCTAGTCTGGTCTGTGGAAAGTGAGGGCTGACTTTTATCTAGTCTTGTGTCAGGAAAATTGGTATAAATCTTACATGTTTGGGGCTCACAGAAAAACTAATGTAATATGAGGATGTGGTATGGAAAGCACCCTGGGTCTAGGTTCAAATCCCATCTTGTCACTTCCTGTGTGACCCCTCCTTGAGCCTCAGTTCCACATATCTAAGATGAGGGTACTGGACTTGGTGACTTCCAAGGGTTCTCCAGCTCTAAATAGGTATTTCTCTGATCTGGTCAACGGACAAGTATTTCCGGCCTTGACATTCCTCACAGAAGCCCTGTGTATGGCAGGGAATCCATTCCAAGGTTCCCTGGAGAACGATTGGGACAAATGCTGGCCTAGATGATGGTTTCTAGGCTGTCTCAAGTCAGACTTGAAGGAAGACAAGAAGTCCAAGGGGCTGGAATCTCACAGTACATCCAAGGAGCTGTCACCAGTGTCATTTGGAGCAGGCACAGAAGAAGGTGGGCTTCCCTTGGTGTTCTGTGCAGAGCTTCATGTCCCAAGCTGTGCGTCCTTGGAGAGGGCTCTTTACCACTGAACCTCAGTCTCTTTGCCTGTAAAAACCGAGTACAGGTGTTAGAGCTTCCTCTGAGGGAGCAAGAAAGCATTACAAGGCATAATGAGCGTTAGAACTGTCAGCCAGGCTGCTGGGAGAATCGAGTGAGATAATGGGTGGAAAGTAATTTGTAAATCTTACCACCCATCGAAGTGTCAGCCTGTAATGTGGTTCTTCAGGATTTTAAGAAATCCCTGTTTTCTTCTGCCAAGGGCATCTAAATTTTGGAATCTCCTTTGATGTTTTTGTTCTTTAGGTTTCTTTTCCCCTAGAGCCCTGTGGTTAGGATTATTTCCCCTTTCCGTTATCTCCAGACTGCTGTTCTTTCACCTTTTTCCGTACAGAATTAATTGGAGCCCTGTTCTTTACCAGATGCCTTCACTGCCATTCTGGATCCTTGACTTTCCTTTCTCAGTGCAGAAGATCTCTAAGCAGATTTTGACCATACAACCCTTAAGAGTCGTGTCCTAGGGATTCCCCACACCCATCCTGCCCCAGGCTCTGTCTCTGGCCACATCACCTAGAATTAGGTAGAGTGTGTAGGGGAAGTCTGCTTATCATCTGGGTTGTTGATCTCAAACCTAGTTGTTCCTCCGGTCTCCTTGTTGTTCAGTCTCTTTTCAGTTGTGCCTAGTCTTCGTGGGCTTTTCTTGGCAGAGATAGTGGAGTGATTTGCCATTTCTTTCTCCAGCTCATGCCCGGGGTCACACAGCTAGTAAGTGGCAGAGGCCAGATTTGAGCTCAGGAAGATGTATCTTCCTGACTCCAGGCCCACCGCTCTATCCACTGTGCTACCCTGACTGTTTCCTTGATCATACCCATTTCCTTTTTCTCCCTATGTCTTTTTTCCAAATGTAGTGATCTGAATTGCCCATGGTCTGTATCCCCGGTGTGGCCAAATAAGGACAGAACAGTGGGTTCTGGTTTCTTTCTAATCCTCTTCCTAGATCTTGGTTGGCTATTTTGAGCTGTTCTAGCACATTGAGCCACTGTCTTTAGGGACTCCCAGGTCTTCTCAATCCCCATCATCTTGGAAGTGTAGCATTGGGATGATTTTTTCCCTTATCTTTATGTCAAAGCTACTCAGATGGCCTCAAGAGACCTTGCCATTTATTACTATTGACTTGGCATTTCATTACATTAAAGAACAGACTTGGTGGTTTTGTTCCAACCTGCATCCCTGGGGGATTGTGGGACCTTTAGGCTTCTCCATTCAGAGAATTGCCTGTTTATCCCAGCCTTTTGTTTTCTAATTCTAAGCCAGGTTGGGATAAGCCATCATGGAGCATGACAATAAATGACCTCCAACTTGGGGAACTCCACATGCCTTTGAGATTTTCAGTTTGAGGCTTTGAGAACTGAGCACCTTTCATCTCTAATTTTTTTTCCTCTTTTTTTTGGTATCCAGTTTTCTTAAATATAAACCAACTGTAGTTTTTCATATTTTGGAGAAAAGCAAATGTCTTGCCTTCAGGAGGGCAGGTGTATTTTGCTGAGCAGTCTTGGGTTCTAGGGGCTAGGCTCTGGCCGTGGCCCTTTGGGCTTTTTCCTTTGACTTGCCCTCATGATTGTCAATTATGTGGTTGGCCCTGTTTATTAACAGTGAGTTGAGTGCGTGTAATAGCAATTTAGATTTGAAGATCTTTCCCACCTATTAATAGGTCATGTGACCTGCTTATGTCACTGGAAGCCTAAGCACATGTGGTAGGAGGAGCTTGCTGAGAGGAAAAGGAAAGTGTGTCACAGGAAATATTGAGAGAGCAGTTACGACAGAGCTGAGGGAAAGAGGCAGATGTGTAATAGCTGTGTTATAAGTTTGCTTGTTGGCGACAAAGCCCCAGCAGGGGGCAGAAGGTTGTGGGATGGAGTGGTTCTCTGCTGTGATGTTGTGGACTTAATGGTTTTGGCATCTGGTCCTCTGGCGGCTGAATAAATGGTTTACTTCTACCTTCTGTGTGGAGAGTCTCGTATGTTTTGCAGTACAGAACTACATAGGCATTTTGACAATTATCATCTATATTGTGATTATTGACTTGCTATTAGAGTGCACGCTTATTAAACACCAGCTATGTGCAAGGAGTAGGGTGGCCTATCTTAGTGATCCTCTGAGTCTGAATGGCTTTTGCTCAAAGCCTGCCTTGGTGACCCTTGGTGACCCTGTATGCATCTCTCTGAGCAGCAACCCAATATGCATTGGTAGGAGGGACAACTTCCTCAGCTTTCTGCAGGTCTGCATCTACCCTGGGACCCCTTTTCAAAGAAGAGTCTTAATGGTGTTGTCTTAGGGCTGGGGTTACAAAAGCCAAAGATGGTCCTTTCTTACATTCTTCTAGGGGAATATAGCATTTTCACAGATAAGCAAAGACAGGTCCCATCTGGAGTTAATGCAAAATGATTTGGAGAGAGTGAGGGGTACGGCAATACTTAGATTGTCCTCTAAGAAGCAGCATCTGAGCCAAATGTTGAAGGGAGCCAGAGATTCCAGGAGGATAGTGGGAGGGCATGCCAAGCATGGAGTGGTAGCCTGGGCAAAAGCACGGAGATAGGAAACAGCTAGTTGGAAGGGAATATAGAATCAGTTTGAAGGCCAGGCAGGACTCACGGCAAAGGGCTCTCCCAGTCTAACAGAGTGATCTAATTTGGGTCTGATCCTAGGAAGCATTTTTGAGCATAGAGATCACGTGATGAGCCTTGTGCTTTAGGAATATCAGCTGGGCAGAGTTGTGGTTGAGGCGAGAGGCGCTGAAGGCTTGGTGGATGACGTCCGGCAGTGGTCGCGGACATGGTGACGAGGGCGTGCGAGAGACAGAGCTTGTGGAAGAAGAATTGGCGAGATTTGGTGACTGCTCGCCTTCAGTGTGAGGTGAGAGGGAGCGAGCGCTCGAGGATCACGCCTGGCTTGTGGAGCTATGTGACTGATGAGGAAGGGAGGAAAATGAAGGGACTTCAGGGTGAAGAGAAAGTGCTAAGGAGATGACCCTTGAACATCTCAACAAAAAAAAAAAAAAAAGAGATGGCCATTAGGACCTGCCTGGCTTCCTCCCAGACAGGCCCATGTGCTGGCAGAAACGGGATGGCTTTTCCAAGCACTCAATTGACGAATCCTCTGCCTGCCTCCCAGAAATCTTAGTTCTTTTTTTGAGAGGGCTACCAAACTGGGAGCTAGGGGCCTTTCTGTGGCCAGCTGCTGAACCCTCTGGGCTCCTCAGAATAATTTTTTTTTAATGCAGAAAACAAACAGCTAGCATTTCTATGCCCCTTTAAGGCTTGCAAAGCGCTTTACGAAAAGGATATAATTGTATTCCCCACGATAACCCTGGGAGGTGGGTGCTATTATTTTCCCCATTTTACCCACGAGTAAACTGAGGCAGACAGAGGTGAAGTGATTTGCCCAGGGTCACCCACCTAGCAAGTGGCTGAGCCTGTTTGGAATTTGGGTCTTCTGTCACCAGGCGCGGTGCCCGGTGCTCCCTAGCGCCCCTGGCTGCCTCTTGCTTGGTCCTCTGACCCGGGGAGCTTGCCAAGACCCCAAGGCCCTTTTTGGAGGTTGTGATCACAGTATTAGATCACCGATCTAGTACTTGCAAGTTCACTAAGCACTTCACCAATGTGATCTCCTTATTGCAACAGAACACATAGGATTACATGGGGGGCACATTTTATCGAAATACAATTATTACAGCATTAAATAAAAACACATTCCCAGACCCCAGGTTAAGAACCCCTGCTGTAGATGTAATTCACCTAGATTTGATTCACTTCTTGTTTTGATGAATACTTTTATATTTACTGATATGAAGACTTCCAAATATAGCCCTCTTCTCCCCATCTAGTAAAGACTTTTTTAAAGGAGGGTAGATTAAAAAGCAGTGCTGCAAAACAAACCACCACATCGACATTATCTGGCAGTATTTATACTCTGCCACACCTCAGCAAACAAAAACCAAAAAAGGAAGGAGGTACATTTTCACAGTTTTTCTGTGGGGTCAGACTTGGTCATTATCCTTTCACAGTGTTGTTTTATTGGGGGGGGGTCCATTTACATGATTTCAGTAATGTAAACAGTGTTTTAGATAGTACGTATTATTAGTTTCCTGGATCCGCTTACTTTATTCTGCACCTGTTCAAATATGTCTTCTCATGCTTTTCTGTACTTGTCTTGCTTGTTGTTTCTTCCAGCACAATAAGATGGCATTACAGATAGTCATGGACCACCACTGGCTCAACCATTCCCCAGTTGATGGGCATCTTTGCTCCCAGATTTTGGCTATCACAAAAAGTACTGCTGTGAACATTTGGTTATATACGAGACTTTTCTTTTCACCTTAATCTTAGGTTACAGGCCTAGAAGGGGAATCTGTGGGTGAAACAAATACAGATATTTTTGTGATTTTTTTTGCATTTTTTTAAATTTTGATTTGGTAGAAGAGGATGCAGCTTTTAAAGCTTTACCAAGTGGCTTTCAACTTGTACAATTTTCATCTTTTGTCATTCTTTGCCAGTTTTCTAGATATGATCTGAAACCTCAGAGTTATTTTGATTTATGGTTTTTATTGGTACCGTTCAGTCTTTCACATGGTTAATAGTCCACAATTCTTTTACAAACCATTGGTTTACATACCTTGGCCACTCATCCATCTTAGTCACATATGGAAATTTTTAGATTTACCTTTTTAAAAGGTACCCAAAATGCAAAGATTTTTTTTCCCAATCAAAGGTTTCTTTTCTTATCCTACTTGCATTGATTTTGTTGATGCAAAGGCTTTTCGATTTCATGTAATTGAAATCAAAATTATCTGTTTTATCTTTTATGGACTCCCTTATCTCTTTCTCAGTTAATAATTCTCCCCTTAGCTATACCTATGAAAGTACCTGATCTTTTTTCTCTTATTTTTTTTCCTGTGCTGTGGCCTTTTATATTCAGATTACCTATCTGTTTTGAGCTTATCGTAGTGTGTGGTGTAAGATGTTGGTCTAAACTATCATTTCTGCAAAGTGGAAAAGATGTCAAGATGTGGACTAGATGTCTAGATAGTACAATTAGGGGGATTTCTAGCTGCTCGGATGGCTGTACACAGGGTTAATCGTTAATGGTTTGATCTCAGCTTGTCAGGTGGCCTCCCCTAGGGAGCTGAGTTGGGCCTCCTTGTGCAGTTGGTCATTTTAATCAATAACTTACGGCATACATGGCATACATAACCCAAAGCTGAAATGGATAGCTAATGCATCAGATGCCAGTCAGGATCCTAAAGATTGTTAAAATCTAGAATGTTGAGGTTTGTGAAATTCATTAGGGAGAAATGTCAGGTCTTTGGAATTTACTTCACACGTACAAAACGAGAAAGGCACACTTTGTCTGAAAAAAAAAGATCTTGAGGTTTTAGGAAACTGCAAGCTCAGTATCTGGCCACA